>CM054130.1:108815424-109415424 GCA_028751855.1 Ambrosia trifida
AATAACAACTGAGTAAACAACCATGACAATTTGTATATTAACAAAACAAACAATTGAACCATAATACGTTAATAATATTTGTTTACTTGTTTAGTGTTAAGGTGCTTACCATCATCAATGGAAGAAGGTTAGAAGGCAGAAGCTTATAATTGAGTAATCGCCCAAGAGACCAACTAAGAGTCAAGAACAGATAAACAGTAATGTAACATTGTAACAACGTAATCCGAACAATATCAAAACAGTGACACTTTTAACGTAATATGTTTATATATAACCATCCATTGATTAGTACACAAAATACCAAGACGCTAATAACCCTTACAAATGACAAAATAAGTTGAGGGCCACTTGTGATCCTATCTACATAAGTCAGGGATTCATTAACATTAATATACCTATACCTAGCAACCATATCTGTCAGCGATACAAACTGAACACGAGCTTGTTTCCATCAAGACGAGGAAGAGTAGCCTTAAACACTCCATCCTGCATCTCTTTCTTGATCATATCATTCTCCTTATGGAATCCCTCTGGTACCCTTACCCCTGCAATGTAGTGTTCACCCTCTCTTTTCCCTTCAATTATCAGTGTCTCGTACTGAAACCCGACCTCCACATCCTCTATCGCAAACTCAGGCATGCTTAACGACACACACAACCCTCCCTGGTCACCACAATGCTCTCCACCCCAGGCAAATTCCCTTTAAAGTATATGCTTTCACCATCATCCTTCTTATACGTTGTAAACGACTTGCTCTTAACCCCCTTACGTGCTATCACTTCGCATAGCCTCCGTCCTAGATCCGACCGATCAAACATCTCTGAAACCATTCATCAACAACACAAACACTTAATGTAAATTTAATATCTAAAAATAATAAGATATTTAATAAGCAGAAAGCAAGCTAGTGTACCACAATAAGGCGTAGGGCGAGTAAGGTCTCGGCTGAGGTTAGCCTTAGCCAAGAAGGGATCAATGGTTTTCTGAGTGGGAATGCAGACATAGCAAACAGTATCTTGAATCTTTACTTTCCATTGACCGAAAGGGTTATAATTAAGGGGGAAGTTCATGGTGGCCATGTAGATTGTATCAGGTGCTTTGAGTTGGAATAAAAAACTAAGGCCTCCAAGACCCAACTCCCATTCTTTGTTTCCTAACCTAGGCACATCAAAGGAGACCCATAATCCTTCATCAGTCTCCTCCCTCTGCTTTAATCCAGGCATAGTTAATGTCAGCTCTTGGTCTTTAACCAGAGTGAACAGCATTGAAGGACCCATTTTCAATTGAGAAAATAGAAATGAAAGATTGAATGTAACTGAAAAAAATAGAAAAAATTAGATTCATTTAGAGGGTGTTTGAGACTTACTTTCAAAAACTTATTTACTTATTGGCTTTTTTACAAAGCCAATAAGTTAATAAGCTGTTTGTGTAACGTAAAACCAATTTCTGTTTTGACTTTTGGCTTGAAAATCTGTTTTTGAAAAGTTAGAAATCCTGGCTTTTGACTTTTGAAAAAAAATTACAAATTTACCACCCATACAACCAATATTCACAATAAGTTAAGCGAAACACTTAAAAAACAACAATTTATTGACTTTTTAACATTTCTCATCCGAAAAGCTAATCCAAATACTTTTTTTAAAACTTCTTTTCAAAAAGTCATAAGTAAATAAGCACTTTTGTCCAAAACCACTTTTGCATTTTCAAACTCAATCCCAAACACCCTCTTAACAGATAAAAAAAGATATTATAATGTAGAAAAGTAGTAGTACATTTTGGCGAAGAAAAAGAAGAAGAAGAAAAGGGTGTTGTTTGAGTCATAATGTTGACCACCGAGTGGTGACGTGTCAGAGGATATGCAGAGAGAGGTTTGCTTAGCGATGGACGGAAGGGAAGGAGAGACCTTGTGAGGCGCAGCAGAGGGGAAGCCATAGTTGGTTACTTTACTTTCCGATCAACAATTTTTGGGAGCTAGTAACGAACCTCTGTGTGTGTGAGGTTTTGTGGAGAAGAAGAAGAGTCTTTTTTTAATGTTAAAAAAAGTAAAAAGCAAAATACATTTTCATTTTCAAATAATCTTTTCCCAACATTTGATCCATTTCTATTGTTGTAATAATAAAAAAAAAATTGTCATCATTTGTCTTACTACTTCGAAACAAAAACTAAAATAACTTTGTTAGAGTTGATGTGTCCTGTTTTTTTTTTTTTTTTTTTTGGTAAAGGGATTTTAACCTGAAAAAAAGATTTTTAAAAAGATGATTACATGTTTAGGGGGCATACCCCATGTCACCTGCCACCCAAAACATACTTTTGATGTGCCGTAACGACTTGGTTTTCAATGATAAGCACCATAATGTTTGCCGGATTTTGGAGGACATTAAGGCTTTTGGGTTCCTATGGTTGAAGAGTAGAGCAAAACTTGACGGCTTATCATGGGATGTTTGGTGTAATTTGGATTTAGCTTGTTTGGGTTTTTTATGTTTAACTTGGTGGATGTTATGGTGTACCTTTAGGTTTTAACGTTTTGTTATCCTGTGCGTGTTGTTTTTTCAATAAAGATTTTGTTAGCCTTTTAAAAAAAAATCACACTAGCCCTAACAACCCTACTAGGAGGGGTGTACCTAACTAGAGAACTAGCGAGAATATTACTACGAAAATACACCGAGTAGTGAACATGACTTGGACCAATATCTTTGGTGCCCAAGATTTTCTATAAACCAAATATGATGACCTGTGGGAACTCCAACCCCATATGACACCCATAAACCGAGCTAATACGGAGGCTCGTATCAACAAATATGGCACCCAAGTTTATCAATAAGGCGTACCAAGATAAGCATGGGGATCACCAACCCAAAAAGATAACCCCATATACATTATTAGCATCCAAAACATAGACTGATAACATTCCTAGCCAATGACCATTGACCAATACAACAGAAAAACGTCCAAAAGCCAAGATCAAATGCAAAAATCCGAAAAGTCTTCATGTGTTGACTAAGTTCCTTTGTAAGTAGTTAGTGTTTCAGTGGCTTCCACAAATAACCCAACTTTAGGCCTTCATTTTGAACCCGAACATAGCCACACAGATGATATAGTTGGCCCACATAATAGCCAGCATTATAGGCTTACAATTAGGCTCAAATCAGCAGTTGAAAGACCCAAATCAGCAGACTCCATATGGAATTGATGCATCCATCTCAAGTCGCCACTTCTTGCAACCATGGGCCAACAACGACACATTTCAAGTGGTGAGATTTTGAGGGGGTTCCATTAGGTTGGGAGGGACTTCCTCACGACTCTCACCGGTTAACCGCCTGACCCAGCCCAATCTCCACAACAGTAAACAAACAAAGGGACACCGGACACCGTAGGCTGACTCACAACAGGTTTCCGTGCATGGGGCATGGGAAAAAAAGAAAGGAAACAACATAAAACCTACTCCCATGTGTTTGCTTAACCCCAACAAACTGTACAAGTTAAACGTACTTCCAAAATAACTCAGCAGGGTGCACAACAGAATCTGGATGAGAACTGGGAAACAGGTATAGTAAAGACTCACCTAAAGACCAATAAGAAAGGCATATACCCCAAGACTCTAGCTGCTCAAAGAGAGTCAGACCAGAACACAACAAGATTTATATCATTATAACCACTAGAAATCTCAAATCTACAAATGGACATAACACACATGATGTTAATTGTAACTAAAAGGAAAACACAACTATCATCAACATTTAGTTATTAAGTAACTTGTCAAGCTATATAACAATATCATTATAACCACTAGAAATCTCAAATCTACAACAATACAATGATATGATCTTTCTGTTCGTACCGTCCAAATAAACGTTTCAAGGCAGGTTTGTGACAGAAGGTATGCATGTATTAGTTTAACACAACATTTGTAAGCATGTTCTCTCAACATGGATGAATATTGACCTAGAATGCATGTAGTTAAACTCAGCTCATAACTTTACAAGAACAAATGCCAATCATCAAATATTTGTATATTGCTACATCCATGGGATTGATTATTTAAGGACTTAATATATATGCTAAAAAAATTCATGAGAAAGAGAATACAAGTTGCCTTTGTCAGAAAGCAGTTAGTGTAGCAGTAGCAGTCACAAATAACCCAATTTAGGCATTCATTTTGAACCCAAACATAGCCACGGGATGGTATAGCTGGCCCACATAATAGGCAGCGTTATAGGCTTAGAACTGGGCTTAAAATCATCCACATGGCCCATCCATAGATTAAGAAGTAGAGACCCAAATCAGCAGACTCCCTCTTGTGGCACTTATACAGCTCAAGTTGCCAGTTCTTGCAACCATGGGCCAACACATCTTCAAGATCCAAATGCATCAAGTTTCAAGTAATGAGCTTTTGAGGTTGAGAGGGGTTCTCCCACGGCTGCCACCGATTAACCGCCTGACCCAACCCAATCCCCACAACAGTAAACAAACAAAGGGACTCATAAGCCACACCATACGCTGAATCACAGGTTTCTGCGCATGGGGCATGTGAAAAAAAAAAAAAAAAGAAGCGAAACAATATAAATCAATACCAAAATATCTCAGCAGGGTGCACAACGTAAACTGGATGGGAACTACCCAAACTCAATCCCCTATAACACCACAAACACCCCAACCCAAAAGAACCCCCACCCCTCATGCAATCTAAAAGACAAAAGCAAGTAAAAGGTAGAATAAAAGGATTTTCAATGACTGTGTGATAGTTTCCTCAATCAGGTAAATCTCAGCAGAACTTCTATAGTAGGGAACGCCGCCATGTCTCACTGGGCTTAACCACCCACAAGACATCCAATTTTTATTATCCATGGGGACTAGTGGCAGGATTTATAAAAGTGACCCACTGGATGTCCTTAAGGTCCCATAATCTGGCAACATGTATGGACGAACCAGATATTTTAATCGGAATACCCAGCAGCGTCAACCTGACAGAGTCCTTGATAATGAAAATAAGGTCTGAATTTCAACTGCTGTGTACGCACGTTTCTCTCCTGCCACATGCAGTACACCACCGCCCATAAGACTAGCCGATTAAGGATGCTTCAAACTGACTTATTGGAAAGCATATCACACATGTACACAGGACGGAATGCTACCCTATTTGGTAAGAAGCAGCAACACATACAAATGCGCTATTGGAAAGGCACATTCGAAGAAGCAACAATGCATTCCAAATCAGCAAGCCACAAGATGAAGGCGTGACGAGGCAAAGGGGATCTCAACACCCGTTTCACGAATTTCGGCCCACACTTCAGCAGTTCAGCAACAAAAAATTTGATAGTATCACCATTATTTTTTCTCCAGACAACCTTGTCACTGGCCTGAGATTTAACAGTACAACTCTGTGAACCGAGTCTGCCAGTCTGTGGCCACTTCCAGCTGCCATTATCAACTAGGTCCGCAACAGTGGATTGGTGATTAAAATAACATGATAGCATTTAGAGGACCTAGGGGATGCCTCAAGAAGTCAAATCAGATAGATTAACCTTTATATATTACATGTCAAATCAGATAGATTAACCTGATGAGAAGATATGTAACAATGGCGTACCTTTACTATGTTGCAGAAGCGTATCTTTATATATTACATGTTATGTAACTTAACAGTTTCTTGACACAAGATTCATACCAGCTTTGAAATCAGTAGTTAGCCTATTGAACTAAAAAAGCCAAAAAGCGTATGGACTTACCATTACCAAACATGAAAACCAATCAAGATCAAAACATTAACTTCTTTCATATATATCATCATCAAGTAATTAGTACATAACTCAAAAGACCCAAATAAACTTTACAAATCACTAGATAACTGAGGGCCAGTATGATTTAATTTCTACCTATCTAGTTGGAACCCATTAGTTGCATTTGATGCCTTAAAAATGGTATATCAAATGTCACTGAAATTGAAAAGGGAAATATTGGGTTAATAAACAGAGAAATATGAAAGCATATGTATTAATAAGAGGCTAAGAAGGAAACTAGTACTGTTTGGTGCCGGGTTATCCGACGGAGAACAAAACGACCTCGTTTTGAGGGAGTGGTGACGTGTGGTATGGATGGTGGGGAGACGGAAGGAGGCGACAGACTTTGTGAGGCGGAGGAGGGAAGAAGCCATGATCGCAGGTTAAGTAGAACAGTCACTTCACTGCCTGAGTTCAGTGGTGTGAGGGTTGCTTGTAGAGGAAGGTGATATATTTTATATCAAAACAAAATTTCAAATTGGAGGATATGGATTGGATTCTTGCGTGTTGAACCAGGAGGGTTTGGTTATGAGTTTTTGGGAGGGTGTAGATTTTAAGATTTTTGTTAATTCGTTGTCTTTTTATTTGGCACTGTCTTATTTTTTATTTTCATTATTGTGTATTTTTTACAATTAATTATGTTTATTTTTCCTTGATATTGTGTTATATTTTGTAATCTATTATGTCTTTTGTACATTCTTACCATTCCTAATTATTTTACCCTTTGTAAACCCTGAAACCTAATCAACCAAAAATACGAACATTGAGGGTTTAGAAACATCAACATCTGAAATGTAGGATCAAGAAAGATGGATGATTAGGAGCCAAAGTAACCTCTCTATACAGGAAACCTCATGAGAGTAAATTCTTAATTCCAATCTATTGCTAACTAGGGGTGAGTATAACCGAATTGACCGAACTATACGAACTAATTGAGAAAGTTGAACCAAACAATTAAATGACGGTGAAGTTAAGTAATAACTGACTAACCGAAAATTGTGGGTTGATTTTGGTTATAGGGTATGTTAGAACCGAAATAATCGAACCAGACCGAATTGCACCAACGAGACTTGTTTATTCATATGATCTAGTGTTCAACTTATGAATTTGATGTAATTGCAACTTAAAGTTCATATGATGTAGGTTGTACTTGAACATTAGAACAGTAACTTGGCATTTGAACAGTAACTTTATTATTTTTTTATAATAATAGACCTTGGCATTTGAACAGTAACTTTATTATTTTTTTATTTTTTTTGATTTTTGTATATCTATAAGTATGTTTGGTTTCAGTATTATTAACATCTCATTTAGTTGGCTCAATGGTTTGTGGACATGTTTTCAGGTTAGTTGTCCCGGGTTTGACTCTTTTGGACCCCTTTTTTTCTTTATATGCTTAAATGGGTTCCAACAAGGTCACACCTGGCCATTTGCTTTCATGACACCTGTGTGCTCTCTCTCACATTCATGCCATCTGTATTCCACCCACCACACATTTTCTTGACCTTCGTTTGGTGGTTCATGGCGGCCAAAAAAACTATTTAATTCCGGTAAAGATTCATTCTTTTTTGTTGGTTTCCTTATAAAGATTATTGGGTATTAAATATGCACAAAATCATATAACGATTCGTCTATGTTGGTGGGTTTTTTTATAATGATTTGTGGATATTTATTTTGTATTTTCATTTTGTTAATTTGTTTAAGAAATTATGTTTTTGTTCATTCTTATAAGCCGGTGCAGATTCATCTGCGATCTGACAACTGTGAGAAACGATGATGGTGGCCGAAGCTGAACAAAAGGGGATAGGTATTTACGTATTAGTCGTGGTGTTGTGTTGGTTGCAGTTAAGTGGTGGAGTTGTGGCAATTTCTTGGTTGTCTTCTTTAGGTTTGTACCCTCTTTCTATTTGGATATATATGTGTGTGTGATGTAAGTAGTATGTTGGAATACAAATAAGGTGTTCGCTGAAGTTTTGTAACTAATTTTTGACTGCTTGTAGGGATGAAAATAAGGTATTCGCTGAAATGTTTGAAGGTATTTTTTAGTAATTTTGTTTATTTTTGTTTTGATTTAGGGTTTATTTTTGTTTTGTTAAATACTTATGGTTTCAGATATAATGAAAAATGGTGTGGCACAGATGGTGGGATTGATGTTGTGTTTGGTGCGGTACCCGGGTTCGAGTCATGTAGGCACAAATTGCAACACTACTGAAGGGGTGCAAAACGTGTTACACCATCGACTTGGATAAGAAGGTTAAGACCCTACAAATTGAAGTAACAATCCTCTCTGCATGCGCAAGTAACAAAGCTGCAGGTACATTTGATTGATGGTATAGGTTTTGCTGTGTTAGAAAGTATAGATTATTTTTTGTCGTTATAGCATTTGAGGTGTGATTATATTCGATTATTGATTATTTGAGTACTTTAGCTAAGAGATTAGTGATAGAAATCAGTGCGCATTAGGCAAATTATAATCTATTGTTAAAAAGGTGAAAAAAATGTGTGGCTTATGGATATGTCCAAGCATTTTTAGCACAAGTCCAAGCAGGCCTGGCCCGTCAAAATGGGTTTATGCATAAAAACCTAAGGTACAAATGGCATGCGCCTCAGGCCAGAAAAGCCCCCAAATATGAGTTTTTTGGCGCCTTGTGGTTTGACTCTAGGCCCTAACCAAAAAGGCAACCGACCTTCCGCCTTGACGCGCCTTGCGTTTTGGCTTGCTTTTTACAAGCTTATAATACACAAACATCGTTTTTTTCATGTCATATGAAGCTGCAATATGTAAAGTTTCTAATTGCTGAAGTTAGGTAGTCAGCCAAATTGGGTAATGAATCATGCAAATTTGTGTTGAAATGGTTAGGTTGGTAAAAAAGTTTTCTCCATTTTGTTCATATATTTTAGGTAAAAATTATACATCGCATATGACTACAAAGATTGTCTTAATAGATTATAAATACAATCATTGATGGGGCTATAACACAGGTAAATACATTTGGGGTGACATATGTTATACAACCTGTTCGACCCATATGGACCTGTTTCCGATTTAACTTCCATTTTTTTTTTCGTAAGGACCCATTCACAAGTAGTGTGTTATTGCTACCTCTGTTTACAGCATTTACTGAAACACCATACAAAATTGTAGGACAAACTGTTTTTTCCATCCTAATATGTTAGGTGGTGGACGTCGGTAAGTGTCACCTGAACCACATATGGCAATGTTTTTTATTCGACATTTGCTGCACAACTGTTGCGTTAACACATATTATGACGAGCTTGAACATACTTAATTTTCTTTTCTTGTGGGTTTACTTTTATATTATCTACGCAGGATTTGAAGCCACTTTTCCATAATATTTTCATGCATTAGCTATGTATGTTTCTGCTGAAGTTATGACAAAGTGAGGTGTGTTTCCGTACACAGTTATTATCGGATGAGATTCTGTAATGAATATATCTTCTATTTTCTAATAGATACATTACTAATTTATATGTTGAAAAATTTACAAAGAATTGTAGGAAAAATGACTAGATATGCAAGATGACGAGATATTATTATATACTCATATAGGCAACATGACAAAATATTATATACCTATCGACAAGCCGGAGTAGCAGAAAGCGAATACGGCATTGCTTGCATCTTCATTTTAGTGACGTATTATAGGTTGCATATTGCATTAGTATTTGATGAGGTATTAAAGGTTGCATATTAGTATATATTTATTCGGGTCTCTATCAATATGTTAACAAAAGGTTGCATATTTGCCATTCAAATACCGGTTTGAGTTTGTATATTTATCATTTGAATGGCAGTTTGTGTGTTCGCACACAAACCCAAAATAAATATTAATTAATATGCTCACAGAGAAAACAAGAGTTTCCCGTCGCAACGCACGAGCGGGAGAACACCAGTTGAAATAGTAACTAATGTTCTTATCACCCACTATGCAAGATTTAAGTTATAACAATACAAGATTTAAGTTGTAACAATACACATATGTTGGTTGCTTATAAGTCGTTTTTCTAAAACACCTTTTTAAAAGTGTTCATATTTTTTTTCTTTTATAAAAGGATCCTGTAAAAAATTGTCTTTTAGAAGGTTTTTAAAAAATGTAAGTGACTTGTTTTTGTTTAGTTCTTTAACGTACACTTTTCAGATCAATCGACCGGTCGTTAAGCTAGCTAATCAACTTTCTTTAAACTATATATATCTTAACATTTTTATATTTAATAAAAACATGCAAAAATTGTTATTTGCATTTGTTTTAAGTTTTTTTACAAAGTATTAGACATTTTATATTTTTATAAAGCGTTTTGTTTGTTTTAATTATATTTTTATAAAATGTTTTTTTTTATTTCATTTACTTTTATATTTTGCTTTTTATACAAAAATATAAAGTTTTATATGTTTCTTAAATACATAGTCTTATATTTTTGTATTTAGTTTATAGTTGTTTTTTCTCTTTTTAACACCCTTTTATGAAGTCATAAATAAAATAATACAAAATGTTTTAAAAAATGACTATTTTGTTGGTGATTGTGTGATTGAAAGGTGAATCCCTTCTACACCAACATGTAACTAGCAATCGAACAGTTGTGACTGTTTGTTCGATTCTGCACAAACTCTACGCAAGTCGTGAACCCATTGTGACTGTCTGTTCGATCTCTATATGTGCATTAGGCACGAACCAACTGCTTGGTGCGACGTAGTACAAACCTAAGGATTGTTACGAACTCCCACTAATAACAACTCAATACGCACCCCTCAACCATGTAGCAACCGTGTTCGAGTTCAACCAAGACGACGTTTGGTAACAACTGAGTTCCTACAGATTAAAGCCGGCCAACGGTACAAACCAAGCTCGTACTAATGTCTAGCACACTTATGACACAATCCTTAAGATTTAAAATGTTTTGACTTCTTTTATTAAAAGTTCCTAACCACATGATCTCGCAGTTAAGACGTTTCCATCTACAATTAACTTATGGGCCAGTAATATTGTTACAAAACATGAATCAAAGACTTTGAAACTTTATTACTCAAAACTAAAGTACAAAAAATGAAACCCTAGATCAAACACTGATGATCTAGAAACAAAAGACTCTCTACGATTACAACTCTAAAAATAAGATCAACAATACAAAGGATAATAACCAGCTTGTAGATACAAGACGTATCTAACCAAGCTAACCCTAATTGCTACGATCAGAGAACAAAATCAGAGAGAAAATATGTGTGTAAAACTTAATGAATGATAAAGTGTGAAAGAGAAGATGAAACAATCTATTTAAAGCAGCAGGAGAGTGTGTTTCTTCTAAATGATCGAACGGCCGAGATTAAACAGATCCAACGAGCAGGATTTAGTTGTGCTTCTTGACAAGGATTGCCAAGTCAGCAATCCTTGATCCTATTGGCTGGTCATATGAATACCCGGACTGGGCCTAGAGCCTTTAATACCACGAACTGGGCCATTGAACAGGACCATCTCCATCTTGGGCTTCAACCGTGCTACTGGGCCATCAGCTACTGGACTCTACTGGACAGCATCTTCTACTGGGCTGCTACTACTGTTACTCAATCCAAGTTAATATTCCAGCTTCCATATCCACACCTACAAACAACTTATGCAATATGATGAAATAATTTACAAACTAAACAATGTATAAAATTGAACATGATGCATATTTCAACACCCCTCCTCAATTTTATACACTAAATGGGTCAAACAAGGACAAGGAATTACACAACCTGTTGTGATCTGAGGGTAAAAGACCTTTTGTTAACAAATCAGCAAGCTGCTTTTCTGATGTAATAGACTTCGTTTTTATGAGACCTTTGGTTATCTGATCTCTTAAAAAGAATAGATCTATTTCAAAGTGTTTCATTCGTTCATGAAACACTGGATTTTTAGCAATAGACAAGGCTGCTGAATTATCACAAAACAAGTCTACTGGTAACAACACTTCAGTTTTTAATTCCTTTAACAAGTTTATTAACCACATCAATTCACAAGTTGCTGCACACATAGATCTGAACTCAGCTTCAGCTGAGGATCTAGACACAGTTGTTTGTTTCTTACTTTTCCAACAAATCAAAGAATTACCAAGAAAAATACAAAACCCGGTAATAGACTTTCTGGTATCCAAGCATTTTTCCCAATCTGAGTCAGAGTATGCTCTCAACTTCAAATCATCAGATTTGGCAATGAGTATACCTTTCCCAGGAGCACCTTTAAGATACCTCAATAGCCTAAAGGCTATTTTAAAATGTCCAACCGTAGGTTTATGCATATATTGACTCAAGAAATGTACTGCATAAGCTATGTCAGGTCTAGTATGGGCCAAGCATATTAACTTTCCTACAAGCTTTTGATAACTTGTAATATTTGTTAATACATTACTTTTTTGTTTACAAACATTTGTAAGCACATGATTAGGTTCTATTGGTGTGCTTACTGGTTTGCATGCAGTAAGCCCATACTCAGCCAACAACTCAAGGCAGTACTTTCTCTGAGAAAGACAAATTCCTTGATTTACTCTAATAACTTCTATACCTAAAAAATATTTTAGATCCCCTAAATCTTTTATAAGGAATTTAGATCTAAGACTTTCTTTTACTTTGGTTATTTCTTCATAACAGTTACCAGTGATGACAATGTCATCCACATAAACAAGTAAAAATATAGTCACAGAATCTCCATGTTTATAAAAAAGAGAATAATCACATCTACTTTGTAAAAAACCAAGATCACTAAGAACAGAAACTAATTTCTGATTCTACATTCTTGGTGCTTGTTTCAAGCCATACAAAGACCTATTAAGTTTACAAACCCTTTTTTCATTTTTATCAAAATATCCATCAGGAAGAGACATGTAAACTTCCTCATTTAGTTCACCATATAAGAATGCATTATTAACATCCAATTGATACAAATTCCAATCATTTTGAATAGCCAAATTAATAATACACCTTACAGTAACTAACTTTACAACAGGTGAAAAAGTTTCTTCAAAATCAACACCTTGTTTTTTTACTATAACCCTTAGCTACTAACCTAGCCTTATATCTTTCAATTTCCCCATTAGACTTATACTTGATCTTGTATACCCACTTGCATCCAACTAGACTTCTACCAGTGGGTAACTCAACAAGATCCCAAGTATTATTCCTATGAAGTACCTCTATTTCCTCATTCATGGCAGCAATCCAGTTTGGATCACATGCTGCCTCAGTGAATGAACTAGGCTCTTTGCCTTTGTTTAGAGAGGCAATAAAACATTTACTTTCATCAGAAAGTTTAGAGTAATTTACTACCCTTTCTACCCCAAATTTTACTTTGCTATTTATGACATAATCATCTAGGTTTTTTGACAGAACATTTGACCTAGCAGACCTCCTAATAGTGGTTTGAGCAGGACTAAGATCACCTAAGTGTCCCTCAGAAATGGAAGTATTTTCATTTCCAGATTTCACACTCTCTGCCCTATCAGAGGATTGATTTGGAGAACTAGGCTGCTGGATCCCAGCCATGCTACTAGTCTCAACAAACTTCCCTTCTAGTTGCTGAGATCCATGTGTCTCTAGATCAACCTTAGAATTTGCCCCCCCTTCATCATTGGGCACTTCAGGTTGATCTTGGTTATCCTTTTCATACCACTCAAAAAAGTTTAAGTTTGTTACTTCAGAAAACTTATTTTCACCAAAATTTTTAAAGACTTTATCTTCCTTAAAAGGAAAAATATCCTCATAAAACTTCACCTCTTGAATAAGAGATGGTTTTTGATTCTAAACTAAAAACTTTGTAACCTTTCTTTTCTATGGAATAACCCAAAAAGACACATTTCTCAGCCCTACTATTAAGTTTATCATTTTCATTTAGAATGGTACTAAAGCAAAGACAACCAAACAACCTAAGATGGTCTAGGAAGGGGTCAAAACCATGAACTACCTCATAAGGAGACTTTCCACTAAGCACTGAAGGAGTCCTATTTATCAAGTAAGAAACAGTTAATACACAATCAGACTAAAAGTTAACAGGAACACCACTTTGAAACATAAGAGCTCTAGCAACATTCAAAAGATGTCTATGCTTTCTCTCAACAATCCCATTTTGTTGTGGGGTATATGTACAAGATGTTTGATGAACAATACCTTTATCTTTACAAAAACTATTAAATTGTTGATTAATAAATTCTGTTCCATTATCACTTCTGAAACACTTTACCCTTTTTTCAAATTGTGTTTCAATAATGTTAACAAAATCTTTTAAGTTTTCAAAAACCTTAAGCTTACTCTTCATCAAACACACCCATACAGCCCTAGAGAAATCATCTACTATAGTTAGAAAATATTTAAACCCTTCTCTACTACTAACTCTATAAGGACCCCGGACATCAATGTGAACAAGTTCTCCTATACTAGAAGACTTATGATCACTCATGGGGAATGGCTTCCTGTGTTGCTTGGCCTTGTGACATACCTCACAAGGCTCATGATCATCAAATTCTCCTAGACTCAATTTTGTCTTATACATTTTTAAAGCATGCATAGAAGGATGCCCCAATCTGGCATGCTACAAACTTGACACTAAAGTACTACTATAACACACCTTATTACTCACATAAGTATTGCCACAGTAGTATAATCCATCAACCTGATCACCAGTCACTAGGACTTTCCTTGTGATTAAATCCTGAATGTAACACTTATGTTCATCAAATCCAACAAACAGTTTATTATCTCTAGCAAGTTTATGAACAGAGATTAGATTAACAATATACTCAGGAACTACAAACACATCTTTAAGAATAACATTACTTGCAATTTTCTTGTTTCCAATTTTAGTTAATAAAGCATCAGTCCCATTAGGATGTTTTACTCTAATGTTTAAGTCAGAAACATCTATGCAATCTATCAAATCATTGTCATCTTTAACCATGTGTTGGTTTGCTCCTGAATCAGTTATCCAACCCAAAAACCCTCTACCCTTGTATTTTCCAGCAAAACAAAAAACAGGTTTGCAAAACACATTAGCACAGAAAGGTCTAAACATGCTACCTGAGATACTGCTGCTTTGATTACTCTCAGCAGGCTTCTCACTAAGCAGACTTATCAACCTAGAAATCTGGTCACTAGTCAAAGAACTAAGAGCATCACCATTATCAGATACACTATTATTAGCATTCACCTTCTTGTTTTGCCCATTCCTTGGTCTCATCCAAGATGGATAACCAATAATTTCAAAACATTTTTCAGCAACATGTCCAACCTTGTTACAATGTGAACATTTTAAGTTTTGATTTGAAACTTTATTGTTTTTCTTAAAATCAGGAACAGGATTAGCTTTAGTTAATAAAGCCAATGATTGACTTCTCTTAGAAACATTGCTTGCATTTCTATGAGATTCCTCTCTGGAAATGATAGCAAATGCTTCTTTAACGGAAGGCAATACATCTCTTATTAACAAACTAGTCCTAACATTTTGATATACATTATCCAACCCCATTAAGAACTGCATGAGCTTAATCATGTTATTAAAGTTATTAAACTCATTTGCAGCATTACAAGTACAAGAAGGTAACTGCAGTATTTGATCAAGTTGTTTCCACATAATGTTCAACTTATGATAATACTCAGCCACAGATGATCCATTTTGACTATGAATTAATCTTTTGATATAAATCAAACACAATTGACCCATCAATTTTATCATAAGTTTCTTTTAATTCAGTCCACACATCACTTGCCAATTTAGAAAACACATGTCCCATATAAAGATCCTCACTAATGGAATATAAAATCCCAGTTAGAACTATTGAATTACACCTATCCCATTGTCTCCTAAGGACATCATCATCTAATTACTTAGCACACGTTTTATCAAGAATCCCCATTTATTTTTCACTTGTAAAGCCAATTGAAGAGCATTAGCCCAAACTGTATAGTTTTTAGTGCCTTTTAGTTTTATAATTATGATACTCAAATTAGCAGAATCACTAGGATGTAGATATAAAGGGTCACTAGCATCAAGTCTACTGATCAATGTAACCGGAGGGTCATCAGGTCCTGGTAAAGGTTGAGGATGAGGTTGATCCCCTTCCATGACTCAAACTTCAACACAAAACAATCAAACACAGAACAAGACAAAAAACCAGATAAAACCTATTTCACTAGAGACGAAGCTGTATCAGAGGCCAGATTCCTGGTTCGTCACTCAAGGGTGCCAGGACAAGCGTAATACAGGAGTCTCAATCCCTTTTAGTAACTACACCCTAACAACCAAAGTAAAAACACAATAATAAACCAAAGAAACCAAATAAGCACGTTATCGGCTCAATTACCGGTCCACCTAACTCGGTCAAGTAGCCTCTAGACACACTAAACTATTACAAAAAATAAAGCCAGACAAGAACAATCTCACAGTGGTGGGGACCCAAGTTAGGGTTCGCCAATCTCACAGCCTGTACCTTCACTTAGGGTACAGAGCTGTGAGGCAATTGTAGCAAGTAGAAAATAAAGCTTCCAACTCCAATCCAGGAGATCCTTGAATCAATATCAAGATCTGGTACAGATCTGACTAACACTCCTTATTCCTTGATCAAGAATATCCAATACAACCAAGAACCCAGCGGAAGCCCCAAGATCTGGATCTACACTGGTAAACAACCCTAGATCTGTAGATATACTCAATCACAAAATAATCAGAGACTCAAGAACTACAACGATGGCTCTGATACCATGTTACAAAACATGAATCAAAGACTTTGAAACTTTATTACTCAAAACTAAAGTACAAAAAATGAAACCCTAGATCAAACACTGATGATCTAGAAACAAAAGACTCTCTATGATTACAACTCTAAAAATAAGATCAACAATACAAAGGATAATAACCAGCTTGTAGATACAAGACGTATCTAACCAAGCTAACCCTAATTGCTACGATCAGAGAACAAAATCAGAGAGAAAATATGTGTGTAAAACTGAATGAATGATAAAGTGTGAAAGAGAAGATGAAACAATCTATTTATAGCAGCAGGAGAGTGTGTTTCTTCTAAATGATCGAACGGCCGAGATTAAACAGATCCAACGAGCAGGATTTAGTTGTGCTTCTTGACAAGGATTGCCAAGTCAGCAATCCTTGATCCTATTGGCTGATCATATGAATACCCGGACTGGGCCTAGAGCCTTTAATACCACGAACTGGGCCATTGAACTGGACCATCTCCATCTTGGGCTTCAACCGTGCTACTGGGCCATCAGCTACTGGACTCTACTGGACTGCATCTTCTACAGGGCTGCTACTACTGCTACTCAATCCAAGTTAATAATCCAGCTTCCATATCCACACCTACAAACAACTTATGCAATATGATGAAATAATTTACAAACTAAACAATGTATAAAATTGAACATGATGCATATTTCAACAAATATTAAACATAACAAGAGTAATGTCATTGAATTGACCATTTTAGCTCATTTATCTTTGTCTAATTGGTCCAGTCACTTGCTCCTAGATCAGTTTCGTATCACCTAATAATGAACAATATGGATAAGTAATTCTTTGTTTCCAATCTATACATGTTGTTTTCAGCATCCTTAAGGGACATGGCGTGGTGGTAAAGTGTCTCTCTTCCAGTGGCGAAGCATGAAAAAAAATTCAAAGGGACCGAATTAGTCGTACGGGACCCTTAAAACGGTTGGGGCTGGACTCAATGTGTATAAATTTTTTGAACGAAAAGGCGTAAAATTACACTACGGAGCAAAAAACGGCGTTTCGCCAATGCTCTCCTCTATCCTATAGGTAGAAAGTTCAAATCATAAAAGGTGGATGTATGTTAGTATTTAGACTACTCGGAGTGGTGCGGGGAAAGAGGGGGATGAAGCGTCATGTGGCACTTGTGGGACCCCTGTGAGGGGAAAAAATTGTGGGGAGTGGAAGGGGGGAAGAGGGGGGGGGGGGGGGGGGGGGGAAGCTGGCCAATCAAATGGTGTCACCTCACCCCACCAAAATGCCCCACGCCAAGGTCACTACCCCCGCCCTCCTCCTTCCTGCCCTCTCCACGCCAGGGTGGCGGTGGTGTTCCCCCCTTCCCGTCCCTTTCCCGCCCCCAATCCGGGCACTCTTAGGAGTACGGTACATAGTTTAATGTTCTTTTTGACATAGCCATACTGACTACGATTTCATTAGGTATAGCTAATTCCATGATGTTTTACACCATGTATATTTCAACATAATAATGATAAAATGGCATCGATATACGAAATTACGATATACGGGGATTTGATTCGACTTGAACACACTAACTACATCAAGAGTTACTATCATTTATTTCTCACCTTTAGTGAATACTTTTTTTTTTTTTTTTGAAAGTCCAACAAAAGATATATTCACCAAAAAATAAAACACTGACCAACAAACTGTTAGTCAGTCCACCAAAACAACAAAACAGATCTAACCCAAAGAGTTAAGACTAAAAATACACCAGTCCGCCCACGATAATCCCGCATTTGCTCGAGTCTTTAGCCACAGGAAACTTAAACTTTTTGATGTCTTCTTTCAGTGTCCCAACATTTAGTTGTTTTTCATTGAAAACTAAATCGTTCCGTCACTTCCAGACGACCCATAAAGCCGTTTGGATGACCACATAAACAGCCCTTCTCCATTTATTTGAGCCGATTAAGCGCCTATGTAAAACCTTTAGTGAATACTATTTCTACAAGACCAATTCTTTTCTAAATGGTCACAATGAGCCGTGTTAAGGCATTTCTACTATCCTACAAGGATGTTCATTTTTATTGTATCATATACGGTATTTTTCTTATAGAGTATGTAACTTGTAATGAAATTTATTATAGTTTTTTTCCGTTGTGTAAACCCAATGAGTAACAGGCATGAGTTTGACATTGTTAAGCTTTTTTTTTTTTTTTTTTTTTTTTTTTTGTTTAACTCGATCTTGTTCCACTGTTATTTTTAAACTCAAATATAACTTTTAATTAGGAAGAAAAATTTTCGGTAAATTTTGCAAAATACTTTTTTCCCACCACCTAGTGAGATCGAGTTTCATATAATCAAATACGACACTATGCACCAACACAAGAATATTTTACAGTACCTTTAATTTTAGGAAAAAGTTGTCTAGTAATTGTAGTATGCATGAATTTTTGACACTTGTTATTTTTATCACACACACTTCATATCAAATCCGATTTTCTAATTCAGGCATTTTTATTATATTCATTCAAAGTGTATGGGTTCTAGCCTTCTAGCCAACTATGTCAAAGTAAAGAGTAACGGAAGTAAACTAGTGAGCACTTTATTAACAACATTCTTTGCTACAACACTAGTCGCGATGTTCATTAACATTGCTAGATTCAGTCAGATGTACATTCATACTATTATTTAGACGTGTGCAGTAGAGGCGTCAAAGCCTCCACGTCACCACTTCACTAGCCCAAGGCCATCGCCAGACCAAAACGGAAGGGATGCCATGGGAAGTAAGCCCTTCGAGCGTGCCTCAAGTCACATTTATTAATACTACTATATAATGCATATAGGGTAGGCAAGATCGTAACTTTACAAAATCTATGAAAAATTTAAGAGCTACAACTCTTTATGCATTTGGTGCGATATTTATTAAGCTTTGAACACCCCCACCCACACTTTGAGCCAAGTTGTCCAAATGTACGGAAAAGAAAACTCTTTTATCCAATTTTTACACTTTTTGGTGCTTTAGATATGACAACAAAATGAAATCGAAAATTCAGGATGTTAAATTATGGAGACTTTTTACCTTTTACCCTTTAGCTAAAGTATTTTAATTTACATGTCTGAGATTAAACACAAACCAAATTAATCCACCTCTAGAGCTTTATACAATGACACAAATAGTGATGTCAAAATTAGCAGCTACATAAAGCAATTCAATTATTTCAAATTTCAATCGACCAATATGACGCCAAAAAGGACATAAAAATCATAGATTAATGTTGAATAAGATTGTTGGTTTAGTTGTAGATGCTTACCCAGCAAGAGTCACAAGATTTCCATGACAAGATTCACTACAAATTGGTGGGAACATCATGCAAATAGACGCATCTTCTTCTGGTATAAATTATTTTATTTCAAATTCGGATTAGGTGGCGCCCAAATTCCATCAATTCATTATC
Source organism: Ambrosia trifida (assembly GCA_028751855.1). Classification (NCBI taxonomy): domain Eukaryota; kingdom Viridiplantae; phylum Streptophyta; class Magnoliopsida; order Asterales; family Asteraceae; genus Ambrosia; species Ambrosia trifida. The sequence continues at coordinate 108,835,378 of CM054130.1, forward strand.
TATATATATTGAGCTAACATAAAACAAGTTGACTTTAGCTGACAGTGTTTTCCACTAGGATGATGACTTGGTGGATACACCCACTGAGAGAAATTGGCAAGAAAAATAAGAAAAACAAAATGACGAAAACAATAGTGTTTCCCACTAGGATGGCGACTGAGTGGAAGTAAGTAAAATAATAATAAATCTAGTTAAAGCTCAATATAAAGTTCATTTATTCCATCGACATAAGAAGTAATTTCTGGTACATATAGGTTTTGTTTACAGTAGTTGGTAATCTATATTGCTTACTTGGGCTTTAAACTGAGTGATACGGGACTAGGTGAAGCTATGATTATCTGAATGTGACACCCATAGGTAGGCTGAGAGAACTTGGACTTAAATTGACATATTTAGGAGCTTGATTAGTTGGTGGCTAGGTTTATTTGGACATAAATATTGGTAGATGCAGTAGGTGTATTTGTCTGCTTAATTAAAAGTAAGTAACCTATTGAGAGCCATTTGTTTATGATTATGATTTCATTGCAGATAATTTTTTCTGTACGAAAAAATATAAGCGCGGAAAGTGTGATGTGTTTTAAAACATACCTTATTAATACCTTGTTAATATGATAGTTTATATATTTTATTGGTGTTAAATCGATACATTTTAGATGCACTTTATTATAGTACTAGTTTTTATCCCGGGAGCGTCCCGGGTTGAAATATCTAATATAACATAATAAAATATATTATTATTATTATTATTATTTTAAACAAATCTCTGCCATAAGTTATCATATTCAAATATAAAAAACAAAAAACGAATCTCTACGCCGGGGTATAAATCTAGTGTCATTACAAATGAATTCAGAAGTTTGTAATCGATCATTCTAAAAAGAACTAACATGAAATAAGAAAAAAAAAGTTAATTATTGAAATATCGAACGCATTAGTCTAAGGGTTATGTGATGCGTTAAAAAATTTATGGGTATATGATCGGGTATGTAGTTCGGCTATTTGGGTATGTTGTTTCGGGTAATCGGGTCGGGTATCACCTAATCCCAGACCCGACCCAAACCCACAATTTTTTTTTAAACTAATCCCAAACCCGACACAATACCTGTCGGGTTACAAAAAATAGTCATTTTTTTTCTCCGATTTTTATATAGCACTATGGTACTCGTTGGAAAGATAATAAACGCTCGTTAATTTGGTGTAATTTTTTTCTTTAAAAAATCTCGTATATAAAAGATATTAACGTTTAAAAGTTATGGGAGGAAACACGAGAGATAAAATAATAAAGTTTTAATATTTAGATTTAGTAGATTATGTATTTAATAGATTAGGTTAAAAATTGTAATAGATTAAATTAAATCATATTTATTTCTTTTTTTTTAATTGGTTTAGAGTTGCCACATCACATCCTATGTGGCATCTCTTAAAGGAGAGATTGCATAGGAGTATGACATGTAGGATTAATCCCTTTGCAATATATATATATATATATATATATATATATATATATATATATATATATATATAGATATAGATATATAGATATAGATTGATATTATTATTATATATACACTATTTTTAATTTTTAATAGTATTATATTTTACGGGGTAAGGTAAGGGAAAAAACATAAAAAAAGAGTTCACCTAATTAAATAAAATAGATGTATGTGTGTTAGTAATTGATCAAACACTTTTACAAACTTATTTCATTCATGTTGAATAGTTTTAAGATTAAGTTAAAGACTTTCACATTTTTTTTTATTTGCATTACAGGAATAACAATATGATCATTTGGACATATATTAATTTTAATGTATTAATTATAGGGGAATTGAATTTTAATAACTCAAACTATTTGAAATTGGTCACTGGCACCCTTAACTAAAAAATTGATCATATATAACCTGAACTATTGACTTATTGGAATCTAGCACCCAACTAACTGACGTCGTTAGTTGGGTTGCTGACGTGGCACGCTGATGTGTGCACACGTGGATTGACACGTTAGCAAATCTTGTCACGTCAGCGAACCCACTAACGGTGTTAGTGATTTAACCGTTAGTGGGTGTTAGATTTCAATAAGTCAATAGTTCAGGTTATTTATGGCCAATTTTTTAGTTGGGGGTGCCAGTGACCAATTTCAATTAGTTCAGGTTATTAAAATCAAATTTCCCTTAATTATATCATGGAGTGCTCAAGTTTTAAGTTAAATGTCAATAACGAAAGTGGGTTACAAGAATTAGATTGAAGTCTATGCAACAAGAGGAAGCAGTGGAGAATCAAAGAATGATTTAAATGGGGTTCCTTTTGTAGATTTTCACTAATTTCAACGTTTTTCACTAAAATTTTCAATTTTTTTTTTCAAATTGAGGGGGTTCCTAGGAACCGGAACCTCCTCTGGATCCGCCACTGAGAGGAAGATCTAAAATGATGGTCGTAGTTGAGGTAAAAAGAATTATTGGGCGATTGTTCATCATGCCACAATTTTGCATTATTATTGCGATCTTTGGTGTGATTAGTTGGGATGTGAGTTTGGGAACTCACAGAAGCCAATTAGAAAATTCAGACAATTAATTGGTGTGCTAAAATTTAACTTATCCTGGGCTCGTATTATTTAGTATGCAACATTAAACTTGTAGGCCAATGGTGGGCTAAACCAACAGAGAATTAAAAACGGCAGTTTGGACTTTGGACTAGAGTGCACAAAATACCCGAAACCGAACCCGGGTATTTTAAAAACCGGTTATTTAATACCTGAATCCGACCCTACCCGTAGGGTACGGTCAGGGTACACCCAAAACCCAAACCCGAAACCGGGTTTTTTTTCTACCTGGTTATTATAATACCCGTACCCGGTTTTATATTATACCCAGTTTTATAAAATACCCGATTATAATAATATCTTGTTTTTCTTCTTCTGAAAAGTGGAAACAATCCCCAAAGCATAATAAATGTTTGTTTTCTTCTTCTCCTTCATAGTGGTGTATTTCTAAAAATGGCTTCAAGCCTTCAAGGAAACTGGATCTATTAATAATATTCTTGTTTTTTTCTTCTTCTCTTTCATACTGGTAGAGACCTTCGAATGAAGACTTAACTATCTATGTTTTTGTACCCCATTACACTATTCCATTGTTTATTTAGAAGGAAAAAAATTATAAACACAAACAACTATAAAAAAGAAAAAGAAACACACGGATAGGGTTTTTTATACCCGAAAATATGTATCTAATACCCGAAACTGGGTATACCTGAAACCGGGTATTGAAAACCCGAACCCGACCTAAACCGGTTATTTCGTAATACCCGGTTGTACCGTACCCGGTCATACCCAAACCCGGGTACGTACCCGTACCCGGGTATTCAAACAACCCGGTTTTGTGCACCTCTACTTTGAACGGCAAAGGACAAAAATCTAGGCAAATTTGGGGTGTGCATGTGAGCGATATGAGCGGCTAATCCTCTTGTGTTTCTCATTGGGTGAAAGATTCGTTTGGTTTTTAAAGTTTAATCTATTTTATATTTAGTATTTGGATTGAAATTTGTGAACACCTTTAGGTTCTTTTGGATCCAATTGTACATTCAATTAATTTGTACAATTTGGTTTCTTTGCATTGATACAATATATCATCGTTTATTGGTTTTCCTGCATTATGAATAATTTGATTTTGTGTTTGTGTGTTGATAACTGAATTGGGTTGAACAATTTAAACAAAGTCATGTGTATGTGACTTCCTAACTAATTTAAACTCAGAGTAGCTTTTAAAACCATCGAATCTAAAGCCCGAAGGTACCGTACACCCTCTAGTTCTCTGGGTTCAAGAACATTGTAACCTCCCATTTCATGCGTGGTACTTGATGATGGGATGATTATTAGTGATGTCTTCGAGGTTGCTAAGACGCCAGAAATTATCAGTTCAAATGGGCCATCATAGGGTCTTCAACTTAACATTAAGAAAACTAAGGTTTTTGGGTCGTCTTGGAACGAGATGAAAGTTAAGGATGCCCTTTTCCCCAGGGGGATTGGTAGACCAGAAAACAGGGTGAAATTCCTTGGAGGGGCCATTAGTCGGGATTTTTCCTTTATCCTAGAATTGGCAAGGCAAAGAGCCTCACGCGCGGTTGATCTTATGAAACTCTTGCCCTACCTTCGGGATCCCCAGAGTGAACTCCTCTTGCTCAGATCTTGTATGGGGGTCGCCAAGTTGTTGTTTGGGTTACGAACGTGCTAACCCCCTATGATGGACGAAGCGGTTTCATGTTTTGACAAAGGGCTCCAGGAAGCCATTGAAGACATAGCGGTGTGTGGGGGGCGTTCTTTAGCGACCTACAATGGCATTTGGTATCCTTACCGATATGCTTAGGAGGATTAGCGCTTCTCTCAGCGAGGGATATTGGGGCTTATGCTTTTGTGACCTCGAGAACTCAATCTTAGAAACTTCAAGACCACGTTTTAAGGAATAAGTGGGTTGCCAGCATGGACTCGGATTACGTTCAGGCTCTCGACAGACTAAATGACTTTGTCCCAGGCTTTAATATTGGCGGTTTTCTAATAAGGACACTGCCCCCTCAAAGCCTCTGAAAACTTTGGCGAATGCCCTCTTTGACAAAATCGCTTAGAGTCTGGGTGAAGTATTTGGTCTGTCCCCGCGTTAGAAAGTGGTTATTGAATGCTTGCCAGGGCCCCATGCCCATGATTTTCTGACTGTTATCCTGATTGACGGTTTGGGTCAAAACATGTCGGCGGACAAATACAGGGCCATTCTTAAATACCAATTGATGGTCCCATGTATCCTGAAGACGAAGTCTGCCCCGTCTGCCGTAAGGCCTGATTGGATAAGTACGGAGAGCATGCGGTTCACTGCAAGGAGCTGCCCGGGTTCAAGTACCGACATGACTGGGTTCTGGACGTTCTTTGGGACATTCTAAGAGAGCTGGGATATCAGTCAAGAAGGAGGCTCATGTGAACTTTTGATGGACCCCGCGGAAAGGAGATTTTCACCTTGCGACCAACGGATTTGCTTTTCTTTGGGTGGGCTGGGGGAAAACACGCTTATATTAACTTAACAAGAGTATCCCCTCTAGCTGGTTTGAGGGATAATGAGTTTGTAGTAGGGCAAGTGGTGCGAAGGGCAGAGACGAAGAAAGTAGAAAAGCTTGCTAAACCCTGTGAAAAGAACCAACATGCCTTCGTCCCGTGGCTTTTGATACCTTTGGGTATCTGGCACCGAAAGCTATCTGTTTTTTACCAGGGTCCAACAGGTTATCCATGCCAATGTCTCGACCGGGGGGGGGGGGGGGGTGTTGTCTTTAGTAGAAAAGGGTTCGCCATAAAAAAAAGGGGGTATGCGCCTGTTATTTTGATGTAATTTTTGATTTTATGAAACAAATTTTAAGTTGTAATGTTTTTTTTTTTTTTGAACGATAACTTTCATTAAAAAACGGCAAGATCTCAAAAAGGAGATCCGCCAAAACAAATCAAGGACATATATACAATGGATACAACGACCACTCTTTCCAAACAATATTATTGTATTTAGACCTATACTTCAACCAAAAGAAAGCCTTTGATTTAATCTCAGCGACTATTTCCACCGCCTTCCGATCCTTGTGTTGAAAAATCTTCATATTCCTGGAATTCCAAATACACCAAGCCGTAATCAAAATAATACCTCGAACTATTTTTTTTCTCCATTTCCCGGCATGAACATTATGATATAAATCCAATAAATCCTCGACATTGTAAGCATAGAAAGGCATAATTTTACACCATTTGCAAATCGAAAACCAGACTTCATAAGAAACTCCACATTGAACAAACAAGTGCGTACCATTTTCGTCTGCCGCATTACACAAGGGACAAACAACACTTGGAATATTCACTCCTCTGTTTCGCAAAGCAACTCTAGTGGGTAGCCTATCTTGAATGAGTCTCCACGCAAACAAATTGATTTTCAAGGGGACCCAAGAATCCCACTTAATCACTTTGGTCTGCAACGTTCCACCCGAATGATCGTCTCCCATCAAGGTCTTGAAATCTTTTACCATGAAAACTCCATCTTTGTTACCATCCCACTTCCATTTATCCACCCCATCCGATAATGAGAACCCATTCAACATCCTCGTCAAGTCCTCAATCTCTGACAACTCTTCCACCGTATTAGGAGACCTTTTCCAAGAACCTTTAAACGACATCAGCGAACTGTTGTAGTCTAATCTGTCCCGTATCCTGCAACCTTTGACTTTATCCAAGCGATATAAACATGGCCACCTATCTTTTAATGCCGTATCCCCCAACCAGAGATCATACCAGAACCGTATTCGGGCCCCATTCTCAACCAAACCTCTAATGAAAAGGTGTAGCGGTTTACCTTGAATCTTAACTGAATCGAGTAAGTTAACGATCACTTTCCAGCAGCCTGGTAAAGCTCTTTTGACTGGCAAAAAGTTCCACAAGCCCCGTCCCCCGTGAATAGCCTCAATGGTTTTTCTCCACAAAGAGCTGTCATCGGTGGCAAACCGCCAAGACCATTTTGCGAGCAAAGCCAAGTTAACCGTAGCCAACCTCGAAACACCTAAACCACCTACCTTTTTCGAGGTAGTAATGACCTCCCAAGCAACCCAATGCATCTTTTTCACCTCCTCATTTCCGGACCACAAAAAGTTCCTCATCAACCTTTCAATTTGTTCGACAATAGAACTCGGAGCTTTATAAAGTGAAAAATAATAAATAGGAAGGCTAGAAAGTACAGATTTAATAAGCGTTAACCTTCCTCCCATAGATAAAGTTTTTGCTTTCCATGAAGAGAGTCTACTTTTAATCGTGTCAAGAACCGGGGCCCAATGAACAACTCGATTCATATTAGCTCCTACCCGAATACCCAAGTAATCAAACGGTAAAACCCCCACCGTACAACCAAACACCTCAGCTAAAGAAGCCACCTCCATATCATCCACACCAATACTGTATAGAGATGACTTTTGAAAATTAATCCGGAGGCCCGAACAAACATGAAAAACTCTAAGAACCCGAGCCACATTTATAAGATTTTCTTCCGACCATTCCCCAACAATCAATGCATCGTCGGCATAAAATAAATGTGATAAAACCTTGGAATCACCCCCAAAATGAATCCCCTTTATCACCCCCAAAGTGATAGCTTTATCAAGCATACAGTGCAAGACTTCCATCACTATAAGAAATAAAAAAGGAGATAAAGGGTCCCCCTGTCTAACCCCCTTCTCGCACTGAAACTCAAACGTAGGAGAACCATTAACCAAGATCGCTGAACGAGCCGATTCTAGAATCCCTTTGACCCATCTACACCACCGATCCGGAAAACCCATAAGGCCCATCGTAGACAAAAGAAAACCCCAATTGACATTATCATAGGCCTTTGCAAAGTCCAATTTCAATAAAAAAGCTCGCTTCTTTGATTTTTTAATCCAACCCACCGTCTCATTAATCATAAGAGGACCATCCAAAATAAACCTACCCTTCAAAAAGGCCGACTGGGAGTCTGAAATCACTGTATCTAAGGCAGGCTTAATACGTTCAGCCAACACCTTGGAAATCACCTTACTAATAACTCCAATAAGATTAATCGGACGATAATCATTCAACCCAACCGGTGTTTTGGATTTTGGAATCAAAGTAAAAAAGGAGGAACTACAACCTCTACTGATAACTCCCGAGTCAAAAAAATGATCAAGCAAGTTACCGAAATCAGCCTCAAGGAAACTCCAAAAATGTTTAATAAATCTGAAGTTGAATCCTTCCGGTCCCGGGGCTCTATCCGAACCACATCCAAACACCGCATCTTTAATCTCTTCTTTAGAAAATCTTCTCACCAAAAAACCTGCACAATCATCATTAATACGTTTTAAATTATCACAAACAATCCTCGGGCGACATTTAACCATATCCGCAAAGTGCCTTCTATAATGCCTAAACACTTCTTTTTTGACAAGAGAAGGTTTAGACACCCACGAGCCCTCCACTTGTAACCCCGGAATCGCATTTGAAGCTTTCCTACCATTAATAACGCCATGGAAAAAAGCCGAGTTCTCATCCCCGTCAATCGCCCATTTCACCCGAGATTTCTGCTTCAAGTCTTTGTAGCACAAAGATTCAAAAAATCTATCCCCTTCCTACATTCTTCCATAACCCAAATATCTTCCTCCTGTAAGTCGTTTTCTTCCAATTCTAATTCCAACTTTTCAAGGTCCTCCTTCAAGGTTTTTAACTCCTCCCCTTCTTTTTTCAAAACCTCTTTCCACCACTCCTTTAAACATTGCTTCACATATTTCAGTTTAGCCATCAAAATCTCATCCGGTTTACCTCTAAAGTTACCCCCTTCAAACGCTTTAGTCACCACCCCTTCACAATCATCCCTATTTAACCAAGAGTTAAACCATCTAAATGGTTTTGGCCCAAAATTAACATCGACCAAAGAACATAAAATTGGGCAATGATCAGAAAACTCTCTAGGAAGAGCTCTAAGGCAAGCGGTAGGCCATTTGTTAAAAAACTTTTGGCAGACAAGAACTCTGTCAATCTTGCTTAATTTATGATCTCTTCCTTTCCCGGACAGAAACGTAAACTTAAAGCCATGCATACAATATTCCTTCATCCCCAAACCATCAATAAAATTGTTAAAATCCACCGCAATCCCCTGATTAAAAACCGAGTTACGTCTCTCTTCCGGAAACCGAACTGCATTAAAATCCCCCAAAAGAACGACCAAACCATCACAACCCCTAACCAACACATCCAGGTCCTCCCATAATATCCGTTTAGCCCCAGCCCGTTGAGGCGCATAAACATTAATGAAATTAATAATCGAACCATCAGAAATTAACATACCTGAGGTCATCAAAAAATTCCTATTCACAACAGTAGCAATCTTCTTAAAAACGTTTTTATTCCACATATTAACCAAACCCCCTGATCTACCAGTCGAATCTACCCAATCAAAGTCGAAACCATCATCTCCCCAAAACCCCAATAAGTCTTTACGACAAACACCCGAAATCAAAGACTCCTGAAAGCTAAAAAACTCCACACCATGTTTTTTCCTCAACCCTTTACACCAAGCCGCTTTACCCCCTACCCTTAAACCACGAATGTTTAACGATAAGAAGTTCATTTAATACCCACCTGTAACCCTTCAATTATCACTGACTCCTGAACTAACGATCGCTGATTAAATAATTCTGCTCCTAGCATGATTCCCACCTTCATCGTTTCATCAATCTCTTAATCTAAAGAAATTTTCGGCATTTGATCTTCAGTATAATCAGTTTGCGAGCCCTCCACTGTAACATTATTGGTCTTTGAAGTGGCTTCATCCAAATTAATTGCAATATTACATGGAGAACCCTTCATATCCTCAAAATTACCATCGGACCCCTCACCACAACTTGGCCCACCTACATCATCAGTCCGGCCCAAAGCAATGTCCACACCTTTGTTCTTTTTAATAATTTTATCTCTCTCAAGACTATTAGAGTATTGTAGTCTATTAAAGCCCAAGCCCAATTCCGGTAATTGTTTCTTCTTTCTCTTGTTAATATTGGAAACCAAATCATTGCCATCCAAATCAATAAAAGAGTTATCAAAGTCAAACTTATTACCCGGACAAAAATCTTGATCATTAATAATATCCTTTAATTCCTCCGTAATTATGGGAACCGTTTCACCTTCCAAATCTATCTTCTGACCAACCGGAGCATTAACACCCGCCGGAGTTCTCGGTTCACCGGTGAACCCTTCGTCCTCACCTACGTAAACTTCTTCAACCTCATCTTCTGAAAGTGCATCTGCTGCATTAATGCCCTCATCCGATTGTTTTTGACTATTAACCTCCTCATCCCCCGAATCGTCTTCCTTATCCGGCATAAGAAACTCCGGTACCCAATCCCCAGACTCCTCCTCAATCCACACCTTGAATTTACGATCACGCCACATCACAGTGACTTCATCTTCAATTCGTTTTCCTTCTCCTACCAAAACGCCCATATATTCATATGACAAATCCGCATCCTCTTCCGCTCTCGGTGGCCGATGAATAATGCGACCAACTTTCTCGGCCACCCCGTCAATTACCGACCTATGAAGTAGTTGAATAGGAAGACCTTTTAGCTTAATCCATGCGAGCCGATCAAAAGCTAACGTCTGGCCCTCCCAAAGATTGATCATAGAGAAACATCCAATAACCTCCTTCGCATTTGTCAACACTTTCAGCGCCTCCTGTTTGTTCCCAAACGTAACCATCACAGACAAACCCCCTAGATATTGCACTCTACATTCACCAGCCTCCATCTCCTTCAGAGTGATATAGATCCTTTTCAAAGCATTCAGATCAATCATTTGTAAAATAATCGCCTTCCCATACTCATCCTTGTAAACCTCCAGGCCATCATCTACCTTCACCACCTTATCAACATTCACCGTGTTTCTTTTACCAGTTAACATCTCTTCAAACGTCACACCATCTTGTTTGAAAGTACTAGATCACGCCTTCACATGATCTCCAGAACCCATGTCCCCCGTGTTATTGTTACCCGGTTTCCCATAGTTCCTTGGTGGAGGCCCAATCTCACCCTCTTCAAAACTGAATCGTGCCACATTCGCTTTCAGATGATTGTCTCCCATCTTCACCCCACACAGTAAACGAACCATCTCGCTTGTATCCTTGACATCCAAAAACGAGATAAAACCAAATCGGAGACCCACCTTGTCCCTCTTCCTAACGATATATAAATCATAAATCCCTCCCAAATGCCTTGTGAAATCCGTAAGATCGTTTCCGCTGCATTTGTCTGGAAGATTGGTGATAAAAAACTTGGTTATACGCCCTTGAAACTTATCCGGTATAGGGAACCGGCGACTGCCCATTTTTTCGGAGAGTTAGAAAAAATTCTAACAATGTATTTTTTTTTTCAATCCATTTAATTTTAAACAAAAAAAAAAACAAACTTTTCATTAATAAGTTGTAATGTATTTGATAAAGGGTTATGTTTTAATATTAAAAATAGGGTCAAATTATGTTACATGGGGAAATATAATAATTGAAACTGAAGTTTCAAATTAGTATTTCTGACTAAATATGATATCTGATTTCATATAGCAACGATTATAAGACCGTTATAAAATATTTTGTTTAATGTCAAGTTCTTTAAGAAAAAACACCATTTCCAAAATAGGAATTTTAAAGCTATAATTTAATTTATATGAGAATTAAAATTTTGTAGAATTTACATGCATAGAATACATTTTAAAACTGAGTTTTAGCTGTATAATACAATTATATAGTTTTACAAAACACTGAAAACAATCAAAAATTAAGATAAGGTCATAAGGAGCACTTGTATACATTTTCTTTATAAGAACTTTTTTACATGTATTGGATTTGTTGGATGCTCAATTTGAAATCACTCATTTGTAACCCAACTATAGTTGGTGCATATCAAAGCTCAACATTGTGTACTTCAGTGATTTGGATGGGGTGATTTATTGTGATTCCCAAGGTTTGGTTTGGCCTAATAGACAACTGCCTTTAAATGATAGGTGTTGCTTCAAACTTGGCCCTTGATGTAGATGGGATTTAACAACCCTAGAGCCCTAGACTGAATATCAAGAATCTTATTTTTTTCGAACGCAAACATATTATTATTATTATTTTGTTGATAGATGTAACAAATTAAAAAGGAGTTAAAATCAAGAATCTTATAAGAATTTGGAAATTGTATATGCTACAGTGGGTAAATACATACCCACATAAACAACTTAAACAATTCGTAAGTTTGCCAAAGCTCAAAGTTGCGTATAATAATAAGTATTAGACCATGTGTAGTGGGGGATTTATAAATAAAGCCCCTCTTTTTGATTGGTCCACGTGATAGCTGAGTCAGCATGGAGAGAAAAAGTGAAAAAGGGGTGTAGTGGTAGGGGCTTTATTTATAAAGCCTCTGTTTCTGATTGGTTGTTTATTTTTATTATTTTTTTAATCTTTTAACTCAAAATAATTAAAATAAAAGACAAATTAAATAAATATAAAAAAAATTACAAATAATATTAAAAACACACAACTAATATTAATTAAATTAAAAAAAACAAACAACTTAAAAAAATTACAATACCAAATAAAAAAAACGCAACATAAAAAAAAGCGAAACACACTAGAGGTTATATTTTGCAAGAATTTCTTGCCTATGAAGTAGTGCAAGGCGTATGGCTTCTCCATCGAGGTTGTCGATCGAATTGGACAAAAACTCAATGTCCTTTTACCTTTGCCTCGCCTCTTGAATGTCAACGAACCTTTTATTCTCGGCCACTCTCTGGTGCATAGTTTCCAAACGTCTATGGCCGAGGTCGCGAATATCCTGTAGTCGTCGATTCATTTCCTCAAAATCCTCCCTCGATGCACCACCTCCTGTCGAAGACGACTCCGCCTTTCCACCCTTTTTTGGATCTTCTACCGGGTGGTCTTGGAATATCCTCCTCCTCTTCATCCTCCAAATCAATAGGATCATCTAAACTCACAAAGCGAGCATCGGATGACGGTGTATCCGGATCTCGCGACGTGGAGGTGGTTTTGCTTCGTTTTGATGGTCCTCCTCCTCCTGATCCTCCTCCTCTTCCTCTCCTGATCTTACGCCCACTACCCGACCCCGTAAGCGGTACATTAGCCCACTTAGGACTTTTTCTCAACATCTCCCAAATCCTCAAATACGGGAACGGCCCGCGGGTATCTCTCATCTCGTCCAACGCTCTTGCCAACAAACCGTCATCACCTTCCCCACTGCCCCTGTTGTCCTTACAACGTTGGTAAACCTCCGCAAACGAATGACATTTATTATTTATGTCCAACTACTTACCCGATATCGAATCGTTGTCTCGATACTCCCCTCTACCCATGGCGCCAAAAAACAGCTCTCGAATCCGGGTCCAAAACAATGGGCTATTTTGATAGTTCGCTACAAAAAAAAAATATTATACGATTAGAAAGTATATAAATACAAAAAAAATTTACTAACCAACATTATATATATATATATATAGGAGAGGGTTATCTTGAGAACAAGAAATTTTTTGTGAGAACACTAAGAACCATTTTCATCCCTAGATCAGGATCAATCAAGGGCTAAGAATAGAGAGGGTTTAAATGAGAATGGGCCATTAAATATAAGACTAAAAGGGGCATTATTGTAAAAATACTTTCAAAAACCCTTACATCTCATAATTGGCCAACCCCCCAACTTACCTTCTTTTTCAACTCACAACCCCAAGGTCGATGACAAAGATAAACCAGATCCATTCACCGACGGTGGTTAGAATACTCAGAAAACGTTTGAAGACGATGCTGACAACATTATGAGAAGTGATTCTGACAAGTATGATGACATACATGTGGTGGTGGCAACGAATGGTGGTGACAAAGTCAGACTGGAAGATGAGGAAGCCGAAGAAGGAAGAATCAAATTCGAGTTCTCGAATGTTTTTAGATGAGGACGATACCGTGTAGTGGAAAATATGTACGATTATCTCTACTATATGTCTCTTGAATATTATTCTGTTTGGGATGCTAAACCTTCAAGGTAACTATTGACTTTCGTTAATTTCTGTTAATTATCGTTTGTTGTTGCTGTTGTGATTAATTTGTTATGTGTTATTTTTGCATTGAGATGATATTAGAAAGGATAGGATAAAATTAGCATGATCTGGTTTGTATCTCTGTTATATTCCAAGTTGATTTTTTGTTTTTTGGTTAGTTGTAGGTAAATCATTGGCCAAAGATATATGCTATATATTCTCACAGTAACCAAATGGTTCATTCACACATGGACATTATAGTAATTTCAATTAATGTAACAACTAAATTGAGATAAGGTCCTTAATTTTTAACTTCTTCAAGTTAGTCATCATTGTAGGATGTGATTCAGCATGAAATTTGCATTTCTTTTGCAAGTATTGTCTTTGATTGTCAACACCACTGGAGTTGTTTATACGCAACTTTTCTTGAAATTTTTTGTTATGATGATATTTATTGAAAATAAACTTTAGAAAAAACAATTCACAAGTAAATAAATAACATTTTTTACTAGTTAATGCTTATAGGGATAAGGGATATGATGTGTGTAAATGATTTGATCAATGTATATATGTAGGTTTACACATGTGTACATCATCATACTTAAGCTTAAAAGAAATCCTCATGCATGTGTAAATCGACTTAGTTACTATTTCATTTGTGTATTTAAGAAATTTACACATATGTAAATAAGATCTTTGAACACGTGTAAATCTTCTTAGTTAATATTGCATTTGTGTGATCAAGCAATTTACACATGTGCACATTGAAACAATAGTGGTAGAAGAAACAAGTATGATGAAATATGTGTAATTATGCCTTTTACACATGTGTAAGTAGGTTGTTTACACATTTGTAAGTGAGCAGTTTTGCTCATTTACACATGTATAAGTCAACCGGATTATTTGTTTTGAATAGCACTATAAACAAATGGCTTAATGGTATTGTACTTTTGTTAATTTGACCAGGCACATTTCAGAGAAAATGATATATTCTACTATTGGATGGAAAATGACAGAGAAAATTTTGAGTGGTCAATTGTAAAAGCCAATAAAATGATGCGAAGATTATACTTTGGAAAGTTAGTATTCACCAAGAAGATATGATCAAGAAAGCCTTGGAGTTTGAGAGAGATAAAATGAAAAAAAAAAAACTAGATGATATTATGGATTATGACTTGTTTCTATGTTACCGTGGTTATGATATATCAATGATTACGAATTTTGTTTCATGTTATCGTTGTTAGCGTATGTCAATGATTATAACTTGGGCAATATAATGCTTCTGATTTCCGAATAATATTATTTTGGTTGAAATCTTACTTGTTGGTAAATATAATACTTTTAGTATTCGCTTAATACTATCAAAGATTAATTCACAGTTTACACATGTGCATTCATATGCAAATGTGTAAAACAGGAAAAAAAGTGACAGTGATCAAATTTACACATGTGTAAGACATACTACCTTGGAATACATGAGATTTACACATGCAAAATTTTACAACAAATAAGAAAACAAACCTAGACACATGATAATATTGGAACTTTGATATTAAAAATATATCACCTCCTCCACCATCACCACAACCACAATCACATCCGCCAACGTTATCTCCTCTACCACCACTTGTTACTTCACATCCACAAGTGGACACGAGTCCATCACGTGTTGTATTATCTCCCCCACCAGACTACATTTGTCCTCCTATAGTGCCAGGTGATCTTTTCAGACCCCATTGGACCGATATGGTTTTCGTCACTGACTAGTAACAAATAAAAAATTTACACATGTGCAAGACATATTACATAAGACTATATGAGATTTACACATGTGTAAACATAGACACTTACACCTGTGCAAGTCATATTACATAAGAATACATGAGATTTACACATGTGTAAAACAGATACTTACACAAGTGTAAACAGACACTTACACAAATACATCTGATAATAAGAAAATAAACCCAAATTTAATGTACAATCTATGAAAAAGAAGGTATAATTTAAGAATTTAAATGTATAGACAATCTATGACATTAGGGTTAACATTATATGACAAATCTATGCGTCAGTATAATAGATTGGACATTTGCCATTCAATTGATCAGAACTTAAACGTATGAGTTGGGAATTTTAAATTTGAAAAGACATATAATATTGTCTCTTTAAGAATACATGACACCTACACATATGTAAAACATACACTTATAAATATGTATATTCAACTATTACACGTTCATACAAATGAATAACACATAAGAATCCATGCAGCTCCATCAACATTCTCATTCATCCGATGCATCCTTGCAAGCCAACTGGACATCTTATGGAATTGAGACAACCTTTTCACCTCGATATCATACTCATACACATACATGTCCTCATATCTTCCAACATTGAAATAGCCTGTAGAATAGTGGCATATACTAAACGTCTATGAACACGACTCTTGTCGATTTACCAGTCATAATCACACTCACCAGTTCCATCCTACTAAGTCTACAAGCATTCGAAATGTATCAATGAAGTACTCTTTTATGGATGAAAATTTCCTGCTCTTTAAGTTGATTAAGGCCACATGCTTACAACTTCTAAACAATGTTTCCTGGATTAAAAAAACAGTAGCACTAAATAAACCATTTCACATCGTTCAAAAAATAAATAAATGAATTTGAATATATATAAAAAATTTTATGCAAACTAGTACTTACATAAACATAAAAAACGTTGCTTTATGAATTAGGATATTGAATTTTGATAAAGCTTTTAACCACTGGAACTCCATTTAAACCTTGCAAATTAGAAGCAAAGCACAAAAATCATTTTGGCATTTCAACAAACATGTTATGTGCACCAAGAAATGATACAATAATTCCTTCTAATGCCCATATCTTTTCCACAAGTTCCACAAAATTAAGACAATTACATAAGAAAGATGAAAGATTTAACCAAAAAGACTAAAAAAGCCTAATAATCTCAAGGTTGATGATCAAGTTGTTGAAAGATATTCATCAATTCATTTGCAATAAACTAATGCTTATATCATCATCTAATTAGAAACCCAGTGGCAATTGTAAAGTTCAAATATATGTTACAAAAATACACCACGGAAGGCACCCAAATTAATAAATCTACAATTATGAAACTGAATAAAAAGTGAGTATTACCCAAAATTGATTATCACCAAAGAACCACCTAATAACAAAATCCACAATCCACCAATTATTACCAAAACTTGAAAAAACAAAACAACTATTAGGTGAAATTCGTGAGTCAAAAGACAAATTAGACATTGTAGATTAAAGATATCTAATGAACAACAATCGATTTAAGCATAAGCTTCAAAATAAATGAAGATCGGTCGATTAAAACCTGGCTTAAATGGTTCAAAGATTGTTCGAAAAAAATCTGTGAACGTTCGGCTCCAACGACTATTATATGTGTTCAATGATGGTCGACAATTGAAGGATTGGCATTGTTATGGTGGAATGATGCCACGTGAATGAACATGAATGAAAGGGAGTTGATGCACTCACTGTGCGTATCATCAAAGAAGAGAGAGAGATCTGAGAATAGGCATGGATTGATTTAGAATGATTCACAATTACCACTTTGCCCTTTTAATTAAAACACAAGGGAAATAAATAAGTGGCTGAGATTTGTTCTCACGGTTCTCATAAAAGATGGGTGTTCTCATTTAAACCCTCCCCTATATATAGGGGAGGGTTTAAATGAGAACACCCATCTTTTATAAGAACCGTGAGAACAAATCTTAGCCATTCAATTTTGTGTACCTTCATTTAAACTAAAGGGTAAGTTGGTAATAATACAACCTTGATCATTTGGAGAATACTGAATCTTCTCGTCAATATGTTGCCGTCATCGTCGATGTCAACTGCCTTCGTACCCCTCCTCCTACCAATATGTTCTAACAACATGATTTTGAAGCTGAGCATGTCGGATTTCACCAAGATATACCAATTGCCTCAACACGTCAGGTCTATTGACGGGAAGAACCTAAGATTGAATACGCTAGCGATGTTTCTCAGCGTCATGGCATCTTTAAACACCGATAATGATAAATTTTTATGGTATTCTGCACACGCATATCTCAAACCCTATACGTAGGTCGTACCTTTTGTTCAACGATGGATTGATCGGTGATGTTCGAATGTAGTTGTAGATCTCAATCTGATTTCCATACAGTGTGAGTCTGATTTGTGTGAGCACCGACAAACAACCTCTTGAACATATTAATCTCTATGGTGATAAACGCTCTAAGGTTTGTCGGTGAATTCGACTTCTTTTTGGGTTTTTATCTTTGGATCTAGATGCTATATGGGGGAATTTTAACAAATTTAGTGAATGTGTATTGGACTTTGGTGATAATACGTTTGAAGATTGTGGAAAAGTGTGAATTATTGAAGTGATAACAATATTAGTTGTGTTATAGAATTTGTGTAAACTGATTACTATGTTATTATGTCATTAACCAGATCACATTGGAATAATTATCAAGATTTGTATTGCAATTGTGATTTTTGTAGTGTAGTGTTGCTTACCATTTGTAAAAGAAATAATGTAAGTATAGATTTCAGTGATTGTTTTGTAACATGATTTTGTTTTTTCTTCGCTTTGGCCTAAACAAAATAGATAGGATTTTTTATAATGAAATTGACGAAAAATCTTTCCCTTGCTATTTCTTCATCGATTTTGGATTTAATTTGTTACATGTGCGTCTAATGTCGAGATTAAGGTGTGAACCAGAAAGGGTTGCTCCTTTTTATTGAAGAAATAAGGGAGTATTACGAACTAAAATTTTGAAATGTTCACAAGTGATCCAAAGTCTAAGCATGAAGGAGATGTTTTTGAATAACGAGTTGCAAATTCTTGACCCGATGACGTATATTTTGTGGCTCCGCAAGGTATTAAACAAAGATTGTGGTAAAAACTGTCGCTTGATTGGTATGGGAGAGAAAGCAAAGCTTAAGAGCAAGAAGAAGAAGAAAGAAAATGCGAAATATGTGCGAAACTTGGCCAACCTAATTCCTGAAACTAACTCATTAGGTAGTCGTAATAACGAAGATAGTCATACTGATGAAACTAATCATAGTAAATGAAGGTTACTCATTCTTGTTTTAATGTTGGTTTGTACAAGACATCAATCTTGTATGAATTTTAAAATTTTTACATTTTATGGGTTGAATTTATACTTTTGTTTTGATGGTGGATTTTTTTTTTTGTATTTTATTATGTCGATCTTTCAATATTATTCTGTATTTGTTTGTTTTGTTAACTGTCATATGACTACATATGTGTTAAGTGTATGATTTACACATTTGTAAGTGTGTGTTTTATACAGTTATAAATTGGCAACTCTCACATATTTGTCTGTTTTACACATGTGTATATGTGTGTCTTACACATGTGTAAACAATTTTTTTTTTTTAACTTTAAGAATGATGTTGTACACATGTGTAAACAAGTTATTTACACATGTGTAAATTTCTTAATTACACAAATACAATATTAAAAACAAATGATTTACACATGTGTAAATATCTTTCAAGCTTAAGCATGATGATGCACACCTGTGTAAACCTACATGAAGATTTAAGCCTACTATGATTTACACATGTGTAGATCCAGGTATCTATGCTTATTTTTTTAACTATTATGATTTACACATGTGTAAATTGTTCTCTGTCATATATTTGTGTGCATTTTACATATGTGTAACTGAATTACACATGTGTAAACTGTTCATTGTCACATATCTTTGTCTATTTTGCATATGTGCAGTTGAATTACACATGTTAAATTATTCATTGTCATACCCATGTTTGAATTACAACAATATAGTATTATCCAAATATAAAAAGCATTATCTAGTCCAACATGAAAGATTTAAACAAAGATAGTATCATCCAAAAATCAAAAGCATTAAACGTTAATGACAATCCTTGATATAAAATAACAACAATAATGTGAAATAAAATGTTTCTCCTAACACACCTCTAATTCTTTTTGGTTGAGGTGGACGGGGGGGGGGGGGGGGGTTCTCAAACTCCAATGCTCTGGTTATCACATTTTCATAATATAATCGCCACAACGTATTTCTTCGCAACATATTTAGTTGAACTATTTCGCTTGCCTCCCATTTTTCATGGCCCACTAATTTCATCTGCATTAAAAAAATCAGTATGTTTATATATTAGTAAGCAAAACTAGTTTCCAATTTTTTAGTGTGTGTAGTTTTTTTATTAAATATGTAAGGCTTCATATATATGTATTACACATGTGTAAATATATATAGAAATTTGTTCTGAAGTTTTTTTAACTATTATGATAGATGTGTAAACCTTAATGTTTATACTGACCTTGTTTTTTTTTTTTACATATTTTGATTTACACATGTGCAAACCTTGATATGTATGCATATTTTTTAACCATTGTGATTTACACATGTGTAAACCTTTATATCATTGCTTATTTTTTAACTATGATGATTTACATGTGCGTAAACTATGATACCTTTACTTGCTTTTTTTTTTTTTTTTTTTTTTTTTTTTTTTTTTTTTTTTTAACTCTTATGAACTACATATATTTAAACCTTGATATCTATACCCGCCCCCCTTTTTTTTTACCATTACGATTAACACATGTGTAAACCTTGATATCTATGCGTATTTTTTAAACTATTATAATTTACACATGTGTAAACCTCCATATCTATGCTCATTTTTTAACTATTATGATTTAAACATGTGTACATCTTTATATATGTTGTTTAAACATGTGAAAACCTTCTTATGCTTATTATCTATTATAAAACATGAAATAATCTACTTATTTAAAATCAATTATATGTCAATTCTTTATCCACCGTTAGTAAAATAATTATGATCTAAAAGTTAGCAAGCCTAAAATATACCTTTAGATCATCACCTGCACATACCACTTTAGAGCATAAGATGCATATTATCAACACATTTTTGCAGCTAGATATGTGCTTAAGCTTCAAAGCTATTAAGTAATCCCTTTAACATATGCTTCTTAATTTGATAGATTTGTCAGAAAAAAAAATGACAGTCAAATTCCCTAAAATTAGTATATTAGTTCAAACAGGTACATAACAATGAATCACAAACCCACACCTTCCAAATTTACATAAACTCTCTGCACTTGATAAACAATAATGAGCAAATAACACACCACAATCAACATTAAACCTTCTCTACCCATCACAAAAGTTTTTACAACCAGTTATACCAAATAACTTCAACTATCATCCATTTGATTCAAAACACACACCAAAACACAACATTAAAACGTAAACTAAAAGCCCTAGCTTCCTAAACCCTCAAAGTTTATGAAATATCCACCATTGCAGGCTGTAAAACCACCAAAATATTCAGAATCAAACTCTCAATCTTATAAACATGAACACCAAACATATTATATGAGCAAGTTTCTAATCTAGACACAAACAACATATTACACGAATAGGTTTTGTAATCCAACCATGAACCTCCATTGGTTATCAATAATCCAGCCTTAGAATCGAATACATGTCATTATCAACAACTGCAAACAGAATCAGAGCCAAGGATGACGTCGTTGGCGAGGTTTATTGAGAGGGACTGTTGTGGTGGTGGCAAATTAGACGAGGATGGAAGGGTGAATGAGTTTTGTAATGTCTTTTTACATTATTGCCCTTTTTACTTTGATTTTTATGATCCCCTTCTTATTTAAACCCCATTTAATCTTATCCCTTGATTGAGGATGATCTATGGTTTAAAATGGTTCCTAGTGTTCTCACAAAAATTATTGTTCTCAAGATAACCCCTCCCTATATATATATATATATATATATATATATATATATATATATATAGGCTAAGTATCCATAGAAAACCCTAAAAATTTGAGAAAACTCTTAAAAAAACCTACTTCCCGAGCTTTTTTTTTTTGAAAAAATTAGGGCATGTAATATACATGTTTTTAAGTGTTTTAAGCCAAAAAAAATTAAAAAAGCGCCGAGCGTTTTTTTTTTAAAAAAAATAAAATAAGTTGGGCATCATAACATATGTTAGCTTATTTTTGCACTGGTAACATATGTTATGATGCGCAACTTATTTATTTTTTTTTAAAAAAACCCTTCGGCGCTTTTTTGATTTTTTTGGCTCAAAACACTTAAAAACATGTATATTACATGCCCTATTTTTTTTTTTTAAAAAAAAAAAAGCTCGGGAAGTAGGTTTTTAAGGGTTTTCTAGAGTTTTCTCAATATTTAGGGTTTTCTACAGAACCATCCCCTATATATATATATATACACAAAAAAATTGCTAACCAACTTCAGGATCCTCCGATTTGTCGAGCCAGGCCCGCGCTAAAGTATACTCCTCGTCTTTTTCCCAACGTTCTTGTTTCTTTTTTTGACGAGGAACAGTGGCATCTTTCCTTTTATGCGAGCGTCTCCCGCGCCCCCGTTGAGAACCCTCGGGTTGACGTGGTTGGTTGGGCTCGACTTGAGTTTCTGGCACAGACTCGGGCTCCTCTTGAGAACCTTGGACATAGTTTGGTAGAGGAAAAAATTGACCCGCCATGATTGGTGGAGGAAAAAATTGATCAGGCATGCTAAGAAGTTGCACGTATTGCATTGTGTTCGCGTCAAAGTCGCCCCAATTGGATGGCAGCTGAGTAGTAGTGTTTGGCCTCGCAGTGTTTGGCCTCGCACTCGGGCGACCCAGGACCCCAAACGGTGCACCATATGGAAACATGTATGTGTTTTAGTTAGATGTTTGTGTTGTGGTGTGTGTGTGTTTTAGTTTGGAAAGTGTTGTATGTTGTATGTGTATGTGTATATTGTGTTGTGTATATATAAATTTAAAAAAAAAAGTTTACCGTTCAAAACATGCAGGTCCCAACGGTCAATTTTTTTGACCGTTTTCCTTTCCTCGGCCACGTGTCAATTTTTGGTTGGATGGTTGAATTTTCGTTTGGCCTTATTTTTATAAAGCCCCGGCCCATTTTTGACATATAGCGCCGGGTGTATTGGTGTTTGGGGCGCTATTTTTAAAAAAATTGGGCAAATAACACCCCACTACGGTGGGTCTTATGACAGTACTGTTGAGTTACACATGTCTTGGAGTTGATATCACTTTATTCCTAAATTTTCCATAGAGTTGCTGCAGGTTATAATCCTTTGCTCACCACTCTTGGTTAGATTCGAACTTGAACATAATAGAATAGAACCGGTGGGCCGTGTGAAAGGAGGCGACCGCCTAGAATTCACAATGAATCGTAATAGCAGACACAAAAATAGTGTTGGCCCGGTAGGTTATGATAGTGAATGATTGATTGATCGAGATCCCTAACAAAGGAGGTGTGAGCTCCTTTATATAGGAAGTACACGGGCCAAACATCATTAACCCATAACCACGACGATGGGCTTGGGCCCGGGTTATGGGCTTGCCTCCTTTCGGCCCAATTAGTTAGTATTGGACCAGGTAATTGTAATCAGACTAAACATAATTAATGCAGGAAAGAGAGAAAACGTGTACCACCCTGCCATAGGTCTACGTGGCGCGACTGTATTGGCTGCAGGCGGATCTTCTCTGACTTCGTCAGTTTGCTCCTTCTGGAAGGTCGTCTAATGTGACGCCTGACACAGAGGTGAACAATGCAGCAAGTGGGGATAAAGGGGGGTTGCACCTTCACTGTTAGTGCGCTGACATGCGCCGGCTTGTGATTGGTCTGCGATAAACCATTGCAGTGTTGTGCGATGGATCTTGCGCAGACAGATTTGACTCCACGTTCATCTTCACAAACACCTTGAACTCCACGGAGGTTTAGCCTCCGCGTAGGAGGCTCCGCGAGGTCTGTTGCCTTTAAACCATTGGCTTTGTGAATGGCAATGGTGATTCTATTCGCGGAGGTCTTGTGAGTCATCACTGTTATGGGGTAGGGCCTGTCTCCACACAATGAATTGGGACCCTATCCCTTCATTTTTATTAATAAGAATGGTTAGCTAACATTTAGTTTGATCAACACATTTCATTCTTTTCTCAAGTGACCTTAAATGATGCAACTAAATCAAATAAAAAAGTTTGTATATACGAATTAAAAGCGGTTAAATCTTTGCAGTTTCATGACTTCAAATAATTGTATGATTAGAATGAGCACATTGACATTGAAAATAATTTACCACCAATAATTGATTAGGTTCTATAAATAGGGATTTGTGACGTTTTAGTATTAGTTTCACCACTTCTAACTTTTAAATGTGGTACAAAAATAAAGATTTTTAAAGGGGTGAAATTTGATAAATTTAAAGTAGTATTTTAAGAAAGGGGTATAAAAAGCAGGAAGAGGGGGTACATTTAGCCCACCCCTTTAGACCCCCTATAATGGGGCGTTAAGTTTGCAAGAAATTAAAAAATGGAGCCCCCAACACCATTACATGGGGGCTCTATTTTTACAAATATGGTTCAGGCGTTTTATTTATGGCGCCGGAAACAAATTCCCCCTACCAATCATGGGTTGCCACCTCATCCTCTCTATCTTTTTATTATTATTTTATTATTTTTTTAATTTAAAAAATAAATAAAATATTAATAGGGGCTTTATAAATAAAGCCCCTACCACTACACCATTTTTTTCACTTTCTCTCTCCATGCTGACTCAGCTGCCACGTAGACTAATCAGGAAGAGGGGCTTTATATATAAAGCCCCCCACTACACATGGTCTTAGGGCATTGGTATTATCTTTTATCTTATTGTGAAATCAATGATAAGATTTAGATTATTATGAAGAGGCAGCTTGACATTTCATGATGCCACCTAAGAGGCATTTTTCGCACATCAGCATTATGACGTTCCTTAAAAGAAACTATATAATGCTTAATGCCTTTTGATGATCTTTTAATAATTGATTTTCATATTTATTCTCCTCATTGGGCATTACACTAGAAGTGTCTCTCCCTCTTCATTACCCTATAACGCCAAAGGGATGTTGTTTGAAGTGTTGCAAAGCTCATTTATGGCCCTATAATCTCCATAGCTAGATGTGATAAACATTACCTATTATGCAAAAATAGCACTAACTATATAAATTTATCGCAACTCTAGCATATGAATTAATTCGCTTGTTTTCCAATCTTTCAAGCTAAAAAATTTAGATATACAAACACATTGAAACGTTTCATCTAAACTGTTTTCTATATTGTTCCGGGTGGATCAAGATTTTCGTAAGGGCTGCTTGGGGTCACGTTAAATAGCGTTAGGTCATAACGGGTCAGGTCATAATGGGTTGAGTAAAAAGCTACATTAAATTATAAATAGGAAAACTAAGCCTAGTATTATAGGCACACACAAGTGTAGAAGTAAAAACACTTTTAGATGAATTTAAGATTCCTTAAAAATGAAAAACATTCTCAACGCGTTTAACTGTTCAAGTGTAGATAGCAATAAAAATAGACACAAGAGAAGACGAAGAGGGGCCTAAGGGGGTGTTTGTTTTTCTCCTAGAAGTGCTTCTGACCACTTTTGTCTACGCCGCGCAGACGCGGGCAGACATTTGGGGCGT
Organism: Ambrosia trifida; assembly: GCA_028751855.1. NCBI lineage: Eukaryota > Viridiplantae > Streptophyta > Magnoliopsida > Asterales > Asteraceae > Ambrosia > Ambrosia trifida. The sequence goes on from CM054130.1 coordinate 108,860,562, forward strand.
ACAGACTGTTTGTTTTTCGGAAGACCTTTCACTCAAAAAGCTCTTCGTAGCCTCTTCTTGGTGTAGACTTTCACCCATGTCTTCTCACCTCTTCTCCACCTCTCCTCCTCTTCTTTTCTTTTTCATCATCTTCATCATCGATTTGTCCATCCCTTCTCTTCCTTCCTCCTCTCCCCTACCCACCTCTGCCACCTATCTCCTTCTTCAGCCCTCCGCCGCCCTCAGCCCGCCGCCGCCTCTCCTCCTCCTCCCTCAGCCCTTAGCCGCCCTCCCTCTTCCTCCCTCAGCCCTCTGCCACCACTCCTCCTCCTCCCTCAGCCCTTCGCCGCCCTCCCTCCCTCTTCCTCCCTCAGCCCTTCGCCGCCCTACCTCCACCTCCCTCAGCCCGTCTATCTTCTGTTGCAAAATTATAAGCTTTCATAACACTTCTGGTTAATTTCTGGTGTGTTAATAGTTGACGATTTTAGCCTGGTACAATATTTTGCAAGTTAGAAACTTATTGGTTCTTGAACTCATTGTCTTTTCCGAGTATATTTTTTTCTTTTGAAAGATTCTTTTCCAAATATTATGTCTTATAAGCTTTAAATGTATGAAGGAATATTTAGGTTTGTGAGTTATGTATTTGGTTATGGTTATGGTAGGGTAGTAGGTTGTGGTGGGTTATGGTTATGGTGAGGAGGTACGTGGTGGGTTGTGGTTGGTTATGGTTATGATGGGGTGATAGGTTGTGGTGGGTTATGGTTATGGTGGGGAGGTGGGTGGTGGGTAATGGTTATGGTTTCAGTGACAGAAGAGGGTGTTGATTCACGGTGGAGGGTCTAGGTTACATTGCAGACGTTAACAAACAAACAGTCTTCTTCTTGCAGACTGCAGATGTTTGGTCCACCTCTTCTCTTGCAGATGTCTGCAGATGTGGTCTGCAGACTGCAGACCTTTTGGCTCAGAAAAAACAAACAACACCTAATTATGTTAACTGGGCTTTGGTATATGGTGAAGAACTTTATAAACCAAGAGGTCCTAATCATTTATAACTTCCGTCCATCCCTGATATATCTATATTATCTTATTAAGGAGGAGTGATGTACAACATTGTAATTTGCATTTCTATACAACTTAACAAGCAACATGTACAACATATTTAAGCAAAAAAATTAAGGGTATTATTGGCATAGTTGTGACAATTAAGACACTTAGAAGGGTAGATTAGTAAATGTAACATAATTCAATACCTCACATGCTAAAATCTTATCCCAATTATGCCCTTATGTCCAACTTTTAAAACACAAAATACAACCTAACCTATGATGCATTTTAAATGTGAGACCTTTCAACCCCTTATCCATATTATTATATATACTTCATTATAATCAATTTCTTGAATGCTAATAGTCTTTTCATAACCCAAACAAAATCTTAGAGCTAATTTTATGCTTTGAAACATTGTTTTGTCTAAAAAATTTATGTCTTCATTAGATGAGAAGAGAAAAAAAAATCAATGAGAAGTTAAGACGCTTGCAAGATATGGTTCCCGGATGCTACAAGGTATAAAGATATGAGTTAATCTTTATATACATATATACAATTTTTTTTTACTTGTTCATATGTTATTTGACAATTACAAAAAATTTTCTTCATAATATATCATTGTTTTGTTCCATTTAAATGTAGTTATTTGCTATAGATAATGGGAATGCCACTGATGTTGGATGTAATAATCAACTATGTTGGATCGTTGCAGAATCAAATTGAGGTAATTTAATTGTGCAACTAAGAATTAAAACGATAAACAAACAATATTCAGAATTATTGATGAGAAAATATTTTTCAAAATTAATTAGTACAGTTTTTTCTCTTCTTTGTGCATTTTTAGTTTTTCTCCATGAAGCTTTCAAAAGCCAGCATATTCTATGACCTATTGACCTCAACGCTACTGAATTGTATCAATGTTATAGTCCTATAAATAGTGGTCATGTATTTGGTATTATATTTAAATCAACCCGGATTTTTATCTTCTATACTATATCTATCTATATCTATATCTATACTATGTTATAAAGCATTTAACAAGGACTTCTTAAAATTTAAGAAGTACAAGTTAATTTGCTTATGGTATAACATACAATGCACATAATAACTACATTTTGAGGGTAAATTGGTCTTTCAAACACCACATTTAATCTAAATGAATTCAAGAGTCAATAGATGTTTATGATAGCTCATGACATTTATTTCTACAATTACTTTGAACATATGAACTAGAGAACATATAAAAAACAATTTATAATGCTACATGTTTTGTTATAATCTTTTATATAGAGTTAGATACTTTATAAAACTTTCAATAATTTAACACCATGAGAGCTTACCCTACTAAACAACGTAGAGTTGCATTATTCATAGAATAACGTGCTTTTATATTTTTCTTTAAATCCTTTTATATGACATAAGTCAAAATTATTGTTTTTTATCATATTATCTTGTGTTTAGAAGAAAAACAAACAAGAAGTTCCATGATTGGTTTTATTTTTATATACGTTTCAATGTAAGTTTCGTTTAAAACAGAGTTGCGTGTAATAACGTACAAGTAATCTAAGCATAGACGAACAAGTCATTAAAGTTTTTCTTAGTTTGTTATTTCCTTTTTATATGTGGATTTGTTACGGTTTCTACTTAGTTTTTTCTACGATAATTTTTAACTTTTTGTAGTATGGCGAGTAAACTTGCCGCCATGCGTGTGTGCGATTCAACGTTTTTTTATCTATTTTTTTGTTCGGTTTAACAGCCCCACCGCAACGCGCGAGTTTCTCACTAGTTGTTTAACAAAAATGATACACATTCTTGAAATGGTATTTGGTATACGAAATTTGTAAAAAAGATAATTATGTTTTAATGCATACCTTAGAGTAACTATAATAGTAAAGATCAAATACAAATAGCTTAACTTATTAAATATGAGAAGTGAAGAGGGTTTTTTTTTTTTTTTTTTTTTTGAATTTTTTTTCCCATCTACTTAAATATGCTTTTTAGATGAATATATAAAAAAATTAAAAAACATTTTTTAGCGTAATTACGTAATTGCTCTACACTAATTTTTTTTAGATGTCAGTACTAAAGTACAATCTTCACTTCTCACGTCAAGGGCTAACCTTCCTCTAACTATAAACATTTAATATTGCCCCTTCTTCCTAGCAATTTTTATTAATAAAATTATGCCATTAAAGAAATTATTGAATTAGTTCAAAACTATTGTTCCATACTAATATTCCCAAGACTACGATATTCCGATTATAGTTGTTATATAATTTGTAAATCTATCTATAGAATAATAAAAATGTTAATGGTATGTGCTCCAAAATATAAGATGATCGATATCCAAAGGTATTTAATAGCATAGATATATGTAGTATAATTGTACCAAATTAATGTATTGATTATTGTTTCCTAGAATATAGCTAATTAAATCACATGTATTATATATACCATGTAAATCAATAGAATGAATCAAGGGGTTTACATTCTATCAGTATTCACCATTGCTTGCTTAATTAAGAAGCTAATTTATAGAAAAAGTTAGAAGATTTAGCTGTGTGTGACCAAGTTTATGGGAAAAAAAATCAAAGCTATATTCTAGCATATGCAAACTGCTGAAAACAAAACAAAACAAAGTACACGGGTAAGATAAACCCTTATTGATTCATCAACACACTAGCTAAGGTAACCATGTTTCAAACAAAATTTAAATGGTGCTCCAAACCATTAGATGGTTTCCAAAGGTTTTCACCATTGCATGCTTAAAACTTAAAAACAGCTAATTAATAAACAAACAAAAGATTTAGCTGTGTGGTTAAATTTATGGAAAAAGATCAAAACCAGCAAGGTCTAGCATATGCAGAACTACTGGAAAGAAAAGAAAACAAAGTACACTGGTAATATAGTTCCAAAGTAATCCATCAACAAACTAGCTAGGATAAATATCCTTGTGTCAGAGAAGAACTCAATAAAACAGAAGCATCCATGGTACTACATATTCACTTATTTTAGTGAGAGGGGCATTGCACTTGAGGTTTTTTTTTTTTTTTTTTTAATTTCACTGATTTTTATAAGTTGTGGACTGTCATTTCACTTCACTGATTCATTTCATTGAAACTAGAGCTGTAAATGAACCAAACGAACACGAACAAAGCCTTGTTCGTGTTCATTTGTTAAGCAAATAATGTGTTCACAAACTGTTCATAAAAACTTACCTAATGAAATTTCCTGTTCGTGTTCGTTTGTTAAGGAAGTAACGTGTTCACGAATTATTCATGAACACTTACCAAACAAGAATTTTCTTTCGTGTTCGGTTTTTAAGGAAATGAACGTGTTTGTATTCGTGTTCGTTTGTGTTTATTTGTTAAATTTAGGTGTAGGACAAAGGCGAACATAAACAAACACAAATGGATGTAAATGAACAAAAACAAGTATTCATTTCAAATAAAATTAGTATTTTTCATCACAATGTCCACCCAAAATATACTAATCCAATTAACCAAGTATACATAACATAATCTTGATCACATACAATAACATAATGTCTCATAAAAAACACAAAATTATCATATTAAACTTTAAATCCTCGTTTTATCCACCCAAAATAATAGTTGATCAAAATAGGTGAAATAATATTAATATGTGATACACTAATATATATATATATATATATATATATATATATATTAAATAATATACCAATAGGAAATTTGAAGTACTTAAATTAAAAATAAAAAGTTAAAAAACCAAATGAACTAATGAGCACAAACAAACATAAACGGAACATTCACGAACATAAATAAACGAACACGACCTCTGTTCATGTTCGTTTGTTTAACTAAATGAGCAAAAGTGTTTGTTTGTGTTCGTTCATTTATTGAACGAATGAACACAAACGAACTTCCCGCCGAACAATTCACGAACTGTTCGTTGAACGTTTCATTTGTTTACAGCCCTAACTGAAACTATTTTTTGGAGGCAACACTTCACTAATTCGTCGCCCACAAGGCGTCATTAACCTTACTAGACCAATCCTCACGGTCAAACCTAACCATCTTTTGCAGGATCTCCTTGATTGACCTATTCGACACCTCTACTTGCCCACTCATTTGTGGGTTATATGGTGTAGCAATTCAGTGGTTTACACCGTACCGTTTGAGCAACTTCGCTAAGAATTGGTTCTTGAAATGCGATCCCTCATCACTTATGATACTCGAGGGACGCCCCAAACATCAAAGATGTTCATGACTGATATCGGTTGCATGGGCATCTCATTCCACTTTGAGATGCTTCCGACCTGTTGACATTTCAAACAATTTTTAGTATATTCGGCAACATCTTTAAAAATAGTTGGCCAATAAAAACCAAATGTTAGAATCTTATGCCATGTTTTATGCCCGCTAAAGTGACCACCATATGGTGATGCATGTGCGGATGTTAAGAAAGAAGGAATCTCCTCTTTAGGCAAGCATCTGCGAATGACTTGATCTGCCCCGACTTTGAACAAGTCTAGTTCATCCCATATATATTGCTTCACCTATGAAAAGAAGTGCATCCTCCTCTTCTTCTGCCAATGCTTAGGCACTGTACCTGTCACTTTATAATTAATAATGTTAGCATACCAAGGTAAATTATTGTGGAAATGGTCGAACCATTTCACAGGATCGTTTAAACAGTTATAGCTCGGTTTTAGACGGAGATTGGAGACGGAACAGAAATAGATGAAAACCACGTCAACACAGATTCATATTATATCAGAAACAGATATAGACACTGTCATCAGTAGGCTAAACATCTATCTAGGGGCCAGGGGAGATCGAACATGATCTCCCCTAGTGAACTCTCAAAGCATAACTCTCAATCTTAATGAACTCCACACATGAGATTGATATTTATAGACTACAAGTTGAAATCCCATTCATACCCTCGAAGGCACGAATGAGTCCATTCGTACCATGTGAAAGCACGAATGAGAAACTTTGTTTCTCATTCGACCTTACGAAGGCATGGACGAGTTTCCATTTTTCCTTAGTCGAATAAACAAATGCACCAGATCCATAAAAGCCCTTATAGATCACCAATATCTCATATTTTACAGTATATGACTCAACCCTAGTCTATTCAACAGCGACGACCACACACAAAGTGCATCAACAGTCTTCCCCTTGGACGTTGCTGGCGAATGCTGAATACATCTTGCACATCATCAGTCTGTTTCACAGATCTCCCCCTCAATACATGCACTATTGCATTGAGTATAAGTACAACATCCTTCATGGACCGACCAAGTAATGCAATACGGACCCTCAACATCAATACGTAGGAAGTCAGGTAGAGCACTTATATCATTTGCGAACTGAACCGGCACGCTCAGTTTAATTACAACAAGATCACCTAGTTACGCCAATGTGAAGTCGACAATGTAATGCACTGCGGCCTCGTAGCATCAGTACCTAGAGATGTCATCTTGACCAAGTACATCATGTGCAATCCAACTAGTCTTACCTGCAATCTAATAGGAGCCATGTTAGCTGGATTCCATAAAGAGTTGTGATTGATTCAAATGATTGTTAGATCATTCAAATCGGTACCACGGCTCTGATACCACTTGTGGAAACGATTGTGGATACGGTTTAAAACTGTTTCACAGGATCGTTTATGCAGTTATAACTCGGTTTTAGATGGAGATTGGAGACAAAACAGAAATATATGAAAACCACGTCAACACAGATTCGTATTACATAAGAAACGGTTACAGAAACTGTCATCAGTAGGCTAAACATCTATCTTGGGGCCAGGGGAGATCGGGCATGATCTCCCCCAGTGAACTCTCAAAGCATAACTCTCAATCTTAATGAACTCCACACATTAGATTGCTTTTTATAGACCACAAGCTGAAATCCCATTCGTACCCTCAAAGGCATGAACGAGTCCATTCGTACTCTGTGAAAGTACGAATGAGAAACTTTGTTTCTCATTCGACCTTACGAAGACGCGAACGAGTTTCCATTTTTCCTTGGTCGACTAAACAAATGCATCACATCCATAAATGCCCTTATGGATCACCACAATCTCATATTTTACAACACATGACTCAACCCTAGTCTATTTGATAGCGACAGCCACACACAAAGTGCATCAACAAAATAAACCTCCAGATCCTCATCGTTAGAGACATCTGAAAGTGGGTGATTCAGAGTCGGGGACGTCATGATGGAGACGTCTCACGTGCATGATGGAGACGTCTGAAAGTGGGTGAGAGACCGAGACGTCTCCTGGATGTTTACCCCCGTCGTTCACCGGCAGCATCTTCAACGATAATACCTGTTTGAGTAGCCACGGTGTCGGCCTCGTTTCCACCTACCCTGTTACGGTTATCAACATGGTGAGAGATTTGTTGGTCTCCAACACGGATGCTTTCCACTGGCCGATTTTGATCTGAAACCCGTTTTAGCTAGGATCCTAAGGCATAAACAAAGTTAGAGCTCGCCTGTTGGTGAGTCGATTGGTGCAAATCTGTTAGATTCAAAGTAGATTCTTGGTCAAAATCCTCAACTACATCTGCAATTTTGAAAGTCAACAAGGGTCAAACAATACACTTTGACATTTTTGTTCAAACCCATTTCTTTCCAAGTTCTGATTAACAATACGCTTCTTGCCCACACTTGGCCGATCAAGTGGGTTTTTTCCATCCGCCGAGTTTAGCGGCGTAAATGAGCATGGATGTTTGAGAGCAGCACCTTGCAAACCCTTCTCAAGTGGGGGAAATCATCACGATTAGGTTTGTTATGAGGATAAGCATCTAGGGAAAAGATTAATGGGGTGATATCTATTGGAAAAAAAAAAGAAAGAAATAATGAATGGAAGACAATTAGTTATGAAGAATTGAAGTCATAAATAGAGAAAAAAAAAGGAGAGACGCCTGAGAAAAAACAGAGGGATATAGAAACGCCCGAGAATAAAAAGAGAAAGAGATGGACACGTGTCGCATAATAATTTGTTCACCACTGAAGCCTCTCGGGAGACGCCTGAGATGCTTCGTATACCGTGAGGCCTCTCTCCAAAATGACGGAAGGAGGCAATTTTCCCTTATTTTTATGTGACACTCCTTTAATAGTTAGAAACTTATGGCCTTGTGTAGTGGTGTGGGGGGGGGGGGGGGGGTTGATGGGGTGAGATAATGAGTTTTATGGGGCTTTATGTAATAGGTGTATACTGGATGAGGGACTTGATGGTGTTTAATAGTCCGTGAATAATCATTGATTAATTATTGTTTTTTATTTAAATATACAAATTTAAATAACAAATAACATTTTATTAAATAAAAAAACATTACAAATAGTAAAAAAATACAAATACTAAAAAAAAAGGAAAATTACAAATACTTAAAAAAAATACAAATACTAAAAAACTAACAAATACTCATAGATTATATTTTTTCTCGATTAGGCCTTGCGTTTCAAGCACATTTTCAACGCTTTTTCGGTTAAGTGGCCGTGCGACTTCGAGTAAAACTCAATGTCGCATTCAAATTGTTGATCCCTCATAAGCTCAACCACCTCTCGGTCGTCTTGGATACGTTGAGCCCCAATATCGCGTATGTCTTGAAGGCGCTGGTTTATCTTGGAAAACGTTTGACCCAACTCGGCGACCCACGGCGATGACTCCGTTCTTGTGGTAACTCTTCCGCCCCTTTCTCCCCCACAAAATACAGATTTTTTTGGTATTTAAGTTGATTTTTCGAGCGTCAGATATTGGCATTTCGGGATCTACCAACTCGGAGGTCTTGGACTTCTTTGTAGGCCTCATATTTCTAGACCTAGTGAAGAAGTTCTAACCGTCGGGCGGACGTTGGTCCATTTGGAGCTATTTTGTTGGAGCCTCCAAACCTTAAAGTATTGAAAATTCCCATGTGTGGCTTTATATTCATCAAAAGTTGCCTCCAAGATTATCTCGTCGCCATTGCCGCTTTTCCAACCAAACTTTGTGCATTGATAAATGGCTTGAAAGTTTGTGCTTTTGCGGTTCATATCGCTCCATTTACCCGATATTGAATCCGGGGCCCGGTAATTTTCCCCCTACGAACAAGACCAAAAAATATTCCCCGGATTCATCTCCAAAACTCACCTTTATTTTGGTAAACCTTTTCCAAATTGAGAACTGAGAGAACCATTCTGGACTACAAATTTTCTCTAAGGCAACAAAAAAAATATTTTTTTTGCTTCAATCGCCGCTTTATATGCAGAATTTTTTTTTTATTTTTTTTTTGTATTTTTTCTCAATATACACATGTGTATAATTGCATTATACACATATGTATAATGCTTGAAAAAAAATTCAAAAAAATAATTTTTTTTTCTTGCATAAAAATGTGCGATTAATGCAAAAAAAAAAAAAAAAAAAAAAAAAATTGCCTTTATATGAAATGTGTGGCCCAGAATGGTTCTCTCAGTTCTCAAATAGGGGTTGGTTAGGATCCCTACCATATATATATATATATATATATATATATATATATATATATATATAAGTGCACGTTAAAAAAATACTATGTATAAATTAAAATAACATAACAAAAAATATCTATCTTACAAACTATGGGATCATCCATTACGTCAATCCAGGTTCGGGCTAACGCGTACTCCTCTTCCTCGTCTCACAATTGTACATTTTTTCGCGCGAGTTTCGGTTTCTTTCTTTTATGTGATCGTCTTTGTCGCCCGGTTTGTTGCTCGGGCTCCTCGTTAATCGATTGTGTCTCCAGAACAAAGTTAGGCTCCGTTTGCCAAGCTTGCGATGACCCAAACATTTGAGAAGACCCAAAGACTTGAGATGACCCGAAACCTCACATGTTGAAGTTATTTGCGTTCGGGTCACATCCCATGAGTTGGTTTAAAAGATTCATAAAACCGGCTTGGCTTTGAACCAAACCCGGAGCTGCAACGGGTTGGTTAGGCTCGACGCCTGATTGAGGAGGAACGAAACCACGGTTCAATGGATTCATGGTTTAGAGGATAAAATGTAGTGAATGTATAAAATGAGATGAAATGTGTAGGAGGATAAAATGTGTTTGAATGCTATGTGTTTATAAAATGGTGTAGGATTAGGTGATTTTGTTGTTGATTTTGGAAGGAGTAATATTATTGTTGTTAAAATGTGGAATAATATGTAGTATTTATAATGGATTTGTTTTAAACTTTTGACCGTTCGGTCAAATAATATTCATATCGTTCAAATCTTCAGCTTCTTCTATCGCGATAGCCATCAAGCCCTCAACCATCACGCCCCCATAACGTCGATGGGAGCGGTGTTCCTGCCGCTATAGATGGCCATCGTGTCCCCATCACCCACACTATGCTTGATCTAATAATATTGTCCAAAACCAAGCGTCACACAATCTTATAGTTAGATGATTGGCACATGTAGTCCAATCAAATCTGCATTAACCGAGAAACTAAAATTATAGGATGACACTCAGTGTTGACCCGAACTTGATAAAAAGTGACAAGGAAAAAGATTTGATGCCAACTTTCAGCTTCTACATATCATTATCATAAATTCGATCAACTAGAAAAATAAACACATTAACCCCATGACCTATATGTATACTCGCCAAATACGTATATATCTCTTATCTCTACAACCTGAAAAACACAAGAACAATGTACAAGTGGTTTCGGCAGGGGCAAAGCATACAATGGGCTAGGGGTGGCCCTGGCCCCTCCCGTTTTTTGGCGCAGTGGTAAAAATATGCGATTTTCGTAGGTAAATTGAGTCCGGGTTAAGTCTGCCCCCCGCCGATTTTCCACTATCAATCGGAAAAAATTGAGTCCGGCCCCCGCCGATTCGAGAACCATGCTTCGCCACTGGGTTTCGGGGTGATAGATACATTGTGTTTAGGGGAATTGGATTTTAATAACCTGAACTAATTGAAATTGGCCACTGGCACCCCAAACTATAAAATTGGCCATATATAACCTAAACTATTAACTTGTTGGAATCTAACACCCAACTAACTGACGCCGTTAGTTGGGTTGCTGATGTGGCAAGAATTGCTGACGTGGCATGATGGTGGGGCCCTCATTTAAACCAGTCACATGCTGATGTGTTAATACCCATTATAAAACAAAAATCCAAAAATAAAAAAATAAATCCACTTCATCATCATCATCTTTATAAACACACATCATCATCATGATCTTCATAAACCATATCATCATCATCATCTTCATAAACACACAAAACCAGATCCAGATCATCATCATCTTCATCATAAAAAACATATTTATCCCCTGCTCTCTCTCTCTTTACACACACAATCCACACACACACATCTTATTTATCATCATCATAAAAAACAACAATCCACCTCCAAGAATAATATTTGTTGTAACACGATCCAACAACAATCCACATCCAAAAGCCAGATCTGATATTATACCCACATCATCATCATCATAAAAACACCACGTCCACCTTCATTACAAATCCAAATCCCATCTCCAAAATCTAGATCCAACCCCCATAAAAATATCTGAACTCTCAACCCTAGAATTACTATTATTATTATTGTTATTATTCCAAAGCTCCATCTTGGAATTAACTAATCGAACTGAAATCAGTTGGTCATCGGTTGAGTTGATTGATTGGGGTTAGTTTAGGGGATTGTTGCTGGGACTATCCAACACGACGTCGTCGTGGATGAGACAGAATTTGGGGCAAGTGTAAATGAGACAAAATTTGGGTATAATATCAGGTTGTTCGGAAGTTGCAGGTTGTTCGGAAAGTTGCAGAATTTGGGGCGTTCCTTTGTTGTTACTTTGTCTTCTCTAAAGGTTCACCGAAGAACTTGCAGGTTGTTCGGAAAGTTGCTATGTTTGGGGTTAAAGGTAATAACATTATTTTGGTGGTGGTTGTAGAGAGTGAGAGGTTGGAGAGAGAGAGAGAGAGAGAGAGAGAGAGAGAGAGAGAGAGAGAGAGAGAGAGAGAGAGAGAGAGAGGGGTATCGTGGTGGTGGTTGTTGAGTGGGAGGGGTACGGTGGTGGTGGTAGAGGGAGAGGGGTACGGTTGTGCTGGTTGGAGGGGTGTTGGTTTATGATGATGATGAAGATGGTGTGAGTTCAAATGTGATTATCAGATTTTTTTTTTTTTTTTTTTTTTTTTTTTTTTTTTTTTTTTTTTTTAAGGCACATGTGGATGATAATGATGAGGTGGATTTTTATTGTATAAAATACACATGTGGATTGACACCTCATCTGGCCACGTCAGCAGTTATTGCCACGTCAGCAACCCAACTAACGCCGTCAGTTAGTTAGGTGCTAGATTCCAACATGTTAATAGTTTAGGTTGTATACGGCCAATTTTTTAGTTCAGGGTGCTAGTGGCCAATTTCCAATAGTTTAGGTTGTTATAATCCAATTCCCCTTGTGTTTACACATGAAGTGATTACAGTGGTGAAGTTTGACTGGAAATTTCAGGGGGTCGGAAGTCATCGCTTACGGGGGTCGAAACCGTATATACAAAAAGATTCTATACGGACACTATCTAATCGAAACTTCTGAGCGAAAATTTTGGAGGGTCGGGCGCCCCTCCCCGCCCCTATAAAGCTCACGCCCTTGGAAGTGAAAGTTTTTTAAACCAAATAGCTCAAACTTTAACTAAATGTTTTAATATATCCAATAAAAAACTTTAAATGTTTTCAAGTTAATGTGAAACCAAAATGTGGTAAGTTTACGTATTTTGTTGTGTTCACAGCCATTGAAATATAATACGACCGTTGACTTTTAAAATAGAGGAGTACATATTTGAACAGTAGTTGAAAGTACACGAGAATACTTCTCTTACACATATATTACTTCATACCAAAAAAAAAAAAACACTTATCTTAAACAACTAAAACTCCCCAACATTCTGCATCTATACATACGTACCCCACGTTATAAAAACTAATAAAGATCAAAAAGTTAACCACAGACTACTTCATATCCATATATAGTTCGTCAACTGTCCACATGCACTTAACAACAACCAAAAAAGAGGGGTTAACCATCATCTATGAGGCACGAGACATGATCATCTGGCTCAGGCTTTAAGGGGGTGCGTGGCTTTTGGGGGTCAGCACCATGATGGTGAAGTGGGTCCGGACCCGATGGTGCTGCCCTTAGCTCCCAACCCTCCTCTTCCTCTTTGCTAATCTTGCTACTCATGTTCAACACTGTTTCTTTTGCTTCCATCAATAACTACACAAACAAAACATACATGTCAGCCACACCACAACAGCATCTATATAATACATTAATGTATGTATCTATCTATGTATTTATGTATATTATACCTTCCTATTACTGATATCTTTCAGAATAGAGCCATTGTAGAGGGTTTCTTCTGCACCATTGAAGCCGTCTGCATGCAAAAAACAATAGCCTTTCATTAGTTAATAATACTATTTTAAGAGTTCATATATGGGAGAAAGAAAGAGATTATACCAGAGAGTTGGAACATAAGAAGCAAGCACAAAAGCAAAAGGAAGGATACACACAGTGATTTGGGTTCGAAAGCCATTAGTTTAGTTTTTTTTTTCTTTGTGTGTGTGTATTACAAAAGGGAAGATTTTGTTGTCTGGTTTGAGGAAGAGAGGGTCAGTTCAGTTCAGTTCAGTTCAGTGAAGTGAGGTGAGGGGATACTCCAGGCTATTTATAACGACTATGAGTCTGGCTAGATTCTCAACTCAGCTACAGTTGCATCATTGCATCAGCAGCCACCTTGGAAATTAATAAAATCTTTTATGTTTTCCTTCGAACAATTTAAGACTCAATGTAATAATATCATAGGCAGCAGTTTAATATAATATATTTTTTTATAATACTTTAGATAAGTTTTTTTTAACCATCCAAACAAAGAGAAAAAAGCCAGTTAACTCGATTGATCAATAAATATAGAGTTTGTAGGTAACATGTTATGATTTCTTTTCTAATTAAATTGCTTTAAAAATATGTGTTAATAATAAATAGTTTTTCACTACTCTATAAATTTTTTAACATTAAAAGAAATCATTTTGACAGAGTTTTTAATTTAAAACTTTTTTTCCGTGTCTTTTATTTGCGGTATAAAATTTCTTCTATATAAGTGCAAATAATCTCATTATACATAATAAGAATGAGTACTTGTATCCCCTTTTCATTGTATGTACTATATAATATTATTAATCTACAAAGAAATATTGATGTACAAACTATACTATTAAAATTTTCTTAGGGGACGTGGAACAACCAGGGTTGTCCGCTAGTACTTCATTATCGGCACGGTAACGCCACCATTGTGGGCAATGGTAGAGGTCCCGTGACCTTTTCCTCGTTCTAACTAATGGGCATGAAGGTTAATATTAAATGCAACGGTCAAACCTTAAAAGGTTAAAATATATATTTTTTAAATACAAAGGACATTTTTTTACGGTTATTTTTTTTTTGACCGTCTAAAAAATGGGGGACGGATATATAAAAAAAACACAAACTCTCAACTTTAGATAACTAAACTACTTTCAAACACAAACAAATTGAGGTAAGAAAATCAAAGAGTGTGGCAAAGGGTGTGCGGGGGGGGGGGGGGGGGGGGGGGTCCTCTAAATCAAGAGTAAGGGGTTCCAATAGTTGAGGTAGAGGTTTGGGTTCAACCTCGGGTGCGGTTGAAGGTTATAGACCCATGATTAATTTTTCATAAAGTCAACCACTCCAAGCACCACAACCGTTTTATCAACAAACACAACCACTTCAACTAAAATACCAACAATACCCACAACTCTAAATCCAACCCCCACCCAATTATTATGCACATTATTTTACGCCACCTCAATTAACACCACAACAAATAGAGGGATTTGACGTGTTTGCAATGAGGAGTCTAAACGTTCATCAAGCAAATGATGATACAGAGCGAGACCTCCACCTGTGTGACAATGATGATGAGTAGGAGAAAGTATTCATGCCAGAGACATAATTCAAGGCACATGAATGAAGATGAAGAAGGATATAATTTAGACGATGATGTCGAGGATATGCTTGTTGTAAAAGATGAAGGTACAGAAGTTGACAAGAGAGGAAAAAAGAAATTTGGCAAGCGATTAAAAGATGTGAAGTGGTCAATGGCACAACAAGTTAATTGCTTTGGCAAAAGCTTGGTGGTATACGTCGGAGAACAGGGAGAAATGTAATAAAAGAAGCAAGGGGAGTTTTTGGATGGTGGTTCAAAAACATTACACACAAATTGTTGGGGAGGATCCACTCGAAGCCTCGATCAAATTACTTTAAAATGGACATCCGTGAACCCACAAATGACTGCGTTCAATGGACTTCATCAGCAAACGATATTATTTATAATTATAGTTAAAGCATACTTTTATTTATTATATAAATTTACTAAAATATATTTTTATTTGCTTGAATATAGGAGCGCCTACGAGGGAGTGGATATAGTGATCTTGTTGGATATAGCTAGAATAGGTTTATGTTTAGTTTTCGGATATGACACATAGTTCTTGGATGTTTAGTTCTTGGATATTGGGTTGTGAGAGTTAATGGGATGGCTTGGGCCGTGGGGTTCTAGAAGGCTTTAGGCCATGTTAGCCCATTCAAGAACTTCATGAGGTATTTAATATGCTTTGTAGTTCATTTGTCAACTAGCGGTTTACAATTTTCTTAGTAGAATTCCCTAGTATTCGACGGTAAGCAAAACCGTATGCTATTGAAGATCTTTCTTATAAATCGTTCTTATTATTCTTGAATCGTCTCAATCATTGTTTCTGCCTTTGATTGAGATTACTTGATATCGGGTATAGTTTTGGGACTTACAATTGGTATCAGAGCCATTGAAGCTTATTCAAGGCTTAGTTTTGATATCAAGGTATTCCGGGGCAAGCAGTGTTCAGAGTCGAGGCTACGAAAGTCGCTAAGCATGAGGCAGCATGTTTAGAGAATCAGCACGTGTTCCTTCCGTTTGCCTTTGACACATTTGGATTCTTAGCCCTTGAGGCGGTTCGCTTCTTGGAGCGAGTGCATTAGGTGGTCGATGGTAACTCGCAGACCCATAGGAACCAGGGGTTTGTGTTCAGTAGAATAGGATTTGTGATCCAAAAGGGGATAGCGGCGCAGCTTGTTGCTCGCTCAACAACTATCCAAATGTAACTTGTTGTTTGTTTTATTGAAATTTAAAGTCGGAACTATTTTGGTTGAAAAGAAAATCGGCTTTTCGAATCTTTTCATATTTGGTTTCGAGTTTGTGTTGATTCAAGTTTTAAAGTTTTGGTTTCTATTTAAATTTTAAAAGAATAAAATCGGTTTTTGGCTTGACTTTTAAGGTGTTTTGCAAAAGTGTTCTCCGAAAATTTGGTTCAGGAAACCGAAGAAAGGTTGAAAATTTTATGTTTTATCATATTTAGGGAAGCTAGATATTGTTTAAATGATTTTTGGAATATCAAATATTATCAAATATTTCAAAATTCATTTCTTGGTTTAAAGTTCTGGAAATTTGTGAAGATTTGATATTATCTTAACAGGTTTCCGGAAGAAGTGGTTATCTTGTTTTCAAATTCTAAGGTTCACAGATTTCAACTAAATGGTCTCTAAAATTGTTTTCAAAAACCATATAAACCTTGTTTTCGACAAAACTGTTTTGGATCTCGGATTTTTTGGTTTTCGGTTCTTGTTGTTCAATCTCTGAATTCTTGTATTTTAGGTTCTCAGATTGTTTTTGTGTTCTCAAATTTGGCAGGTTTTCGAAATTATATGTGGGTTCTCAAAAATTCTTTTAACATCAAGATCTTAGATTATTTGTTGTTCTGGGAAACTAATTTAGCATCAAGATCTCGGATTTTAGTTTTCAAACTTGTTAACAATAACATTTTGGAAATCATTTTTTGGTTATTGAATTAGTTCTCAATATCTTTACCGGAATCCTAGAGTTCTCGTATTTGAATATAAACAAAAACAAGTTTTCGAACTCTTGTATGGTTTTCCAAAAATTTAGGTTTTCAAAAATTATCAATGGGTTCGGTTGTATTTTTGAAACGCAGTATCACTTGTAGGTTTGTTTGCCGTTGTGAACAGGGTTTTAGAAGTTCGAGCAATGGATCGACAAAATCAACTCACTGTTAATGCTAACCAAAAGGAACTTGACAGTGTAATTGGATCTAGCACTCGAGTTCCCAGATTCATGGAGGGGGACTTATTCTCAGAATGGAAATTCGATCAGATTCATCCAACATGTTAAAGGAAAGGAGCCCCGCTTGTGGAGAGCTATATTGAGAGGACCAACTCAGATTAGGTATGTGACTGATGAAGAAAAGGGAACTATTGAACTCAAACCTGAATCTGCATGGACTAACGAAGACTACACAAAAGCTGATGTGGATACACGAGCACTGTCGATTTTAACATAAGGGTTGTGTCCTGAAATTGCAATGGCATATCTTGATTATACTAATGCTAAGGAATTGTGGGAAGTATTGATTCAAGGTTTTGAAGGGAATGAGGACATTAAGGAAAGCAGAAAGGACAGTCAAAGACAAAAATTCAACCTGTTCAAATATGTTATAAATGAAACACTAGAGAACTAGATTGCTAAATTTGTAGCTTTAAATACTCAGATGAAGGCAAATGACATCATTTTGGGAAGTGCTAAAATAAACAAGAAATTGCTGAATGCACTTCCTAGAAAATGGGATATGAACGTGGCTTTTATCAAAAGAGCCAAAGATCTAGGAAGAACCTCACTACAGGAACTGATTCCAACCATTAGGTCTTGTGAAATGGAAAATAAACATAGAGCATTGAACCACTCAAGCAGCTATAGTGTGGTCGGGTCCAACAGCTCCAACACTACTTTTGATTTCTCAATCTGGAACTCAGTCTTCAGCATACTCATTATCGTCTGCTTATCCTTCTACATCTACTCAGCAAAATGTCAATGTTGGATCAACATGATCATTAACTCAATCTGCTTCAAGCTCAAGTTCGAAGTCTCAAGATCGGATAAATACTGTGCAAGTTGTTCAGATACCAATGGAAACTCAGGAGAAGATAGCCTTGATTGTCGGATTCATGAACTGTTATAAAGCCTATCAAATTTATGTCGATGATATCATTTTCAGTTCGACAAGTGAAAAGGTGTGCAAGTAGTTTGAGGAGGTTATGCCAAATAAATTTGAAATGAGTTCTTTGGGGGAGATGCATTCTTCTTGAGGTTGCAAGTTAAACAAGATTCAATGGGAATTCTCATTCATCAAGGAAAATATGTTAATGATGTGTTAAGCAAGTTCCAGTTCACTGAATGTAAAAGTGCTGATACTCCTATGGTTAAACGACCATTGTTGTCTTCTCAGATGGGGAAGCGGTTGACTATACTTTTTACCACTCAATGATCAGGACACTAATGTACTTAACAACAAGTAGACTTGACATCATGTTTGCAGTTTTCCAATATGCTCATTATCAAGCTAATCCTAAACTTCTCATCTTATTGTTGTTAAAAGAATCTTTAGGTAGCTTAAAGGGAAACCTAGGCTCGGCCTCTGGTATCCTAGAAATTCAACCTTTGAATTGATTCTTTCTTTGACAGCAATTTAGGAGGTTGTGATATTGACAGGAAATCCATCACTGTTGGATTTCAATATCTTGCGACAGGCTTATCTCTTGGCAATGCAAAAACAAACAGATGGTTTCCATGTCAACTGTGGAGGCTGAATATGTTGATGCATTAGCTTGCTGCTCACAGGTCATCTGGATACAACATCAATTGCTGGATTACGGTTTGGAATTTCATGTAACTCTTATTTACTGTGATAATGATGCATAATTCAAATCGTTATAAATCCTGTTTATTTTTCTAAAACCAAACATATTCCCATTAAAATTCATTTTATCAGGGATTCATACAATCAACAGCTGATCACCATATAGCAAATTCACATAGATAACAATGTGGCGGATTTGTTCACAGAGCCTGTAAGTCAAGCCCTTTTTAATGATCTTGTGGAGTTTTTGAGAGTCATTCATTTCGATGACTAAAATGGTTATCTTAAAAAAACTGTTTTTCTGTGCTTTGTACATTTATCTCCTTTATGAACATATTTAGGGGGAGAATTATTTACTTTATCTTGTGAATTGCTGCATCATGCGGGAAGTGATAAAAGTTTTCACTAGTGAGAAAGGCTGACTCATGTAAGGCTAGTACTTAAACTTCTAGGCTCTAGAAGGGATTTGTCAGTAGGCTCAGTTCTCGTGACTGTAAAAATAAGTTTACTTGTGATGCACTTGACCATAGTAGGGAACATCACATAGAGTTAGTACTATGCTATTTGACTGCTTGTGTGATGTCACGATACACACTACATTCTAGGATTATGAAATGTTCTAAAAAAACTCCGGTATTTACTTTGTTTTGTTTAAGTAAAGACCTGTATATACCTTGCTATAGATCAAAAGAGACTAAATGTGTCCATGCATAAGGCTAAAGGCTTTCAATGAAAGAAAACCCAAAGCGAACATATGTATCCAAAAAGAGGCCAATGTGCACATCAAAAGAGACCCTTTAGTGTCCAAAGCCCAAAAAAACCTTTGTCTTTTGATATTATCAAGAAATCATTAGATATGTAACTTATATCCACCTCTGATAAAAGGATCTATTCTTTTCTTTTCTCAATCCAATCCCAGCTCATATCTCAGATATTAGGATAGACAATGTGAAAATATGTGGTAGGGAAATTACTTGCTTGATAGCGGGTACTACTGCATATAACACTAGGATTTGATTGTAACTTGTTGGGTGTTCATAAATAAAGCTCTAAAACATGATAACTTAAATATCTCCGGTGGTTATATAATAAGGTCAAAGGTGTAAGGGTTTAAATGGATTAAAATATTGAAAATCGCTTGGACCAGCCAAATTAAGTCCGAGTTGATAAGTGTAGTTGTCCTGAGTCACAGTGATTTGATCTCGTAAGCAATATCATGTTTTAAATATTTTGGCCGGATTTAATTTTAATTGTTTATTTTTATGTGTGTGCGTATATATATATATATATATATATTGTTTTATGTTTTTTATTTTTTTAATTTTATAACCATTTTATGAGAAATTTATCAAAAAATTATAAAAGCTCTAAAACTTTACCAAATGTTAAAAATTGGGCTCTCAGATTTTTGAAAAGGGCCACCTTAAACATGGTGGGCCCACTCAAAGGTGATAAGAAATTGTGAATGTTTTCGGTTTTTCAGAAACATATAAAAGGAAGAGGAAATCAGGATATAGGATTATACTCTTTCAAATTCCCAAATTTAAATAAAAAAAAACCCTTTCTTCCCTCAGGCGAAAACCACAAATACGCATTCTCTCTTTCTCATTCATCCTTTCAACAGAAAACCGAATCCCTAATCCCAAACCCTAAGGAGTTCGATTAAGGTAAATGTTGCTGCATTTTGTTTATAATATAGATTAGTTGCAGGTGTGTGGTTGACGGCAGAGACGACAATGATTGTAGTCGGTGTTTGGTGGTTCTCAAATTAGAAAAACGACAGATAATGGTGGTTTTTGATGAAGGAGATGGTAGCGTGTGGTGGTTCTCAGCCAGGAGGAGACGATGTTTGACACCCGTCGAATTCCTAGGTCAAGATCCATGCACACCCTTAATACTATGTCATTTTATGTGTGCATTAAACATTAATACATTAACTATGTCATCCCGAGTCTAGCAAAGCCCAAACAATTTCAGGTGTTCCTTACATTTTCCAACAATGTCCATTTACGCATGCAACACCCGATTAACCCGAAACAATTGGCAACGAACAATCAAGCCAATCACACGCTCAACAGAGAGCAACCAAATGTCCAAAGAATATTCAGTAAAAATTTGGGAGTTTAATTCGTTGGTTAAGGATTTTAGATAAATTGGTTTTCGTGGCGCACAATCTGTCCTAAAAACGCAGATTGTGTATTATGTGTTTATGTGACTAATTGGAGTCCTATGTGGTATGTATTTGACATGTACTTGAATGGCCACTTATATGAGATGCATACGAAGTGTAAAACTAATGATAACCAACATATTCACCAATGGGTCCGTAGGGTTTACTTATGCAGGTAGAATCACTAGGTGTCACTTACACGATTTTGAACATTTAAACGTCTTGGACAAACGGGTTATATGGTGTAATGTTATTACACATATACTTACTTAGTGACACATATATTAGGGAGTCGGTAGCACAGCCTACTTTGGAGTTTGGATTTAATTGCGTGCATACTAAGGTGAGTTTCACTACTTTTTCTCAAAAAGCATGCGTCTCAGGGTGAGACAACTTTGATAAACGTTTTCCAGTCCGGTTTGGGACTACTTGAACATTGACTCTTTAGGAGAGTCTGTTTCGAATCCTCGAGGAGGATTGCGCTTGATCAGTTTAAAACTTATTGGTCCTTTATGAACTAAACACTCTATCACTTGAAAATTCCTTACAGATTATTAGGTTAATCGCTGGGAGCGAGCGGGGTATTAGTTAATAGGGCTATTAAGTTGTGCAGCAACCTTATGTTTGCGATGCTAGGAGCATGGGCATGAACTTCTGACCACAATTGAGAACTAGTGTTGATAGACACTAGTTATCGAGGCAATTTATTATACTACTGAAGGTGTCCCAATAATACTGTTTAGTTGCAATGAGTGAGTTACCTACCCCTGACACGCTTAAACTGATAACACTTGAACATTTTGGTCTGGAGGAACTACGCTTT
The DNA here is from genome assembly GCA_028751855.1 of Ambrosia trifida. NCBI lineage: Eukaryota > Viridiplantae > Streptophyta > Magnoliopsida > Asterales > Asteraceae > Ambrosia > Ambrosia trifida. Next base: position 108,882,366 of record CM054130.1, read on the forward strand.
TATTATGGTTACGTGGTTTTGGAAAACAGCGCATTTACATACTCATTTACTTTACTTTGTGAACTCACCAACTTTATGTTGACACGCTAGCATGCTTTTGCAAGTAACTAGGTATGGAGCACGAATAGGACATGCATCATGTTAGGTCATGGGATGACGAACATTTAAACTACTTTTAAATAATTACTTATGGTTTTGGGCGCGGTGTTTTGCACAGACTTCTATTTAACTATTTTGTTATTTCGCTTCCGCTATATTTAATCTGGTTTGGTTAAAACTTTTAAACTTGGTTTTACAATAACAAACTAAATGGTTTGGGCATTTAGAGTCGTTCATGTCACTTATGGCTATGGGATCCTGGTTTGTCATGCGCCTCGCGGTATAAACCCCGCAGTGGAAATTTGAGGGTGTGACAGCAACTATCCCTCTCCCTAACCCACAAAATACACCACCAATTGTATCATTTGAGATACTAGTAATAAAAAGCACCATCGATTTCAGTTCTGAATCTATTTCAGAGGAGAAAATTGAAATCACAATTGGTACGCACCATGCAAGTGGTACCGTAAGCCTGGTTTATGGAAGAAGGCATTTTTTCCTACTTCAACAACTCGTGGAGGACAAGCCTATAGGATTGTCCAAGGATGTTAGGAAAATCCAGCTTTGCACATGTTGCAAACCTCTGGTAATGAAAGGACTGTCACACCATCCACTGATGTTGTGATCTCTTCATTCAAAACAGGAGAAGATGTGTTTGCTTCTGGTCAGTTAGTTGGAACATCTATTGTTCCAAGTTCACCACCTGTCCTGACAACAACAAAATCTGAAATTCAAATTTTCACTGAATCTATTCAAGCTTATATTAAAAGATTACAGGATGCTTTAGAGATAAAATAAGAAGAAAAGGAGAAAGAACTGAAAGAAAAGGTGGAATCCATACTGAAAATCAAGAGTTACAAAACTTTCACATTCAAAAATTGTCAGAGTCTGTGAGCCAGAACCCAGCAGACTATTAGAGCTTGAGAAGAAAACCATTGCTCAATTTAATGAAATTCTCATGCTAGTACAAGAGAAAACTGAAAAACAGAAAATAAACAACAACAACAACAAGCAAATTCAAGATAGCATCAACAACTTGTCAGAGGAACTAAAGAGAACAACAGAAGGAAATGAACTGATCAAGAATCAGATCAATCAGCAGACAACAAAATGGGAAACATCAACTGACGAGATAAAGAAAAATCTGGAATAGGTCAAACAAAAGGGGGATGCTACCATAGATCAAGCAAAGCAAACCTTAGATATGGTGCAAGGGGCAGTACAGAAATTCACTGTATCATCCAAAAAGCCCTCTCCCACAACTGAACAACAAGACAAATCTCAAGCAACGAAGTTTACAACACCCGATGACCTAATATCTAATAGGGGTGCTGAGACTATTCAAGAACCACAAACAAAAGTCTCACCACAACCTAATGATGTCAATATACTGGTACTTTATCAAACTAAAGAGGACACCACAAAGAAGAGAACCTTCACAGAACTGATGATGGAAGCCTTAAAGGTTGATATAGTAGAGGAAGCCAAAAAAAAAAGATAAAGGCTACAGCCTCTGATGCCATGATGGAAACTTTAGCATCTCAAGGGATGATGGAGCCTGGAGTCACTTGAGAGATAATCAAAATTGATCCTAGTGATTATGTATTTCTTGAATCACATTGTAGAGAATTCTACAGAGAAGAAGATGAAGATATAGGAATACCGAGCCTACATTCCAAATTCAATCTAACCAAAAGGACAGAGGATGATCCAACTGCATTACCTGTGGAACAATTGGAAAAGCCTATAAAGAGAATTCTACATGTCAGAAATCAAAAAAATTAGAAGTGGGATAACTATACACAGGTATAAGGAATATGAGTTTGAAAGAGATGACAGGGCATGCATAAAGATCACAGATGGAGATTTGGGAGACTTGCATCCTAAAGATTTAATAATGTGAAGAAACAAATTTTTTGATGATAAGTCTACCAATATCCAAGTCAGAAGAGCACTGGATGCAATTGCCGCTACAGCCAGAAAACAATTTCTGAGAAACGCTAGAAATGACTTTGATCTTGCCCTTAACTATCCCAGCATGCTGTAAAACATCAATCTAACTGCACATAATCTAGATATCCGAAAAGAAGTTAATAAACCCAGATCTGGTATGATAGTGTCATACCAGAAAAAGAAAATGTTTAGAGTGGCTGAAATCAACAAATATTCAAATCAGACTCTGATATAATTGAAAACTTGCATGGCATCGGTGCAAGGCAAACAAGAATTGATAGGAATTTAGATAGAAAGCATAGATTGGATAAGAAAACATGAAGTGTTGAAGAAAACTAAGGCTAGGAACCAAGACTGAACAAAGTGAAGAACATCCGGAAAAAGTTCAAATGAAGAGATCAAGATCAAGAAAGATTCAAGAACAACATCTCTTTGATGACAAAGATAATGAAAGACAAACACAACTCCTTTATGATGAAATATGGGAAAGAAGATGGAAATCTGGGACAAAGGGACCAGATTTCTGGGACAAAACTTTGATATTGACTTCTTGACCAAATCCTAGATTTAGACTTCAGATTTCTGGATGAAATATGGAATCCTGACAATTGAGAAAGTTAAATGCATGAACATTGATCCCAATCATTCATGCAAAGACTTTCTTTCCCTTTTCAACCTACAAAAAAAAATAAGTTGATAAATAAACAATTGTTTATTCACCAACTTGAGGTCAATCCTTCTCTATAAATAGAAGAGATCATACGAAGGAGAAAATCACCAAGTGTGAATGTGAAAGTGTGTGATATACATATCAAACATCCGCTCTTACTAGAAATATCTTTTACACATACTCCACACCACATTCACAACAGCCATAAGAATTCTTTTGAGTCATTCTTTTGTAAAGTCCAAAGGTGTGCCTTGTTATAAGGTTGTCACTATGTATAAAACTCAAAACTTCTTAAAAACTTGTGTGATCTACTGTTTCTGAACGCTTGATTTCTCATTCCGCACATTGATTATATATTCCTTGTTGAAATCTCATTGCCATTTGATATAAAGTGAAGCTGATACTTCTGGGACCAACAAGTGTTGTATCAATAGTTCCCTTGATGAAACCTAATTCCAATAAGAATTTGGAAAATGTTTCATACCAAGCTCTAGGAGCTTGTTTCAAGCCATAAAAGGCTTTGTCTAGTTTGTAGACATGTTTTGGAAAGCTAGTATCTACAAATCCTTAAGGTTGTTAACATAAACTTCTTGTTCAATGTTTCCATTCAGAAATGCTAATTTCATATCCATTTGGAAAACTTTGAAGTCTTTATGAGCAGAATAGGCAAGAAAGATTCTCACAGCCCCTAATCTGGCCACAGGAGCATAGGTTTCATCAAAGTCAATTCCTTCTTTTTTACTGTAACCTTTCACCACCAATCTGGCTTTGTTTCTTGTAATAGCACATTGTTTATCTGATTTGTTTCTGAATACCCACTCTGTACCAATGACAGATTTGTCCTTTGGTTTTGGAACCAAGATCCAGACTTTGATTTTCTTAAATAGATATAATTCTTCATGTATAGAATATATAAAGTTTGGATCCTGCAAAGCTTCAGACATAGATTTTGGTTGAGTTAAGCTTAGAAAACCTACACACAAACATTCATTAGCAGTTGCAACCCTTTTTGTACCCCCTTTTGTGGATCACCTATTATATTTTTGTAACACCCATAGATTCCCGGACTTGTGTCTCGCCTTGTATAGTTTGTACACTTGTATAGTTCTATTTTGGCCTTGTTGAGGGGGCTCTCTAGCATCTTTCAAAACACAATTGAATAGCTTTAGGAATAAGAAACAAGAGAGGAAAAAATGAAGGGACCTTGTTGTATTATGTGGCAATAGAAAAAAACCTTAATGCCACTCCATATATTATAGCTTCTTCTTGTCCAAATCTTGGCCGACAACTCCATCTATTCTCTTCTTTATCATCTTCTTGAAGGTAATATCTTACTTAATGCTCTATAGAACCTATCTTGTCTTTTGTCTTATCTGCGCCAACAACAAAACAAGCGAATTCATTTTCTTTGTTGTTTGCGTCAACAACAAGACAAGCAACCTTATTTTCTTTGTTGTTCTCTTCTATCATCTTCTTGACAAAGAGATCGATTTTATCACAGCAAACTTAACTTGGACCCAAGTTTCAGTCGGTTCTCATCCAAGGTCACCGATCACGATCGAGCGGCCATCGCAGGTAACACATAATAACTCGGGTTTGGTTAAGCAGGATAACTCGCAAATGAATCTCATTCTAAGTGATGGTTATGTAGGGTTCCGACTAGTTCGACCAATGGCCGAGAAGCTCTAATATCCCGAAGCTAAACCTCATTGCCGAGTTGCGGTGCTGGGTCATTCAGTGGTTGTGGTGAGATAAATAGCCGATCTTTGCAACCACAGGTAACTTCTAACTCTCTTGTTGTGATGAAATAGCGATCACGGAATGGACATCGGCTTAGTTGTTGATGGATATTCCATGTACAGGACACGAGGGTTTAATGGTTGAGATGGCAAACGAGCGGTGTTCGAAACCCGACTCGGGTGCTATCGTAAGACTCGTTATGTCCCGTATGGGTCTCACGGTTATGGGAAGGGGTCGCAAGGGAATGTTTGGGTTGTATGTAGCATGCTAGGATCCTAAAGTGAACTAACGAAAATCGTTTGATCGACTTTGATCTTGGTGTTAGCCGAGGTTTTCAAAGAGATTGTGTTTTGAACAAAATAGTAGGCGCATGGTTGTTTTTTTTTTTTTTTTTTTTTTTTTTTTTTGTAAATTGTACATTTCAAGTTTAACGTTGCATGGTTCTGTGAATGGAGCATAATTAGTAATAATAATCCTAACACAAGGATGTGAGAAAAACACTATGCGGTTGTTTTTTTAAATAATAATAATAATAATAAAGTTAATCGTGTGGTTGAATCCATGTACCTATGGGTTCGGTTCATCTGGAAACCCTCATTAGGTTATATAATGATGATCATACAAATCTCTTTTTATAATAAAAAAAATCTCGCATTAGCATGCTACTATTATGAGAGTATCGCTGGTAGGCTACGCGCATAAACTATAAAGTGTGAGTAATGTTATGTATAATGTACCAGATTATTGACGTCACGCGTCTCAGTGAGAGTTCTTAGCTAATCATGACACGACTCGTATAATAAGGTGAATTCATGTGCCCTTTTTACTATTTTAAAACATTTTGGGCTAATATGCATGTCTTGAAAATGTATGTGGAACCTTGCTTGTTAGATCGGGATTTGCCTTGATTTATACTTGGTTAGGTTTGATTCTTTAATATATATATATATATATATAAACTATGTATGATGGTTACTTAGTACTATAAATTGCGTTATGATAGTTATATTGTATGCATGCTCTGATTTATAGTTATGGTTTGAGTGTTAGTAGGCGATATGCGCTTATGTAGACTTGTTGTAGTTTCGTGACAAATAGGTGGAATGCGCTTATTGTAGATTTAAAATAAAGTCTTATGTTAAGTAGGCGGATTACGCTTATTCTAGATTTTGCATTTTGCTTAGGCAACATATAGGCGGATTGCGCTTATTGTATTTGTGTTAATGTGTAGGCAGAATTGTTAATGCGGTCGTAACTTGTTGTTTTTAGGGTGACTAAATTAAAGTAAACAGCTAATCACAATTGATCAACGTTATTAGAAGTTTACCCTTACTTTACACATGCTGAATATGTCTTGTGACGGATCATGTGACGGTTTTGTCGTGAATGTTTTGTATGGGTTGTGTATATCACCTTTTGTATTGGGTTAGATAAGATCCCAAGGATACTAGACATTTAATCAAGGACAAGTTTGCAGTAAGAAATTCTCTCCTTGTGACCAAGGCTGTAGATAATTGTCGGATCGAGTTATCGGGCCATAGTTTTCCTATTCTCTTGTACTTAATGTCATTAGGTTGCTTTGATGTTATTCTTGGGATGGACTGGTTGGCTACCGTGGATACTCACTTTGTGTGTAGGCGGAGACTCGTGCGACTTACAGCTCCTGATGGGAATCGTATTACTATTCATGGGCACGATGGTTGCTCATTACCATGGGTTATTTCTATGCTAAAGGCGAGGAAGATGTTTCAGCGTTGGTGTAAAGGCGTACCTGGCGCAAGTCTTGGATGTGGGGGATGATATCCCTAAGCTAGGGGATGTCCCCGTAGTGCCGGATTACTCGGATGTATTTCCTAAGGATTTGACGGAATCGCCATCGGACCGCGAGGTTGAGTTCCAAATATACCTCATGCCAGAAGCTGAACCTGTAGCGAGAGACCTTACCTCCTAGCCCCTGCGTAAATGAAATAGCTCTCATCTCTGTTGGAGGATTTGCTCGAGAAGGGATTCATTAGACCGAGTATCCCACCATGGGGTGCGCCAGTTTTAATTGTAAAAAGAAAGATGGTAGCATGCGGATGTGCATTACTTAATGGTGAAGAATATATATCCTTTACTGAGAATCGACGGTTCTTTTCGATCAGCTCTAAGGAGCTAGTTGGCTCTCAAGAATTGATCTTAGATTGGGTTATCATCAGCTGAAAATACGAGAGTAGGACACTTTCCGTACTCGCCATGGACATGATGGGTTTTGATGATGTCTTTTGGCCTAACTAACGTGCTGCGGCATTCATGGATTTGATGAACTGGGTGCGTAGGCCGATGCTTAATTGTTTTGTTATTGTTTCCGTTGATGACATGCACATATACTCCGAAAGAGAAGAAGACCATATTCTACATCGCAAGAAGGTTCTTCAAACTCTAAGGAATGAGAAGCTTTGCGCTAAAATTCTCAAATGTGCTTTCTGATCTCTTGAGGGTCAGTATTCTGGCCAATGTCATTAATTCTGTCAATACCATGGTAGATTGCACGAAGGTGCAGGAAGTGATGAACTAGGTGACACCAAAATCATTGTCTGATATTAGTGGCTTCTTGGGTTGGCAGGTTGTTATCGGAGGTGCGTACAGGATTTCTCTAGGATAGCTCACTGACTAAACTGACCAAGAATGAGGTGAGGTTTGCTTGGGACTTGGACCAAGAGAACGCGTTTCTGGAAACTAAAGAAAACTTTGACACCGGATTTGCGGGTCTTACAAGTTTGACACATGCACCGATCCTAACCTAGTCAGATTGGACGGAGGATCTAGTGGTTTATTCGGACGCGTCACTTGGGGATCTCGAGTGTGTACTTTTGCAGCGCGGTGAGGTGATGACTTATGCCTCACCCCCAGCTGAATCCCCATGAGATTAATTACCCGACTCATAATTTGGAGTTAGCAGTTGATGTGTTTATGCTAAAACTGTGGAGGCATTAATTATATGAAGTTCCTTGCATCATCTATGCCAAGCATGAGAGTTGAAATATTTCTTTGAGCAGAAGGACCTTAGAATGAGGCAGCACAGGTGGTTGGAATTAATCAAGAACTATGATGTGGAGATTGTGTATCACCCAGGAAAGGCTAACGTGGTGGCAGACGCGTTGAGCCGAAAGGAAAGGCCTAAACCCATTAGGGTGAAGTCTTGTTAGCTTATCTTGAAGCCAGATATAGTGAAACAGATCTCTAGTGAAGCCTTGCAGGTGGAGTGGATCATGACGGAGGGAATGTGGGGGTAGCAAGGACTTTTGGAAAGTAATGGAGACAGAGTTTTTATGTTCATGAAAGAGCGGATGTGGATACCTCGATATGGTGGGTGTAGGGATAAAATCATGGATGAGGCACACAAGACCTGCTATTCTATTCATCAGGGACGACCAAAATGTATCAAGATCTCAAGGAGAACTATTGGTGGCCAGCAATGATGTACGAGGTAGCATCTTAAATGAATAGGTGTTTGAGTTGTTTACAGGTTAAGGCAGAACAACATAAACCGTTTAAAAGGATCCAACCTTTGAAGATACCGGAGTGGAAGTGGGAGCATCTTACTATGGATTTCATCACTAAGCTACCCCGTTCGCCAAAGAGGTTTGACACCATTTGGGTGGTGGTGGATAGGTTGACAAAGACTGCTCACTTCTTACGATACGAGAGACCTTTAACTCCAAATGGTTAGCTTAATTGTTTATTCGGGAGATTGTATCGAGGCATGGGGTTCCAGTGTCTATTGTTTCCCATAAAGACACTCGTTTTACATCAAAATTTTGGAAGAGGTTTCATGATTAGATGGGTACTAGGTTACACATCAGCACCGCGTATTACCCACAGACGGATGGCCATTCAGGAACAATCATCCAACCTCTTGAAGATATTCTTCGGGCATGCACAATTGATTTTGGCGGTAGCTGGGATTATCACCTACCATTGGCGGAATTTTCATATAACAATAGCCATCACGCCACTATTATGATGCCACCGTATGAGAAGTTGTTGTGTTTGGTGACTACTTGACCTTATAAACTGGGCTATGATAGAAGTGGGAAATTCCTGCTCTGATCTATGGTATTGGTTTTGTGTCATGGTTGTTGCTTAGTTTATGTTATACTTGTTATTATATATAATAGACTATGTTTAATGGCTGCCTGATATGTCGAACTGAACTATGACAGAAGGGGGATATGCCTGCTCTGAGCTATGGTATTGGTTTTGAGTTAGGGTTGTCACATAGTTTATATTATATATATATATATATTTAAACTGAGCTATGACAGAAGTGGTATATGCCTACTTGATCTCTAGTCTTAGTTTATGTTGTATGGGCGCAGGTGTAGAACTCTTGTTTGTTGGGGACCCATTGGGGCGGAAGCAATGGGTTAGTTTAGAAGTGGTTGATAAGATTAAAGCTTTCATGAAGGCAGCTCAGGATTGACAGAATTCGTATGCCAATAAGACGAGGAGGCCTATTGAATTTAACGTGGGTAACCGTGTCTTGTTGAAGGTCTCCCCTTGGAATGGAATCATACGCTTTCGCAAGCGTGGGAAGTTCAGTTCGAGGTTTATCGGACCTTTCCGCATTCTTGCACGTGTAGGGGGAGGTGACTTATCGGTTGGATTTACCCGGGGAAATCAAGAGCATACACCCAACCTTTCACGTGTCACATTTAAGGAAGTATATGGCAGATGAGGAAGCTCATATACCGCTTGATGATATTGAACTGGACGAGAAGTTGAACTACATCTAGGAGCCTATTGCCATTCTTGATCGTAAGGAAAAGTATTTACGAAATAAAGTGGTTAAATAGGTGAAGGTACAATGGAGACATAGAAGGGGGTCGGAAGCTACTTGGGAGTCTGAGTAAGAAATGATGAGGCTCTATCCACACTTGTTTCCCTTGCAGCAGGATTCGGGGATGAATCCTAATGCAACAGGGGGACACTTGTAACACTCGTAGATTCCCAGACTTGTGTCTCGCCATGTATAGTTTGTACACTTGTATAGTTCTATTTTGGCCTTGTTGAGGGGGCTCTCTAGCATCTTTCGAAACGCAATTGAGTAGCTTTGGGAATAAGAAACAAGAGAGGCAAAAATGAAGGGACCTTGTTGTATTATGTTGCAATTAAAAAAAACCCTAATGCCACTCCATATATTATAGCTTCTTCTAGTCCAAATCTCGGCCGACAACTCCATCTATTCTCTTCGTTATCATCTTCTTGACAAAGGTAATATCCTACTTAATGCTCGATAGAACCTATCTTGTCTTTTGTCTTACTTACGCCAACAACAAAACAAGCGAATTCATTTTCTTGGTTGTTTGCGTTAACAACAAGACAAGCAACCTTATTTTCTTTGTTGTTCTCTTCTATCATCTTGTTGACAAAGAGATCGATTTTATCATAGCAAACTTAACTTGGACCCAAGTTTCAGCCGGTTCTCATCCAAGTTCTCATCCAAGGTCACTGATCACGATCGAGCGGCCATCGCAGGTAACACATAATAACTCGGGTTCGGTTAAGCGGGATAACTCGCAAATGAATCTCATTCTAAGTGATGGTTGTGTAGGGTTCTGACTAGTTCGACCAATGACCGAGAAGCTCTAATATCCCGAAGCTAAACCTCATTGCCGAGTTGCGGTGCGGGGTCTTTCGGTGGTTGTGGTGAGATTAATAGTCGATGTTTGCGACCGCAGGTAACTTCTAACTCTCTCGTTGTGATGAAGTAGCGATCATGGAATAGACATCGGCTTAGTTGTTGATGGATATTCTAAGTACAGGACACGAGGATTTAAGGGTTGAGATGGAAAACGAGCGGTGTTCGAAACCCGACTCTGGTGCTATCGTAAGACTCGTTGTGTCCCGTATGGGTCTCACGGTTATGAGATGGGGTCACAAGGGAATGTTCGGGTTATATGTGTCATGCTAGGATCTTGAAGTGAACAAACAAAAATGGTTTGATTGACTTTGATCTTGGTGTTAGCCGAGGTTTTCAAAGAGATTGTGTTTTGAACAAAATAGTAGGCACATAGTTTTTTTTTTTTTTTTTTTTTTTTTTTTTTTTTTTTTTAAATTGTACATTTCAAGTTTAACGTTGCATTGTTCTGTGAATGGAGCATAGTTAGTAATAATAATCCTAACACAAGGAGGTGAGAAAACACTATGCGGTTGTTTTTTTAAATAATAATAATAATAATAATAATAATAATAATAATAAAAATAATAATCATAATAATAATAATAATAATAATAATAATAATAATAATAATAATAATAATAATGTTAATCATGTGGTTGAATCCATGTACCTATGGGTTCGGTTCATACGGAAACCCTCGTTAGGTTATATAAGGATGATCATACAAAACTCTTTTTATAATAAAAAAATCTCGCATTAGCGTGCCACTATTATGAGGTTATCGCTAGTTGGCTACGCGCATAAAATATAAATTGTGAGTAATGCTATGTATAATGTACCATATTATTGACGGCACACGTCTCAGCTAGAGTTCTTAGCTAATCGTGACACGACTCGTATAATAAGGTAAGATCATGTGCCCTTTTTACTATTTTAAAACATTTTGGGCTAATATGCATGTCTTGAAAGTGTATGTGGAACCTTGCTTGTTAGATCGGGATTTGCCTTGATTTATACTTGGTTAGGCTTAATTCTTTACTATATATTTATATAGATATAAACTGTGTATGACGGTTACTTAGTACTATAAATTGAGCTATGATAGTTATATTGTATGTCTGCTCTGATTTATAGTTATGGTTTGAGTCTTAGTAGGCAATATGCGCTTATGTAGACTTGTTGTTGTTTCGTGACAAATAGGCGGAATGCGCTTGTTGTAGATTTAAAATAAATTCTTATGTTAAGTAGGCGGATTGCGCTTATTTTAGACTTTACATTTTGCTTAGGGAACATACAGGTGGATTGCGCTTATTGTAACTCTAAGGTTAAAGCATGTTGTTAACTTTTATTTTGACAATATACTTATTATTTAAGAACTTCATAAAACTTGAATTCACTCAGCTCGTCTGACTTTGCATGCATATTAAATTGATTTAAGGTATTTGAAGAATAAAAGGGATGCGTTGGCATACTGCAGGACTACTAAGAGACGGTTGACATTTTCGAATATAGAGGAGCCTACTTTATTGCTTGAAAACTCCTTTTTTCTAAACTTATCGTTTTGTTTTGACAAATATGCTTTGACCCATTATGGGGATTTCATGTTTGAATAACTTAAACCATTTATTTTTCGCTGTGTGTTTCCTGATAATAAAATAAGACTTCTTGAGTTATGTTTTAGTCTTTGAATGCCAACTGTTTGACAGTCGGTTTTGAGGGTCTTACAATTTTCAAGTAAATGATCTTTGGTCCACTTCATGTTGTGAACCATGTTGATATTATTAATGTCTGTTGACTCATCCTGTGGTTCCCCCTGTGTTTGTGCATTATCTGGAATTATTGTTTCTTGATTAGAATTTCATCATTAATACATATACATATATATATATATGTGTGTGTGTGTGTGTGTGTCACAAACATTCATTAGCAGTTGCAGCCCTTATTTGTAACCCCTTTTGTGGATCACCTTTTATATTTTCAGGTAAATGATCTTTGGTCCACATCATGTTGTGAAACGGGTTGATATTATTAATGTCTGTTGATTCATTCTGATGTTCCCCCTTGAGTTTGTGCATTATCTGGAATTACTGTTTCTTGATTAAGATTTTCAACATTAATTCCCGATGTTTCACCTATCTCATTACAACTCAGGTTGTTTTCAGAATTTAAGCTTAACTCATTTAGGCCTTTGAATTTACTTTCCCATTGACATCATAGAAATTCTTCACATAGTTCAATTAACATCTGTTCTGTATTATCTAGAACTTTAAAATTTTTTCTGTTTTTAGATTTTGAGTTTTCTGGATTGAGTATTGATGATGAATCATTGAAAGACACGTAGATACTTTCTCAGACTATTTTAGAGCTTAAAATATTAACTGTGTGAGCTTTTGATGCCAGAGAGTATCCTAGAAATACTCTTTTTTCAGATTTTTCTGTTAAATTTCTCTAAACTTTCAAAATCATTGAAGATGTAACATGTACATCCAAAGATATGTGAAAAAATGACACTTTGGAAGTCATTTGAAAAGTATTTGATGAGGTATTTTATGAAGTCTTTTGTTTATTAGAGGTCCTATTTTGAGTGTAGCAGGCATTGGCAATTGTCTCAGCCCAGAAATATGTTGATAGATTTGACAAGGCCAACATAGTTCTTGCTGCTTCAACAAGAGTTATGTTCCTTCTATCCACAACTCCATTTTGTTGTGGAGTTCTAGGAGCTGAGAAATCATGTGAAATCCCTTTTCTTATGAGGAATGTTTCTAATCTAGAATTTTTAAAATCAGTTCCATTATCACTTCTTATTCTTTTGACTTTCAGTTTTAAGTGATTATGGATTTTTCTGATAAAATTTATTATTAATTCTAGAGTTTCACTTTTTTTTTTCTCAAAATGCAACCCATGTGTACCTAGAATAATCATCAATAATGACAAGTATGTATATCTTATATGCCATGCTTTCTCTATTGATTGGTCTACACAGATCCATATGAAGTAGTTCCAAAGGTTGTGTTGTTAAGGATCCAGATAATGATTTATGTGAGCTTATTCTTGATTTTCCCATTTGACAGGCTTCACATATGTTTTCTTTTTTAAACTTAATGACAGGGAGGCCTTTTACTAGCTTTTTGTTGGCAAGAATGTTTAAAGTTTTGAAATTTATATAAGCAAGTTTTCTACACCATATCCAGTTATCACTTGAGGTTTGAGAAAACAAACACAATGATTCTCTTCCCAGTTTTTCGTTGCAATCAAAGTAATAATTGGATTTTCTAATTCTTTCTCCTGTCAAGTAGACCAAATTATCTAGAATTCCTATTACTTCACATTTATCAAGCCAGAAAATTACCTTAAAACCTTTATCACAAAATTGTCCACAACTTAATAGATTATAGTTTAATCCTTCAACATATGATACTTTTTCTATGGTTGGAGGTCCTACAATAATATTTCCATAACCTAAGGTCCTACCTTTTATTCCATTTCTGAAGTTAACCATTTGACCAACTCTGGCTACATACCCACTTAATAGGCTCATGTTTCCTGTGATGTGCTTGGAGCTTCCAGAATCATTATACCAAATCCAGGGCACATCCCGCAATGTTGAGAGTTAGAGATTTTTTGATACCCATCTCTTGCTGGGCACTGATTTGAAATACAGTTTTTCAACATTAAATTTATTCTTCTTATCCTTGCAGTTTTTAGCTGCAGGAATATGAGAGTCCATACTTGTTTTCCTGGTGGTGTGTGCTTAGACTACTTTTAGAATATCAGTACACATGCAGCAATTAATATAAGATATGTTATCTGATTTTGTATTTCGGATTTCTGGAATATCTTGATCCAATTTGAGTAAATCAAGGCTTGATTCTGTTTTCACTATTTTATTTGGTTGAGTTAGATCTTTCTTTTCACTTCCAGATATTTCTTCTTTTGCTTTTATGAAAACAATTTCTGAGTTTGAGCTTGTCCCTTTTACATATCCCAGGCCTTGTCCATAATTTTTGGGTTTAGCCTCAATGTAGTCAATAAACTCTTTTGCTTGTTGAAAACTTCTAACACTGATTGAATTATCATGCAAGTTTTTATACAATTGATGCCTTTCTTTTTCATAAAAACTTATTTTTGCTTTTAATGAAAGGTTTTCTTTTTCCAAAATTTTTCCTTTTGTGAGTTCTTCAGATTTTAGATCATGAATTCTGGTTAGTTCCAAGATTGTACTTTTAAACTTGTCAGATTCTCTTTGGAGCTTTTCTTGCAATTGTTTATGCTTTTGTTTTAAGTTTTCAATTTCAAAATTATGACTAGTGATTGTTACCTATGAATCTGGAGTTTATCCTCAGATTCATCTCCAGCTACGATGAGACAAAAGTTAGCCATATCCCCTTTATCATCTGATGAATCATCTAATAGCCATGTATCTTCTCCAACCAATCCCATTTGTTGCTTCTTTGCTTCTTTAAGCTTCCTTGCATAGTAAGCAACATATCTCAGCTGTTTGCTCTTGCACTCATTTGAGTAGTGACCTTTTTGTTTGTATCTAAAACAGGTCACTTCAGCCTTTTCTACTTTCCTATCCTTGGATCTATCTACCTTACCTTTGAATGTATGGTTTCCTGACATTCTTTGTTCAAAGGTTTTGGTAAGAAGTGCAATGGCTTCTGTGAAGGCCAGATAGTCTAATCTAGGATCAGAAGGCTTCTGTTTCACTGGATATTGGAATGGTTTGTGATAAGCTGGATTTTGGTTTCTAGGTTGAGGAATATAATGCTATTTGACCACCCTTATGACCAGAATTTTCAAATATTTTATCTTCCCTGGGATAAGAATGCTATAGAGATCATGGAGGTTCATACTTTCTAGCTCTAAGGTTGAGGCTAGGGTCATGGTTAATGCTCTCCATTCTGTGGGTAAAGTTACAAAGAACTAACATTCTTTTCAACATTTGACTTTGTTACCCCATATTTCTTTAACTCATTCAAGATTTTTGAAGATCTGTTATAAGTTTCAGATAATGTTACATCTGAAAGACTTTTGAAATATTCATAGCTAGAAACACAATTTGTTCTTTTGTAGATGAGCAAGCATTAACATGCAAAAATATGTCATTTAGAAGAGCCATGATCATTAAAGATTTGGCTCTTTCATCTATAGCCATCGCTTCCATGTCCTCATCTACCCAGAATTTCTTATCTTTGGGGACCTGAGTGGTAGGAATCGCTGGTGTTCTATTAATTGCTGGAACTTCTGGAATTTTAGTCATAGAATGTATGATCTGCTCACAATGGATTAGTACAGATGATAATCATCTCCATTTAAGAAGTTAATCATCCTGACCTTCCACTAGGGGTATTCCTCTCTCACAAGAGTAGGAGGCTTAGACATTGAACATATCTGAAAAGATGAATTCCAAGATTGAAAGCTTGCCCTTTATAAAAAGTGGTATTTAAGATATTTGGTTAAAACGTTTAAGATTTGAGAAATAGTTCTTTTAAATGATTAGGATCTTTTGAAAATAACTTATTCAATCTGCTCTGATACCAGGTGTTGGTCCCAAAAGTATCGTCCTCACTTTCAATCAAATGGCAATGTGATTTCAACAATATATAAACAATTTGCGGAATAAGAAATCAAACTTTCAGAAATAATAGAACACAAGGTTTTTAAGAAGTTTTGAGTTTATGTATCAATCACCTTACAACAAGGATCTCGTTTTAACTTTACAAAATAATGACTCAAAAGAATTCTTTTGGCTGGTGTGAATGTGGTTTGGAGTATGTGTAAAGATATATCTAAGACTCGACTGTATTTGCTTTGTATATCACACACTTTTACAT
The DNA here is from genome assembly GCA_028751855.1 of Ambrosia trifida. Taxonomy (NCBI): domain Eukaryota; kingdom Viridiplantae; phylum Streptophyta; class Magnoliopsida; order Asterales; family Asteraceae; genus Ambrosia; species Ambrosia trifida. The sequence continues at coordinate 108,898,330 of CM054130.1, forward strand.
TCACACATGGCACTCTTCATCGATGAATGATGTATTCTATTTGTAGAAAAGAGTTAGTCCAAGTTGAAGAATAAACAATTAGTTTGTCTTCAACTTGTACTCTCTGCAAGATAACGGGGTGAAGAAAATATGCATGAATGATTGGAGTCAAGTTGAATGAATTTTAACTTTCCCACTTATCAAGATTCCAGATTTCTTTCCAAATATCTGAGGTCTTTATTTGGGATTAGTATACTTAGTCTGTTTCAGAGTCTGTCCTAGAAATCTGGTTCTTTCATCCCAGATTTCATCAGATAGGAGTTGTACTTGTCTTCAATTGTCTAATTCTCAAAGAGATCTTGTTCTTGAATCTTCCTTAGTCTTGATCTCTTCGGCTGTAACATGTTTTAGATGTTTTTCTTTAATTAAACTTTGGGTTCCTAGCTTTAGTTTTCTTCAACACTTCATATTTCAAATTTAAGTTGTAACAATATATCACTACTCGAATGGTCATTTTTTTGTTATGTAACGAATACCTAAATCTTCATGTACAATTTTCCCACAATGGGACTTGTGCACTAACTAGTTGGGACTTACTCGGGACAACATTTAAAGGCATCTGGTTTTGATTCACCACCTACGAGATTCATCAAAAAAACTCTCTCTTCGAGTATGACGGGAAGGGAACGATTCAGGGTGGGGCAATGGTATGATGTTCTAATAAGATATGGTAGAAGACAAAGGAATCAAGAAGGGGATCAATCAAATGTTCAGCTTACGAAGGTTTTTGTCTCTAATCTTCCTCCCTAGATGCTCGTCGGAAGATTTGATATAAGTGTTGAAGGGGTATGGGGATATTCAAGGAACATACATTGCAAGAAAGTATGATAAACTGGGAAAACGTTTTGGATTTGTTTCCTTTGGTAATGTGAAAGATCTAGAGAGGCTGGGGAATGATCTGAAAGATGTTTGAATTGGATCCTATACGCTTTTCATTGTTATTGCTAGATTTATGGTTGGTTTGAAGGTTCATGGTAAGGATGATAATGTTTAAAGGCCTGTTCAAGAAAAGACGGTTGAGAAGAATGAATACGTGGAATCAGATCCAAAGGTTACGGTGGATAAATCGGGTCCAAGTAATACGGGTGGAAGGACATTCAAGGACACTTTGTTAGATATTGAGCCAACGCCAGGAATTATGGAGATTTCAGTCCTGGAAGACGTTGAATGCTGCTCCAAATGGTATGATCGTGGGCTATTGGGTAGACTTGTGGATTTTCAGTCGTTAACTAATTTGAGGAATCGGTTTTCTTCGAGTATTAACTAGAAAGTGTCTTTTAAATATTTGGGAGGATTAAATGTCATTGTTGTATTCAAATCTGTTGATGATAAACATTGGTTTTTTTGAAAAGAAGAACCTGTGGGATGTAGTTTTCCAGTCGTTAGAAGAGTGGGAGGGCCAGTGTAACCTCGCAAAATTTTTCCCCAAATCCTAATACGTAAAAGCCCTTACTTTATATCTTTATCATTAATTTTATACTAATGTGCCTAAGTTTTTATTTTTCCTACCACTTAACTTATATATATATATATATATATAAAGGTATATAATAATAATAATAATAATAATAATAATAATTCAGATTTAAAAAAAAAAGAGAAGAACACTAAACTTAATAACCATCTTCTTTAATAACCCAACAACAAAACCTAACCCAAACCCCCTTATACATATCTAAGCCCAAGGCACAGGCCCAAACCAATAACCCTGCCCAATCCCCTCTCTAATCTGCTAAAAAAATAATCTGTTCCAAAACAGACTCGAACCCAAACTGCGAGCCGGTTCAACGTCTTACACCCAACAACACCACCACTAGACTACCAGGATATTATTGTTAGTATCCAGACAAGAATAAATTTTATAAACAAGCAGACTAAGCTGCAGATCAGACCACGAAACCCATTCGAAATTCAGCATGGAAAGTGTGTAATTGGAGCTTGTTTTGGAAGGTTTAATCATAGTAATTTGACCAGACTTGGCCGAAGACCAATCACGCGTCAATTACAACTATCAATCGAGCATAACAGCTCGTAATTTAGCAGAAATTTGCTCGGTTTGACCAAGCTCATTCAATTTTTAAAAACCTTCCTTTTCTACAACTGTATTATAAATTGATCGCGTGGTTTTGATAAGAGGCAGCCGAATAAACTTTCCTCACCCTCAATTCTTTCTGTTCTTATGTTAATCGTGCAAATCTAGAGGATTTTGACTTGTAGTTTGACTCGATCATTCCATTTCAATTCGTATCAGTAAGTCTTAATTTATTCTATGTTTTTGTTTCTTGTTTTGGTCCGAACAAAATCCCCATGAAGTCAGGGGCTACCATCTGTTATTGCGATCGATTGATGAAACTAGGGTTCTTAAGGTAACAATTTGGGGAAGATGACTTACTGATGCATTGTTTAAAGATATTTTGAAAGCAAAAATAAACACAAACGTGATACAGATCAGATGGTCCAAAACTAATGCTGTTCAGCGTGAGGTCACGGGTTCAATCCCCAGCATATGCAAGTCTTTTTTTTTTTTTTTTAAAAAAAAAACTTTTTATACTTATATAGTTATTATTACTTTTAAAATAGTTTTAAAATACTAAAATTGCTTTATAAATTCTACAAAAATTATTTTATGATGTTCTAATAGAAAAGTATATCATATAATTTTTAGTTTTCAAAAATCATTTATTTAATATATATAATAAATATTACAAATTTATTTTATTATAATTTTAAAATTCTATAAAAAATATCTAAACGATTTTATAAATTCCACAAAAATTATCCTAAGTTTATAAAACAGTATATATTTCTGAAATGATTTTTAATTTCATAAAAACGTTTATTTAATATTTTTAACTAATTTTTGTTTTTTTAATTCATAAATAAATCATAATAAATTAATTTTTCAACATTTTTATACCAAAATTTTACATAAATTATTTCTCTTCATTTAGAATAGAAATATAAATTTTAATTTAAAAATTCATTAATTTTAATATTTTTAGATATTAAAGTTATATTTTGACAAATTGAAATAAATAGATTAAATATTCTATTTTTAAGAAAATAATTTTATAAAAATTATTTTCATACTTAAAACTTTATAATGTGACCATCTTTAATCTAAAGTTTACACAAAGACTTTTGATTATTTATTTATCGAAATTCTCTTATTTATTAAACAATTTAGTTATTAATCAAACAAATACTTATCCCCAAATTCGAAACCCTAGAAAATACTTGTAGACTAGAAAGACTTAGAGTTATTTGTTACCTTATACATAGGGTAATACTTGGAAACTTTGGGCTACACATATTCTATTTCTCGAGACTTAATACTTTGCTAAGGTGAGTTTACGTAACCATGTTTATGCAATTCTTTATACTTGCAACATTATACTTAAGCAATTCTACATACATGTCTAGTTGTAAACTTTAATGCCTCATGATTTAGACAACAATAGTTAGACTTAAACTTCAACATACATAATCATTAGCTATGGCCAAGCCGGCGATACTCAATAATAGATCTATTGGATTGACAATCCCACCTAGATTCGTTGACCATCTTTTATGGGGAGCGCGGGTGATTGTTATCGTTCCAACATGATATTAAGGTGAACCGTGGATGACGGGATGGACCTAAACTAGTCGGAGGTTTGATTATGTGCATACAACACTTCATGTTTATTCATGTAGACTTAAACTTACAATAGACATATGAATTGCTAAACTTTTATTCTTAAACTTAATTGCTTGACATGGCTTATGTATTCTCACCAACTTCTAGTTGACCCCCCCCCCCCCCCATTTTTTACAACTCAACAGGTAATAATGATGCTTGAAGTCTAGAGTGTTAGCATGAGAAGACAAATTGAAGTTTATGCTTTATTTGGTTATTTCATGTATTAGAATTCCATTCAAGACTTATTATGTATTTTCAATTTTGGATATTTTTACTTTAAATAAATTTCAATTAAAACTTGAATACCATGTGCTACTGTATACCCATTCTTACGTGACACCTTGATGTTTCCGCCATCGGTTGGGGTGTTACAGCCAGATTATTGATTTTGAACGTATTGCATGTATTAAAGTATATGGGATTCCGTTGTGTTTATTGGTTGACTCGGTTGTTAAGGATGTTGGAGCCTCAGTTGGAGAAGTTGTTCAATGTTCGAGTGTTGAAGATGGTGATGATTTGTCCTATGTGTTAATGGGAGTCTTATGTAAATCGGTTAATAGGATTCGTAGTAATGTCCAATTATCGTGGAAGTCTAGTGTTTTTCTGCTTGTTATCGAAGAAGATCCTGGGGATTGGATACCGGATTGTTTTCTTGATTATGATGAAGAAGATTCAGTTGAAGATGTTTCAGTTGAAAAAAAAACGGCAGCGATGACGTATTCATGGTGGAAGATGAGGTCAACAATTTGAATGTTAGAGATGATGGTGGTGAGGAATTTTTGGAGGGTGCGGAATTAGAGGTCCAAGGTCAACATTCTACTCTCTCTCCTAATAATGGGGATAATGATTACATTAAAAAGGGTGAGGCAGTTTCCATACAAGAATTCAATTCAAATTCCGTGGCGGTTGATAATTGCGAGGAGGCTATGCGTAAAGTGAAAAAAGTTAAGGGGTATAGAAAGAAATCTAGAAAAAAGATATCGATATCACCTATGGGTCATGATAGGCCCAAGAAGAGGCCCAGAGGGGGAGAAGACTTATTCGACTTGGATAGGTTTATCTATAATGTTTATGGGAGCTCGACCCATGACACAGTGGATAAGGAAGTGGCCCAAGATCTTTTTTGTACTCCTGATTTGAATATGACGGTTGATAACGAAGTCTTAGGCAATGGTTCGAGAGAAGGGAATGTGATATTCGACAAGAAGTAGATGAAACTGTTAAATTAGGTGTAGCATTGGGAGCGAGTAACATTGAACTCGTTCAAGACTTGGTAACAAAGATGGTTCGGGATGAAGGTTCTCAATTGGTTATTCAATGAATGTGCTATCTCTAAATAAATGTGGGTGGGGGGATGAAAGGAAGTGGGAATGGGTTCGGAACTTATGTAGAGATAATGAAGCTTGGATGATTTTAATTCAAGAGACTCAATTCACATCGGTGGAGGGGTTACCATTGGAATATTTTGGGGGAATGATGATTTTAGTTTTGAGTGGGTTCCATCTAATGGTAGGTCTGGGGGGCTTTTGACGATTTGGGATTCGAAGTTTCTAGTGAATACGACGGTAGTGAAGCATCGGAATTTTCTTAAAGTGTCGGGTATTATCAAAGAAAGCGGGAAAGGTATTTCATGTGGAAATGTTTATGTTCCTCATAATTTGATAGATAAGCAGAGAGTTTGGGCTGATTTGAAAAATGCTTTTGATTTTAATGAAGATTATTGGATTATGGGGGGTGATTTTAATTGTGTGCGAAACAAAGAGGAGTGGAGGAATTCCAAGTTCAATGCTATGGTGTCGGGTGAATTCAATAAGTTTAGAGATGACATTGGTTTATGTGAGTATAGTTTGTGTGGTCGCAAGTTTACTTACTGTGTTGGAGATACACATAGTCGCATCGATCGTATTCTTGTTTCAACGAATGTTCTTATTGATTGGCCTAATGCGGAGTATCAAGCGCTTACCCGGGATCTTTCTGATCATTGCCCCTTGATACTCAAGGTGATGTCTCGTAATTTTGGTTCAAAGCCGTTTCGATTATACAATTCGTGGTTATCCCGGGACGGAATAGGTGAGGTTGTGGCTAGGGCGATTTCAAGGCCTGAGGAAATGGAGGTCTACCCGGATTTATGTTTTATGAATAAACTGAAAAGGATCAAATCTGAGCAAAAAGTTTGGATAAAAGAGGTGAAATTAAAAGAAAATGAAGAGGAAACACGTGTGAGATAGGAGATCGATTCTTTACAACTTATTATGGAAGAGCAGGATTTATCAGAGGAGGAAACTTGGGTTTTTGAAGAGGGTTCGGTCTGGTTGCGAGAGTTGGAATTATGGAGATTAAAGAAGCTACACAAAAATCTTGGGTCAAGTGGGCTAAAGAAGGAGACGAGAACACTTCATTTTTTTCATGGTTGTATCAATAGTAGAAAGGCGAACAATGCTAATCTGGGCCTTATGATTAATGGTGTATGGGAGACGCGGCCAAACTTGTTTAAGACTGAGGTTCTCCGCTTTTTTCGTAATAAGTTTTCAGATAACTTGGTGGATCGGCTGGTGCTCCAATGTTATGGTTTAAAATAGTTATCTACGGTTGATGCGGAGGAACTGGTGGTGTCTTTCACTGATTTGGAGATCAAGGAGGCTACTTTTAGCTGTGGTAGCGATAAAGCCTCGGGGCCTGATGGCTTTAATTTATGATTTATCAAAAAATATTGGTCTTATTTTGTGCAGGATTTCAGATGCATTTTTCAAGACTTTTATGATAATGCTCTGATTAGGCGAGGAGTTGGATCGTCATTTATTATTTTGGTTCCTAAAGTTCAAGATCTGGCGACATTGGGAGAGTATCGGCCTATCAATTTGATTAGGGTGGTGAGCAAAATAATTTCCAAAGTTCTTGCTTGTAGATTGAAGAAAGTTATGGACAAGATGATCAACGAAACTCAAACGACGTTCATAGCCGGTAGGTATATTTTGGATGGTCCTTTAGTGGTGAGTGAAGTGTTAGCGTGGGCTAAACGAAGTGGTAAGAAATTTTTCATGTTCAAAATTGATTTTGAAAAAGCTTACGATAACGTCAACTGGGGGTTTGTGTTGATGGTTATAAGGCAAATGGGCTTCCCAGAGATTTCGTGTGGATGGATTTATGGGGGTGCTATCTTCGGCTAGATCTTCTGTGTTAGTTAACGGGTCTCCCACCTTTGAGTTTTCTTGTGAGAAAGGCATACGCCAAGGAGATCCCATCTCTCCGTTCCTTTTTATTATTGCTATGGAAGCTTTATCGAGTCTTATTAAGAAGGCGTGTGATGATGGGATTTTCGCGGGGATTAAACTTCCTAATGATGGTCCTTGTATGTCACATTTATTATTTGCAGACGACGCTATGATTATGGGAGAGTGCTCGGAGAAAAATTTTAAGGTTCTTAAAAGAATCTAGAGGATTTTTCATTTGTGCTTGGGGTTAAAAATTAACTTCACAAAATCTACTTTATTTGGCATTGGAAAGGAAGGGGAAGAGTTGAGTCGAAAGGCCGAACAATTGGGTTGTTCTAAGGGAATGTTACCATTTAAGTATCTTGGTATATAAATGGGTGCGAATATGAATCAGATCTCTAGTTGGGAACCGGTTGTGGAAGTTTTTAGAAAGAAGCTCTCGAAGTGGAAGTCGAAGGTTTTGTCTATAGTCGGATGGGTAGTTTTAATAAAATTTGTATTGGAAAGTCTCCCGACCTATTATTTTTCTTTATTTAAAGCTCCGATGGCGGTTAAAAGTAAACTTGAGTTGTAGATAGAGAAATTTATATGGGGAGGAAATGTTGATGTCAAAAAAGTTCATTGGGTTGGTTAGGATGTGGTGACTATATCGAAAAAGAATAGTGGGCTTAGTTTAACAAAGTTGGATTACTCTAATAACTCGCTTCTTCTTAAGTGGATTTGGAGATATAGAGAAGAGTCTAAGGCAATGTGGCGTAGAGTTGTTGACGCTATCCATGGATCTAAACGGCGTTACCAGTCGGTTCCTCTTAATTCGAATGTGAGGGGAGCTTGGTCTATGATTGTTAAAAGCGGGAATCACCTGCTGATTAACGGGTCGGCTTTTAGTAGCTTGATTCAAGGAAAGATTGGGAACGGTTTGGATATCAAGTTCTGGATTGACCCGTGGGCTGATCGGGTGCCTTTAAGATTCCTTTTTCCAGATCTCTTTCGGCTAGAAAAGAAGAAATGGGTTTCTGTTTCGGAAAGATTGGGTTAAAATAACTTAGCAGGAGCAATGGTTTGGGAATGGAAATCATATCCAACCTCTGTTCAGGACACGCAACACCTTATTTTGTGTGTTCGGATGGTTTCTGGGAGTGTTTTAATAATGAGTAGCGATTCTTGGAGTTGAACAATTGTTTGCTGCAGAACTTATCAGTAAAAGATATTAAACAATGGTGCAATAGTGATAGACAGGAAGTTAATTCAGCTGTGATGTGTTGGTGCAGATGGATATCGGTGAAGTGTAACATTTTTATGTGGCACACTTGTTTAGATCATATTTCTACGAAGATAGCGCTTTCTAAAAGAAACATTGGAGTTGGTGATAATATGTGTGTTATGTGTGACGATGCGGAAGAGACGGTGGAGCACTTATTTTTTGCTTGTCGCTTCGCAGATGGAATTTGGAACGGGATTGCTCGTTGGTGTCGTATCCCCCGATAATTTTGTTTACAATTCAGGATGTTAAGTTGTTGCTCGAGCAACTGAGATACCCGATGAATAAGAAAGATATTATCCTTGGTATTATGATTATCACTTGTTGGCGCATTTGGAAGATGAGGAATGAGAAGATCTTTAAGGCGAAACGTGTCTCCATTACTCAAGTTATTTCGGACATCAAATCCCTAAGTTTCTTATGGTTTAATAGTAGGGGCAAATACACTAGGGTGGGTTGGAAGGATTGGCAATGTTTCAATTTTGATGCAATGTAACGTGGTTTGTTTTTGCGGTTATCTCTATCTTGGAGATATCCGTGTTTTAATGAAAGTTGCCCTTCAAAAAAAAAAAAACCTACGAGATTCATCATAATAACTTCTTCATCATATTACTTTCACTCTCATTCACCATAATAACTTCTTCATCCCAACCCGTTGTGAACATCTCTACATTTATTCCCACCATATTAGTTTCAATCACCAAATTCAACCACCTTATTAATACCATTTTCTCAACCCTTCAACCTCATATTAAAATCCCAAATACCCAAAATTACCATAACTTCTTCATCTACTCCATATTACTTATCAACCGCTGATAAAAAAAACTTCCCAACCATATATTATCACATATTTTCGTCGCTGCAACTGTATATCACCGCCTCTCCGCCACTGTTTCTCTGTCTACCATCATAGGTATGTATGCTCCTACTAATATGTTGGTGTAATGTTGTTCTGTTTTATGTTATTTATGTATATAAGTTTAGAAAGTGAGAAACGGGAGGGGGTTGATTACAAAAAACAGGGAAGGGTTTGTTAAGAAAAAATAGAGCATATATCACATGGATAGGATGGGTCAGTTTGTTAAGAAAAAACAGGGATTTATAAACCCTTTATAAAAACAGGGATGATGTCTCCACGTAATGGCCCCAACTCAAAAAAATATTACACATTGTTATTTGCAATTTTAGGCTTAGTAAATAAAGAAATGGGTTGTATGAATAAAGGCACGGTTCTTGGCTAAATTTTGGGTGAGATTATTCGTTAGTAAATTAAGTTATGTTCAGTTTAAAAAAATAAGAAATTAGTTTAGATGGAGAAATTTATTGGTGCAAATGAAGCTACTGATTACACATGCACCATTTTTACATGAGATGAAATCACAATGTATTTATGGGTCTATTTTTTAGGTGTTTTCTTGTATTTTATTGTGACAAATATACACTTTTTCTGAACTTTGTATATAGATTTATTTTCTTAGTTTTGAATGTTACCTCATATTATCTGTGTGTTGAATAGTCAAAATATGATTTACATATTAAATAGTCGAAATATTAAAATCAAATAGTCAAAATATGATTATAATTTTTATATATGATGGTGTATAATTTTTTTATAATGTATATGTAATACAGATACATAATGGCATTTAGAAGACGTGCAACAAGATCAAATGATGTAGATGATTTATGGTTCAAAATTATGACTACCCATGGATTCAGTTTCCCAATGAATCACGTTTTCAAAAGAAACTGCATCTCTAAAAGGGTAGGAAGTTAGTGAAAACAAGTTCTATATGTTGGAAGCTTCTACAGGAGGTCGGTGAGGAGAGACGGGCCCGAAGCATGCTTACGTCAGAATGGGAAAAGTTTTTCAATATTTAAGGGTCTGGTATAGCAGGACCTTTGCTTAGAGTTTTTTCTACATAATCGATTGACACATCGGTCCGAAATGTGAAGTATCTTTATTCAAAATTTTCATTTGTTTATGCTTCAATTACTATGTCTCATTTTAATTTTACTGTTTTTGTTTTTCATTTTACAGCAACCAGGATGCTATAACCTTTAATCATGGGGGGAAAGCTGGAAATATTCTATAGCTCAATTTGGTGAGTTGCTGGGACTGCACACCACAGAGGAGATGCGGCATGTTGATTTCAAGAATTCTCTTACCAAACTCCCCCAACGATATAACAGAGCAATCTTTTTGGCAGGAGATCGGTGAAGGGATTTATGAGGCTTCTAACTAGGGGTGCAAATGAGCCGAGCAGCTAGCGAGCTACTCGAGCTCGGTTCGGAAAAAAGCTTGAAACGAGCCGAGCTTTCTCGAGCTTGAGCCTAAAACAAAGCTCGTTTATTTATCGAGCTCAAGCTCGAGCCTTGCATGTGAAGCTCGTTAGGCTCGCCGAGCCTTATCGAGCTGTAACACCCCAACCGATGGCGGAATCATGGAGGTGCCACGTAGTGACGATTGTTTAATAGCTCATGGACTAAAATTGTAAATATTGATACATTGATTAAATAGTTTATTACATTGAAATGAAATACAACGATTCTAAATGCCAACTAACTGAAATACAATGAATCAAAATCTAAATATAAATCCGAAAGCTTAAAGAATGCATCTCAAAATAACCTAAAACATGTACAAAATAATTTTGTCAATACAAAAATTTTATTGGTGAGCATACCCTGTTTTGAATACATATAGTATAAAAACGTTTCGCAATTCATGTGTTGTATACTATTTGTAATTATTTAATAAGTAATATCCATTCAAAATCAACCCTAAGAATCAAGTATCAAGAATCAAGAATAAGACACCCGCTTTGAAAACTGTCACACCCTCAAAATTCCACTGCGGGGTTTAACGCAAGGCGCGTGACACACCATGATCCCATAGCCATAAGTTATACGAACGACTCTAAATGCCCAAACCATTTAGTTCGTTTCAAATAAAAACTCGCTTTTATTTTTAAAAGTTTGTCAACCATACGTTTAAGTAAGTGCGGAAGCAAAAACAGTTTAGTAAAATAAGTAATGATGCGCAAACACAACGCACCCAAACCAAAATGAAAGTAAATACGTCAAAAGTTTATAAAATCATAAATCCCATGCGTGACACCATGCATGAACCTAGATGTGCTCCTTTCTAGCGACCTGCGAAAACATACTAAGTGTGTCAACATAAAGCTGGTGAGTTCACAGTACGAGTAACAGTTGTAATTTCATCAAGTGTATTAAAAACATCAGTTTTAAGCTTGTCAGGGGTAGCTAACCTGCTCAATGTAACTAAACAGTGGTTATTGGGAAACATACAGATGTTACAGTGCCTCAGCACTAGTGTCTATCAACACTAGTAAGAAAACGTGGTCAGAAGTTCATGCCCGTGACCCAATCACCTCAGGCATGAGATTGCTGCACAACCTAATAGCGCTACTAACTAACAACCCGTTCGTCTCCAGTGATAAACCCAATAATATTGTAAGGACTTTCAAGAGATAGAGTGTGTTTAGTTCACAAAGGACAGTTGATGTACAAAACTGATAAAAATCCGATCCACACAAGGAATCGAAAACCCGACTCACACAAGGAATTAAAGAACCCCAAAACCCGGGATGTAAAAGTAGTCCCAAAATGGACTAGAAAAAAGTTTAATAAGTTGTTTCAAACTCGAGACGCATGCTTTTGAGAAAAGAGTAGTGAAACTCACCTTAGGTAGCGTGCTAAAAATAAACCGCAAGGATAGCAAACGTGGAAGACTACTCGCCTACCGATAACCTATCAAACACAAAGTTGCAAGTGTTTGAGTGTGATTACACATGTGATTATCCTAACTCATGTAATCTACAATGACCTAGGTGACATTCCATGAAATTGTACTTGACACAATTAAACCATGCAAAACCCGTCATTCTTTGGTGATTAGTATATCATGCAACATGTTAAAACTTTTAACACAACTAGTTCTCATCACCCATTACATACAATCAACCTATCATGTAATCTACGTCATATAAAAAACATGTACACATGTTCTCATATAGAATTTCACTACAACTCGATAGCACACCCAAGTCATCACATAAACAATATCTCTCAAATCTGCGTTTTCTGGACAGATTTTAGGTTAATTCCTCAAGTCCCCAAAATTTTACAAAGACTTCCCATAAGTTTATACGTGACTCTACTATTTTTATTTCTTGTCAAAAACACATCAAGATTTTATGAAAAATAATTTAGTCCAGCCACTTCAGAAAAAGCGTGTTGTTGACAGCAGCCTACATAAAAATTCATTAAAAATCATAGACTCATCCAAACGGGATGAATTCAATTGGAAAAGCTTTAATATGCATAGACTCAACTTCTGTCCAAATTTCACGACTAATGGATTTGTAAAACTCAAGTTACAGTCCTTTAAATTTGGTCCATTTTTCACATCCGAAAATCTGATTATACCTTTAAACTTATAAAATCATTAATACATATCAAAACAAGTCCAAAACGCATGATTTCGGACTTTTTGAAAATCTAACATCATAAATCATGTTCTAGTATCAGAAAACAATCAGATTGAACATGTTAATCAGCGTATAACAGCCCTACAAGTTGCTATAACAAATCTGTCAGAAATCAGAATTCTTATAACATGATTCTCCTAAACCCTAATCATTCTTAATAACTCATAATCATATAATAAACTCATATTAACATAATCAAATCTATATTATCACGTTAAAATCCATGTATTTACATACCACATACCCTAGATATGATTACTATCAACAATACTCATCAACATTCATAACAAACATCCAAGACATCCTACAAACCATGATTTGCGAATTTTATATAGGTAGTTTTTAGGGTTTTTAAACTTTTCAAGTATTATGATTTATCCTACAATACATAAAACATATACCTTGAAATGCTAGAATCCTTAGAACCTCAAGATTGCACCCGAAATTACTTGAATTAGTGATGAAATTGGATGAAAGATTGAAAGTGAAGGTTATGGGGGTGGGTATGCTTGTTCACGGCGCAAACCTTGTAGGGTTTGTGTTTTTTTATATAAATAATACACTAAGGGTTGAGTTATGGGCCAAGGTTTTGGGTTCTAGAGATTTTTATCTGATAAATGAGCCCGTTAACAATATCTAACTCCCGAGACTAGTCCCGTCAATATTAATCATAACAATTCTCATAAAACTATTGTTTTATCAATTCATTATTATGCCTGTCATATATATATATATATATATATATATATATATATATATATATATATATATATATATATATATATATATATATATATATCTTTCAGAGTTTACGTACAAGTTAAGTAATACACAATAGTTCACATAAACATGAAATTCACATACATATGTTACTTCACATTCATCAATACTCATTTGTTCATATAATTATGCATGCCTAATAAATCACCAACGTTCGGGATATAGGACTCGCGTGTGTGTCAAGACAAGGATTTTATAACGTACGTTAATGTCACCTAACATATGTTATTGTTGCATAACATCCTAAAAGACCTGTTCAACTAACCCTAGCTTAGTGTTTAACCACGTATGATCATGGAAATTAACTAGAGTTTAGTAAAAGAGTTAACCTGAAAATGCGGGGTGTCACATCATCTCCAAGGTGAAAAGAATTTCATCCCGAAATTCAGCAAGTAAATAGTAAAGTTGGTGCACTTGGTTACCGGATGTCACATCATCCCCAAGTTGAAAGGAATTTCGCCCCGAAATTCACTTTGAGTGAATTGCTTTACATTTAGAGTTCGGTCTATGTACAATTTCAGGTTCTGTAAAGAGATATGGATATTTGAGTCGCATTTGGTCCTTGCATCCCACGTATATTCTGGTCCTAGACGAGAATTCCACCGTACCTTAACAATAGGTATAGTGCTTTGTCGGAGTTTCTTAACGCCTTGCTCAAGAATTTCTACTGGTTCTTCCACAAACCTCAACTGATCATCCACTTGGATTTCTTCCAGTGGAACCACCAATGTCGTGTCAGACAGGCATTTCTTAAGGTTTGATACATGGAATACGTTATGCACTCCATTAAGTTCGTCAGGTAAGTTCAATCCATAAGCCGCCGGTCCAATTCTTTCCACAATTTTGAATGGTCCAACATACCACGGGTTTAACTTTCCCCGTTTCCCGAAACGAATCATGCCCTTCCAAGGTGACACCTTCAAGAGTACCTTGTCCCCAACTTGAAACTCTAAGGGTTTTCGACGCTTATCTTCGTAACTTTTCTGTCTATCACGAGTAGCGGCCATACGGTTTCTGATTTGAATAATCTTTTCAAACGTTTCATGCATGAGCTCAGGGCCCGTCAGCTGGCTATCCCCAACTTCAGCCCAACAAATTGGTGATCTACACTTGTGCCTATACAGTGCCTCAAAAGGCGCACACTATATAGAAGTGTGATAACTGTTTTTGTATGAAAATTCAATTAGAGGCAAATGTTAATCCCAGTTGTTACCAAAATCCACCACGCATGCTCGTAGTAGATCTTCTAACGTCTGGATGGTACGTTCACTCTGACCATCTGTTTGAGGGTGATAATTCGTGCTCATATCTAAGCAAGTGCCCAACGCTTTGTGAAGGGTAGTCCAGAAATGGGAAGTGAATCGAGCATCACGATCAGATATGATCGAAGTAGGCACCCCATGCCTAGAAACAACTTCCTTGATGTAAAGGGTAGCTAAACGTTCCAATGTATCTGTCTCCTTGATTCCCAAGAAATGGGCTGATTTAGTTAAGCGGTCAACAATGACCCAAATCTTGTCATGACCACCAGATGCCTTAGGAAGTTTGGAGATAGAATCCATGGAAATTCCATCCCATTTCCACATAGGGATTTCTGGTTGCTGGAGTAGGCCCGATGGTTTTTGATATTCGATCTTGACCCTAGCACAAGTTAAGCACTTACTAACATAAGTTGCTATTTCGGCTTTCATATTCGGCCACCAGTAGAGAGTTTTGAGGTCTTGGTACATTTTATCTGAGCCAGGATGTACCGAATAACGAGAGGTATGCGCTTCATCAAGCACTAGCTGTCTGACATCCCCAAAATGTGGGATCCAAACCTGATTCATAAAGTATTGAAGTCCATCCAATTTTAACTCCAAGTGTTTATCGGCACCATGCAACGTTTCGAGTTCAATATTCTCCTCCTTCAAAGCCTCAACTTGAGCATCACGGATTTTACCTGGAAGATTCGAGTGTATGGTAAGTTGCAAGGCTCGCACCCACCTGGGTTTTGTCTCCTTGCGGTTAAGGGCATCCGCTACTACATTAGCTTTCCCCGGATGGTACTTAATAGCACAGTCATAATCATTTAAGTGTTCGACCCATCGATGTTGCCGCATATTCAGTCCCTTCTGATCAAAGATGTGCTGGAGACTCTTATGGTCAGTAAAGATTGTACACTTAGCCCCATACAGATAATGCCTCCAAATTTTTAGAGCAAACACCACCGCTCTTAACTCCAAGTCATGGGTGGTGTAATTTTTCTCATGAACTTTCAATTGTCACGATGCATACGTGATCACCTTATCACGTTGCATCAGTACACACCCTAGACCTTGGATGGAGGCGTCACAATATACCACAACGTCATCCGTACCCTCAAGTAACGACAGAATTGGTGCACTACAGAGTTTCGTCTTTAACAACTGAAAAGCAGATTCTTGGGCATCTCCTCATTCATAAGTAATAGTTTTCTGTGTCAAAGCGGTGAGGGGTTGAGCGATCTTTGAAAATCCTTCGATGAATCTGCGATAATACCCCACCAGACCAAGGAACTGGCGCACCTCTGTAGGAGTCTTAGGAGCCTCCCAACGTTTAATAGCATCGATCTTGGCAGGGTCAACATGTATACAAGCCTCATTTACCACATGCCCTAAAAATTGAACCTCCCCAATCCATATATCACATTTGGAAAATTTTGCATACAACTGCTCCCTCCTTAAAAGTTCTAAGATCATCTGCAGGTGTTGCTCGTGTTCTTCCCTGTTTTTGGAGTAAATCAAAATGTCATCAATAAAAACTATGACAAATTTATCCAAATAGGGCTTACACACGTGGTTCATAAGATCCATAAAAACCGCGGGTGCATTAGTCATCCCAAATGGCATGACCAAAAATTCATAGTGTCCATAGCGAGTTCGGAAGGCTGTTTTGGCCACATCCTCCTCCCGGACTCTCAGTTGGTGGTAACCCGACCTCAAATCAATCTTCGAATAAAAACTTGACCCTTGGAGCTGATCAAATAAGTCATCAATACGAGGTAATGGGTAACAGTTCTTGATAGTGACTTTATTCAGTTCCCGATAGTCAATGCACATGCGGAAACTCCCGTCCTTTTTAACGAACAGAACTGGAGCTCCCCATGGTAAAGAACTGGGTCTAATAAAACCCTTGTCCAGTAACTCCTGGAGTTGGGTAGACAGCTCTTGTAGTTCACGTGGTGCTAGACAGTAAGGCGCACGCGTGACTGGGGCTGCCCCGGGTGTAAGGTCTATTTGAAACTCCACCTGTCGAATAGGTGGAAGTCCCGGTAGTTCTTCTGGAAAGACATTCGGGTAATCACGAACCACTGGAATGTCTTCGATGTTTGGTTTGTCTTCGACTCGGGTGTCGGAGATATTTGCCAATATAGCTGGATAGCCCTTCCGTACACACTTCTGGGCTTTCAAGAATGAAATGATGCTTACCATAGGACCACCCCGGTCCCCACGAATAGACAAAAGTTCTCCACTAGGAAGATGAATACGAACGATGAATCTCAGCATGATGCTTAGACAACCAATCCATGCCAACTACAATATCAAAACTTCCTAGGGTGATAGGAATAAGGTTGATGTCAAACAAGTTACCATCCAGGCCGAGCTTACAACTGCGGTGAACATGTGTCACCTTAACAGGCTTGCCATCAGCCAATTCTACAGAGTATGGAGTTTCTAGAAGAGTAGGGGTTGTCCCTAGAAGTTTGCTAAGTTTCATTGAGACAAAGCTAAAATCTGCACCAGTATCATATAAAACAGAGGTAAGAATATCATTTATAGAATATGTACCCGTCACAACATTATTATCCGTTCTGGCTTCCCCCGAGCCGATCACAAATGCTCTCCCCCGAGCCCCGTTGTTGTTGCCTGTGTTGGTTGTGCTATTGTTGTTCCCATTTTTGTTGCCACCACCATTGTTGTTTCCCTAGTATTGTTGTTGCCATTACCTTTCAGTTGTGGACAATCCCTCTTAAAGTGATTCACACTACCACACTGGTAACACCCATTACCACCCCGCTGCTGCTGACCTCGCTGTACTGGTTGATTCCCGTCAATGTTAACCGGACAATCCTTTTCCACATGCCCCAACTTGTTACAGCGATCACACTTAACTTTGTTGCACGGTCCAGAGTGATGGAAGTTGCACCTATTGTACTTGGGATGGTTTCCTTGATAACCACCCTGCGACTGATTATGATTGTTGTTCCCTCCATTACTGTCGTGCCTCTTGCTCTGCTGTTGTTGATTACTACTACCTGAGTGTTTACTAGCCGCATTCTCCCATATTCTTTTGTTATCACTAGTACCTGACGACGAAGCGCCACGAGGGGGTAGCAATCCCTCTTCCACTTTCTGATCTGTCAATTGACGTGCCATGCGGATGACCTGCTGGATGTTGTTCAAGTTTGCGGCAGTAACCATCCCTTTAATCTAGGGTGCAAAATCCTTGATGTACAGTTTGATTCGCTTATAAGTCGGGTTGGAATAGTTAAGACACATCGTAGTCAACTCATGTGATCTGGTAGTATACTTTTCGATCTTCGATCCCACCATTCTCAAAGTAAAGTACTCTGATTCCAGCTTCTGAATTTCATCACGCTGGCAATACTCTTCCTTCATCAACTCCTTAAAATCGGTCCATGGGATCGCATTAGCCACATCGACCCCTAACATCTGCACCTGGGTGTTCCACCAGAACAGTGCTGCATCCTCTAGTGTGCTATTTGCATACATAACTCGATCTGCTTGCGGGCAGTTACACATGGCAAAACAGGACTCCACTTTTTCAAACCACCTTAGTAATCTGACTGCCCCTTCCAAACCTCCAAAACTCTGGGGTTTACAGTCCATGAATGACTTGTAGGTGCACACCGGTGGGTTATGAGTAGGTTGACCTAAACAAGGGAGGTAGGAAACACGAGTAAGGATAAGAGCTTAGAGTAAGTGTTTATTGGAAGAATGGAACGAGATAATGTTACCGGCTTGGAAGGCTGCTAGAGCTTCAATAACTCTGGCATTAATGAGTGCATTGAGTTCAGCCTGTGACATGTTTACGTTTCCCCTTCCAAATCCTCTTCCCGCCATTGTAACTCTACATTTACATTATACCCATGAGAAAACGATAATATGCTAAATATATAATTGTACACACAGTACAAGTACACTAGAACACAGCATGACAGACAAACACGAGAATAAGATAAAACAGCCAATCAAAAATATCATAATTAATAGTGTCTCAAGTAAATATCCAAAGTGGTTCTCAAGTTCACAATGGTATTAAAATGATAGTCAAGACATAATGATAATAATAATAATAATAGTAATATTCAAAATAGAAAGAAAATCAATTGTTGTCCATGGTAGTGTAGGAGTCATCGCCATCACTCTCGTCGACCTCCAAGGGCTCGACTTCCTCCTCAGCTCCCTCCTCGGGATCCTCTTTAGAATCCTCCTCCGGTTCCTCTTCAAGTGGTTCCTCTTGTGGTATCACATGGGGTTGTTGGTTGGCCATCAATAGTTGTATCAACGTGTTCCTCCAAAGCAGAGTGTCGTATGGTTATGGTGTTAAGCAAATCCCAAATGAGTTCTAGACGACGACCAGCCTGAATAACATCACTATGTTTGTCTTGCACGTAGCTCACATATCCTGCAAAAGTCTTCTCCCATGAGTCCCTGATAGTGGGAACCCTTTCAGGCACTCCGTATTTCTCCACATTGTAGTTCAGCAGAGCAGGGTACCATCCCCACTCCTTTTCAAGTTTTTCATCCATGGTAGGGGAATTAGGTTTAGAATTGGGGTTAGAAGAAGATGACATGATTGTCTGCAACATGGAAGTTTAGCATATGAATTCAAGGTAAATAATTAAATGAGTACTTGTGCAGTGAGTGTAACTAATGCAGTGCTTATGCTATGACGGTTATAGACTAGACTCGACACGAAGTCCTAGTTCACTATAACCAATGGCTCTGATACCAATCTGTCACACCCTCAAATTTCCACTGCGGGTTTTAACGCGAGGCGCGTGACACACCAGGATCCCATAGCCATAAGTCATATGCACGACTCTAAATGCCCAAACCATTTAGTTCGTTTCAAATAAAAATTCGCTTTTCTTTTTAAAAGTTTGTCAACCATACGTTTAAGTAAGTGCGGAAGCGAACAGTTTAGTAAAATAAGTAATGATGCGCAAACACAACGCGCCCAAACCAAAATGAAAGTAAATACGTCAAAAGTTTTTAAAATCATAAATCCCATGCGTGACACCATGCATGAACCTAGACGTGCTCCTTTCTAGCGACCTGCGAAAACATACTAAGTGTGTCAACATAATGCTGGTGAGTTCACAGTATGAGTAACGGTTGTAATTTCATCAAGCGTATTAAAAACATCAGTTTTAAGCTTGTCAGGGGTAGCTAACCTGCTCAATGTAACTAAACAGTGGTTATTGGGAAACATACATATGTTACAGTGCCTCAGCACTAGTGCCTATCTACACTAGTAAGAAACCGTGGTCAGAAGTTCATGCCCGTGACCCAAGCACCTTAGGCATGAGGTTGCTGCACAACCTAATAGCGCTAATAACTAACACCCCGTTCACCTCTAGTGATTAACCCAATAATATTGTAAGGACTTTCAAGAGATAGAGTGTGTTTAGTTCACAAAGGACGGTTGAAGTACAAAACTGATAAAAATCCGATCGAAACAAGGAATCGAAAACCCGACTCACACAAGGAGTCAAAGCACCCCAAAACCTGGGATGTAAAAGTAGTCCCAAAATGGACTAGAAAAAGTTTAATAAGTTGTCTCAAACCCGAGACGCATGCTTTTGAGAAAAGAGTAGTGAAACTCACCTTAGGTAGCGTACTAAAAATAAACCGCAAGGATAGCAAACGTGGAAGACTACTCGCCTACCGATAACCTATCAAACACAAAGTTGCAAGTGTTTGAGTGTGATTACACATGTGATTATCCTAACTCATGTAATCTACAATGACCTAGGTGACATTCCATGAAATTGTACTTGACACAATTAAACCATGCAAAACCCGTCATTCGTTGGTGATTAGTATATGATGCAACATGTTAAAACTTTTAACACAACTAGTTCTCATCACACATTACATACAATCAACCTATCATGTCATCTACATCATATAACAACATATACACATGTTCTCATATAGAATTTCACAACTTACAACTCGATAACACACCCAAATCATCACATAAACAATATCTCTCAAATCTGCGATTTCTGGACAGATTTTAGGTTAATTCCTTAAGTCCCCAAAATTTTACAGAGACTTCCCATAAGTTTATATGTGACTCTACTATTTTTATTTCTTGTCAAAAACACATCAGGATTTTATGAAAAGTAATTTAGTCCAGCCACTTCAGAAAAAGCGTGCTGTTGACAGCAACCTACATAAAATTTCATTAAAAATCATAGACTCATCCAAATGGGATGAATTTAATTGGAAAGCTTTAATATGCATAGACTCAAGTTCTGTCCAAATTTCAGAATTAATGAATTTGTAAAACTCAAGTTACAACCCTTTAAAGTTGCTCCGTTTTTCACATCCGAAAATCCGATTATACCTTTAAACTTATAAAATCATTAATACATATCAAAACAAGTCCAAAACGCATGATTTCGGACCTTTTGAAAAGCTAACATCATAAATCATGTTCTAGTATAAGAAAACAATCAGATTAAACATGTTAATCACTGTATAACAGCCCTACAAGTTGCTATAACAAATCTGTCAGAAATCAGAATTCTCATAACATGATTCTCATAAACCCTGATTATTCTTAGTAACTCATAATCATATAATAAACTCATATTAACATAATCAAATCCATATTATCACGTTTAAATCCATGTATTTACATACCACATACCCTAGATATGATTACTATCAACAATACTCATAAACATTCATAACAAACATCCAAGACATCCTACAAACCATGATTTACGATTTTTATATAGGTAGTTTTTAGGGTTTTTAAACTTTTCAAGTATTATGATTTATCTTACAATACATAAAACATATACCTTGCAATGCTAGAATCCTTAGAACCTCAAGATTGCACCCGAAATAACTTGAATTAGTGATAAAATTGGATGAAAGATTGAAAGTGAAGGTGATGGGGGTGGGTATGCTTGTTCACGGCGCAAACCTTGTAGGGTTTGTGTTTCTTTTTATAAATAATACACTAAGGGTTGAGTATAGGCCAAGGTTTTGGGTTCTAGGGATTTTTATCTGATAACTGAGCCCGTTAACAATATCTAACTCCCGAGACTAGTCCAGTCAATATTAATCATAACAACTCTCATAAAACTAATGTTTTATCAATTCATTATTATGTCTGTCATAAATATATATATATATTTATATCTATATATACATATATATATATATATATATATATATATATATATGTATCGCAGAATTTACGTACAAGTTAACTAATACATAGTAGTTCACATAAACATGCAATTCACATACATGTGTTACTTCACATTCATAAATACTCATTTGTTCATATAGTTATGCATGCCTAATAAATCACCAACGTTCGAGATACAGGACTCGCATGTGTGTCAAGACAAGGAATTTCCTAACTATAACGTACGTTAATGTCACCTAACATTTGTTATTGTTACATAACATCCTTAAAGACCTGTTCAACTAACCCTAGCTAAGTGCTTAACCACGTATGATCATGGAAATTTACTAGAGTTCAGTAAAAGAGTTAACCTGAAAATGCGGGGTGTCACAAAAACAATTTTTTTGAGTATAATGAATCACAAGACAATGACCAAGGTCTTTCAACAGAGTCACAAGGGGTATATGCCATAGTACTATTCATTGAAATGACATGCCCTCAAAGGTTAATGATTTTGACAAGTAATAGACACACAAATTAACATAAAGCAAACACACATTAGAATTGCATTTAGTGAAAGATTAACACTTAGTCATAGTGTACATTAAGAGCCCCAAAAGAGTAAAACATGAAAAAAGGGAAAGATATACTCACAGTTTGCGAAAGCGATCAAAATCCAACTTAAGCGGTCGTGAGCTAAGTAATGGGAATTCCGAGGAATTTAACCTATAATGTATAAGAATACTAATAAGGAAAGTGACTTAAAAAGTCTAAGGTATCTAGAGTTCTAAGGCATTAGGGTTTGCTAGGCTTATGTAGGGAAGATGAAGTTTTATGATAACTCGAGTTAATAATAATTTTGAATAAAATATATCATGATTTAAGATCAAATATGTGACTAAGTATAAATAAACACTTATGCTTTCCACACTTAGGAAATATTTCTGTTTTATAAAAATATTCATAAAACAGATTTTATAATTTATATTTAATTAAATAATTTGTTATAACTAATTAAATATAAATAAGCTAAAATACAATATTTGGTCCAAAAATAACATTTTTGTTAAAAATGATTACTTTTTGATGTAAAATAGTAAAAATAATTTTTTTTCATAATTTTTCTCAATTTATTTTCATTTAAAACAGAATTAATGAATTAAATCATATTTAAATGAAAAAAAAGAGGAAAACGAATAACAATAAATTTTTTCCAGTAAAATAAATTTTATTTCGTTTATCTTACATAGAAATAATTTTCCAAAAAGTTTTAGATTAAAATCGCTAAAAATGAATTTTTAACGAATTAATTATGATTAAAACAATTTAAATCAATAAAAATATAAAAATATTTTATTTTTTAGAAAATAAAAATGTGATAATTTTCTTTAGGGTGTCAAGATGTTACACCTAAATTTTCATAATTTTTGGAGCAAAAATGGATTTATTATGAATAATATAAGTTTGCATGTAATTTATATGATTATAATATCAAAATATAAAATAAATAAAAAAACTGGAAAAAAAAATCGTGGGTTGGGAGGATTCGAACCCGGACCAGTCGTGGAGCAACAACACCCACAAACCACTCCACCATAACTCACTTTTGTTGAATATGTTGAAACAATATTCTATTTATCCTAAATATAAAAGTTCATCTTCTTCCCCAATCTAACCTACACATAAACCCTAATCCTAAATATTCAATAATACGATTAAGGCAAGATGAGAACTCTGTAATAGAGGGCTTTTGAAGAATGATGTTCTGAAAACGAAATGGCATAAAAATATGGTACTTACAAGCTTAAATACGATCGAAAACGAAGGTTGCAAGTTCGACTTTGTGGAGTCGAATTATACAGATTCTGATCACGATTTGGGACGTTTTAGTGTGGGTCTAGAATGTATATAATATCGTGAATGATTAGAGACAACTAATTTATAGTATTGTTCGATTAAATAACGTTTTTGAGTTGATTGAAACTTCCGGTCGGTTACACCTCAAGACCCGATTAAAACTGGAATTAAAACGCGTTAGTTACGATTAAAGACCAATGTAACTGGTCTAGAATGATGGAGAGGCGTTTTCATCATTAAAACGAGTTAAAGATCCATGCAAAGCGAGATGTTAATGTTGCGGGAATAATTTCCGGTTGCCGGAAATTTTGGCCGGAAAACCGAAAAAGGGGGCAGGAAGGAAAAAGGTTTTTAACACTTTCACAATTTGACACTTTAGGTCCCTCAATTATAACTAGGTTAGTTTTATAATGTTTTTGGTTAAGTTTTTCCTTTGTAAACCTTAGTAACTTAACAAGGTTTTTAACTATAAATTTTAAAATCTTTTAAGTGAACTTTTATAAGATAATATGACTATTCCATTATGGCACGTTTTATATACCAACACGTACATATACAAAACGTACACATACCCTCTTATAAAAGAAAAGTAAAAAAATAAAATAAAATAAAATAATAATTGATGAGGACTAAAGGTTAAGCTTCAAAATAGATGAAGGGCTTAAATTGACAAATTGCTAAAAGGTGCGGGTGATGGTTGTCACAGTCTCCCCTACTTTAGAAAACTTCGTCTCGAAATTTCTTTCAACAAAAGGCATTATAAAAGTCAAATAGGTTTTAAAAATTGCATCAATTATGTTTTGACAAAATTTAAAGTAATGGTTTAATATTAAAAGCAAAAGTTTCAAAATTCTTAACATTTGACCCAAGGTTAGAAAATTAAGAGTTTACAATGTGAAATGTTTGGGAAGATATGTAACTGGTGAGGGCAGAGGTTCTGATATAGTAGTCTCCCCTACTTTAGAAAAGCTTATGGCCGAACTTTACTAAGGACACACAACGAGATTCCAAGTAACAGAGTGTGTAAATGTATACAAAATTCAAGTTTTCGGGGTGGACGTCAAAAGAAAGATTCCAGGAAGATTGAAGCTTATATAAAAACGTTCTTATCGAAAATGATGGTCGTTGCTCAACGACCTATTAAAGAGGCCGGGCCCAACGCTATTAAATAGCCCAAAATACAATAAAAAATAATGGGTAGGTTCTTGGCCTGACTTCTAGTCCACCCCTGCAGTATCGCTCATGCTTATATATAGGGTGTACTGCAGCTAACCCACCACATTATCGATACTTTGGACTCGTACAGATTGTCTACCAATAGCCTAAGTAGAATCACACACCACCCCCATGTACCTGCAAATCCATGATTGCGTTCCAGACCGTAATCACCGATTTACCTTACACTAGGGTGTTATGCTCTTCCACGACACTAACATAAATGATACAAGACACAATGCGTGCAACTAAAATGTGGTATGTAATAGGTGCTGATCAAGTATAAGATGCGGTTAAAGGTTCTTCCCCTTTTGGGTTCACCTGAATAACTGTAATGAGAATAAGGTGTAAGTATCAAGCACGGTTAGCGGTCCTTCCCCTTTTGGGTTCACCCGCACCAATAACCGGTCAATTTTTGTTCAAACCGTTTGGCTCTAAACACTCATATTGATAGAATTTAAGGATTACATCGTTCCCCTCGGGCTAGAGGTGTACTCCGACCCGAGTCGTACGTGGGCACTGACTTAGACCTCATGTGAGTTATGAACTAGTATGTTCATTGACCATGATGATGAACAAAATAATGAAAAAGTATAACAGGGTTTTGCTCAAAATAGGAAAGTATGCATACAAAATATGCGTTCAAAGTATGCGTTTATGAAAAGTATATAAGTATAGCATGAAATTTCGATTCGAAAGAGCATAAATCGAGTAAATCGCATAATGGCACAAACGAG
The DNA here is from genome assembly GCA_028751855.1 of Ambrosia trifida. Classification (NCBI taxonomy): domain Eukaryota; kingdom Viridiplantae; phylum Streptophyta; class Magnoliopsida; order Asterales; family Asteraceae; genus Ambrosia; species Ambrosia trifida. The sequence continues at coordinate 108,924,054 of CM054130.1, forward strand.
AGTAACCAAGTTGAACTAATGCTTAAAGTTAGTGATGTAAGAATAACTGCTAATAAATAGTGCGAGAATAACCGCAAATAACGCGTAAGAATAACCACCAATAAAAGAATAATGAGAGAATAATCATAAATAAGATGATGCGCAAACATAACCATAAATAAAACAAGAAACAAACAAAGACAGCATACTAAATCAGGTGGGATATGTTGAAGCCCCGCCACTTCTCCCGGTCCAAATCAACTAGTTTCGCTCGCGCCTTATCCCAAAGGAAACTAAGTGTTTTGATATCTTCAATCGTCTTATGCAGAGAAGGATAGAAACTTTAAATATTTGTGGTTTATAAAATGTTCAACCATTGATGTTTTTTCCAACCATTGTATTTAATCACCCACCTACCCACCCAAGCACTGTTAACCCATTCCAAACAGTGAAGCACCACCTATCCCTACACATTTCACATACACCAACTTTCCTCTCTCTATTCCGTCCTCTCCTCTTTCCACACCAACCACATTTTTTTCCTTTTCTCTATGTATATAAATTATAATAAATAGTTAAATACTACATTCATTATATAATCAGGAAGGAAATCATATACTCAAGACAATCATTTAGCACATGAATTTATCTTGGTAGCACGTTGAATTCATACCATGGTCGGTATTGAACCGTAACCGTTGTTGAAAAATATACGGTCGCCGTCAACGTCTATGACCGGTTTGGCCACTTTCTCCTAGAATGGTCTCAAGGCGTTTCCGCTCCGTTAACGTTTACGATTTCCGGCTCATGTTAGTAACAGGACACAGGGGAAGGGTAGAGGAGAGGGTGTATCCCAACGGATCGCGGACGAAGATGAGGAGGGGGCACGGTAGACATGGTCGGCCATAGCGCAAGATAGAGCAGGTTGGCGGTGCACGATTGATGAAGGCGGCTATTTCTTAATCGTAGTAGAGGTGAACGATGATGGTCACCGATGCTTCAAGCTATGAGATGTCGTTGAATGATGGTGGACGTACGTGGCGACGCTAGTGGTGGCACCGGTGCTTATCGTCCGACGGTACCACCAAGCACTTGACAGCCACCACATGTATAGTGATAGTGAAATGGGTGTAGGATAGGGTTTTTGTATAGTGGAGGCAGATGGTGGCTTTTGTTAAATTCAAAGGTGGATGAAATTGAAAGGTTGAAAGAATGAAGGCTGAAAGAATGAACTATTTGAATCAGTCGTCTATTAATATATATATATATATATATAATGATGTAAGAGTAAAATAATGAAATTTACTGCAAATGAGAATACGTATAGTCAACTGGCATGAGAGTTTAAATTTAGTAGTTTTGCATATATGCACTATATAATAAAAGACGTTTAGCAACATTCCGATAAGTATATGTCCAATATCTTGTTAAACCAAAAATTTTGTGACTGCGAAAATGAAAGTGTAAAAAGATAAATTTTTGTTTATAAAAACGTAGTTTACTCAAACTTTGTGATATATTTGGAAGAATAGTAGTAATGTATGAGAATAACTTTTTAGAAATCGAAGATGTTTTAGATTCAAAACAGGTTCACATGAAAAGTCTTCGTAAGTACACACTTTCATGTGTTTACGAGAAATCAAGTTGAAAATTGTTATAAGGCATATTATCAGTCGCAAGTTTCCTCATTCTCTTTTCCCGAAAACATATATTGGATCTGTTATGTGCAACCAAGAAGGTTTACATTTGACTTGTAAATATGCAAAACAAGTTTATAAAATGCAAGAGGAAACCATATAAATCAAATATGTTTCAAAAGACCAAGATTTAAAAATGGCGTGAATGATAAAAACCAGTGTGTATGACATGAAAAGCTTATAATTACATAATATTTCTGAAAACAGATTTCAAGCTTTGAAAAGAAGATCGAGTCACAGAAAGGAAAAATGATAAGGGTTGTGAACAACGTGTAAGTTTCTAGTCTCCACTATAGCCGGTAACCTAACTTCAAAACCCAAATCAATGTTGAAAATCCACGGCGCATAAATTTCTTGTGTTGCGTTAATTGAGTGAATCAGCTCGGTATAATATGTTAGAAGTTTATGGATACAAATAGAGAATCTGGTTTGTTTAGGTTGATAATATTTGGAAAGTGTGGAGAGAATATGTGTAAGGTTGAGTATGATCCTGGAAAATAGGATTTTCTATATTTCTTTAACTTGTAAGTTAAAATTTCATTAAAGTTGAAAATGTTTGGACTTTATGAAATGTTTGAGAAAGTCAAATGCTACTCGTTAGGATTGGGTAAGCATGAAACCTTGGAAAAAAATTACGAAATTTATTCGTTGAAAAATCGTTTGTTTGTAAAGATCGTTAAGGCATCTCTATTGACTCATAGTGTGCTATTTGTTTCAAGGTACAAGATGTATATAAGGTGTGTATCGGGTAGATAGGCATTTATGTATGAGTTTATCTGGCCAAAAGGAGTTAACTAGTGATGGTTAGCTATGTCTTAGGAGACTGGGCGTGGTTATGTTAGTGAATCAGTATAGGATAAATGATGATATATTGTATTAGGAGTATTGTAGGCACGCAACAGGATACAAAAGGTCATAGTTTAGGGATATATTGTGACATCAATCAAATAAGTTTATAAACATGACGATATAAAACAGGTTTTGATTAATAAGTTTGGGAAACCATGTTCACTTTGAGTTGTATGTTGACGCAACATTCTCAAAATCAGGATGTGGTCGAAGTTAAACACATAGTATAAAAATTAAGTCGTAGGTAAAAATGTTTTAACGCAAGAGAAGTGATGCTATTTTAAAAAAAAATACAAAGCATAAGCGTTTGTTTTATTGCGATAATATAGTGGGCAAAAGTTTTAATAATGATGATAAAGAGTCCAAAAGAGAATGATCAATGAATAATAGCATATGAAACAACAAGTGATGAGATTGAAACTTCAAATGATAAACAAGACATAAATATCAATAACATAAAACGTTGGGATTGTTTCCATAGGAAACTTTGACTAACCCAAGTATCTTAAATTTCCGAGTGACTTATGGGGGCGTACTTTAGCCTATTAGTGAATACTCATCCCAAGAGTTCCCAGGTAGGTATACGGGTCCCTTGTCTGATTGGGATTTATAAGAAATACCAGGCCTAGACAGAAAAAAACCTCAGGATACAGGCGCTCACCCTTCCAGATTGCACGTGACCCATCACTAATGAATTCCAAATCTTTAGCGAGATTAAAAACGAGATGCAGAAATAGATCCTTGAGATGTGGATTTCACTCCTAACTCAAAGATGTATTTCAAAATGGAAAATTACAGTGGAGTGAAACCAATCACTAAGTTAAGGATATCACTCCCAGCTTAGTGGTTAAGTTTCTTTTTTGGAGGAAAAACTCTTAGAGGTGTGGATGTCATTCCTATCTCAAGGATATATTCCAAAGATGTATAACATATAGTAGAGTGAAACTAATCACCAAGGTATGGATGCCACTCCTAACTTGAAGATATCGTTTCGTTTGTTAAATACGAGTGTCTTCTTCTCCAGGCAAAATACCGAAAGAATAACAAGAAAGAATCATAGCGAAATATCTTGAAAGAATATATATATATAAGAATAAAGAGAAATATACACGAGGGGACTCGTGAATGTAAGCTTAGTTATAGACTAGGCTAAAAGGCATTCTAATTACCTAATTCCCTATAACCATGACTCTAATACCAATGTGTAATACCCCTACCAATAGCGGAATCATCGAGGTGCCATGTAGTGACGATTGTTAAATAGCTCATGGACTAAAATTGTAAATATTGATACATTGATTAAATAGTTTACTACATTGAAATAAAATACAACGATTCTAAATGCCAACTAAACTGAAATACAATGAATCAAAATCTAAATATAAATCCGAAAGCATAAAGAATGCATCTCAAAATAACCTGAAACATGTACAAAATAATTTTGTCAATACAAAAATTGTATTGGTAAGCATACCCTGTTTTGAATACATATGGTATAAAAACGTTTCGCAATTCATGTGTTGTATACTGTTTGTAATTATTTAATAAGTAATATCCGTTCAAAATCAATCATAAAAATCGAGTATCAAGAATCAAGAATAAGACAACCACTTTGAAAACCATTTTTTTTAGTATAGTGAATCACAAGACAATGACCAAGGTCTCTCAACAGAGTCACGAGGGGTATATACCGTAGTACTATTCATTGAAATACCAGGCCCTCAAAGGTTAATGATTTTGACAAGTCATAGACACACAAATTAACATAAAGCAAACACACATGAGAATTGCATTTAGTAAAAGATTAACATTTAGTCATAGTGTACATGAATAGCCCAAAAAGAGTAAAACATGAAAAAGGGGAAAGATATACTCACAGTTTGCGAAAGCGATCAAAATCCAACTTGAGCGGTCGTGAGCTAAGTAATGGGAATTCCGAGGAATTCAACCTATAATGTATAAGAATACTAATACAGAAAGTGACTTAAAAAGTCTAAGGTATCTAGGGTTTTAAGGCATTATGGTTTGCTAGGCTTATGTAGGGAAGATGAAGTTTTATAATAACTCGAGTTAATAATAATTTTGAATAAAACTAGTCAGGTGCCCGCGCGTTACGGCGGGAAACAACATTTAGTTAACATGTGCATTGTATTGTACTTTAAGCAATTATAGTGTAAAACTTAAATTTAAGAGGTCAATATATAAGAAATGTATTATAATATAGTATAGATGATTTCGGTTCATTTTCGATTGTTTACGTTTCGGTTATTACTTAACCATAACATATCATTTTTAAATTAAAAAAACTATAGCAATACTATACTCAAATTAAAGAGAAAAAAAATTTTCGTTTATCTTGTGTAATAATATTACGAAAACATATTAACGTATAAAAAATTATGGACGTTTAAAAATCGTGGGGGTAGTTGGTTAAAATAAGGGTGAAAAGTGTAATTGTTATTTAAATAAAAAAAGTTGAGTAAAGTTGAGGGGAAAAATGTGTAAGTATTGTATAAAGACATATTTGCCCTTAAAAATAGTTAACATATGCATTGTGTGTTGTACTATAAGGAATTATGATTGTAAAACTTAAATTTTAAGAGGTCCTTGTGAAATGTATTATAGGATAGTATAGATATATCATGATTTAAGATCAAATATGTGACTAAGTAAATATAAACACTTATGCTTTCCACACTTAGGAAATATTTCTATTTTATAAAAATATTCATAAAACAGATTTTATAATTTATATTTAATTAAATAATTTGTTATAAGTAATTAAATATAAGATACTCCTATGGGTGATACATGAGAAAATATTAACACTATATCCTTTTTTTTTTTAAGATAAATGTCTCAGCAATCATCATCTTCTTATGCAAATTCGAGTACATAGAGGTTTGATGTTGTAGATGTGATTTGCTATAAATGTGGTGCAGCTAGTTGCTATTATGCATCCAAGACGGAGGTCAACCCTGGACGGCGTTTCTTATGTTGTGTGAGTGTTCAATGCTAAATATTGAAATTAATGTTTTCGTAAATTAATTTCCAATTATTAATTAATTTCATTATAAATGGCTAGTTGTGGTGGGTTAGAGTGGGCTGATACTTCAAAGTGTCAAAGATGTGAAAAGGGGTATGTTTGGCAAAACTAGCTGGTGGCTGGTAGCTGCAAGCTTTTTAAATATATTTTGACGTTTGGTAGAGTAGCTGGAGCTTTTAATAAAATGTATAAAATGACAAAAATGGGCATAATTAAAAGTTTGTAAAGAAGGTTTTTATTTTATTTTTAAAATAGAATGGGTATTTGTGTTATTTACTAATTAAAAGCTTGTAGATAGTAGAGCTTTTTCTTAAAAGCTAACATTAGTAGCTTTTCACTATAGAGTTTTTTGTCTAACCTAAAAGATTCCAGCTCCTTCAACCAAACAATGCTTTTTATTAAGTAGGAGTTTTTTCTTAAAAGCTTGAAACTTAAAGCTCCTAAAAACTCTTAAAAGCTCATTGCCAAACATACCCAAGGTAATCTCTGCTTTGTTGCGAACTATCAATAATAAAGAGGAATTGGCAAAAAAAAAAAAAAAAAACAAAGCTATGGAAACAAAAAAAAACAAAGCCATGTTTGGCAATCAGCTTTTAAGAGCTTTTAGGAGCTTCAAGTTTTTAAGAAAAAAATCCTACTCAATAGAAAGTCTTGTTTGGTTGAAGGAGCGGAAAACTTTTAGGTTAGAGAAAAAGCTCTATAGTGAAAAGCTACTAGTATTAGCTTTTAAAAAAACTTTACTAACTACAAGCTTTTAATTAGTTGACACAAATACCCATTGTATTTTAAAAATAAAATAAAAACCTTCTTTACAAGCTTTTAATTATGCCAATTTTGGTTATTTTATACATTTTATTCAAAGCTCTAGCTACTCTACCAAACACCAAAATATATTTAAAAAGCTTCCAGCTACCAGCTTCCAGCTACCAGCCACCAGCTAGTTTTACCAAATATACCCTTAGTTGGTTGTTCTTTGTTGTTTCTTTACTGAAATCTTAAAAAGCAGATGTTAAGGTGAATTGACCTTTAACGGATGTATTTATAGTAGTTTAGTTATGTAGTTAATATTATTTATGTTTCAATATTGTATGACATAGTACTTATCTAAATTTGTATTTTTAATAGTCATGTTGTAAGCATGCTCAAGGTGACAACTTTGAAAAAAAAAAAAAACTACATATTTGAAAGAAAAAGTTGGCAAACATGAAAAAGACTACAACAATCTCAAGGAAGAGGTGGATGAAAATGATTATAAGAGTCCCAACAAAGATATTCAAGAACATTATGAAAAAGATCCAAATGAAGACTACGACCCCGAGTATTGAAAACGTCTTGGGTTTATGAAAGTCCTGAGAGAGATGATTTGTACCATGATCCATAGGATGGCGAGGATTTGGATACATGGAGGTTGGATGATGATTGTCATTGGAAATAACTTTGTAACATCTAGATACATAATTGTCTTATGTTGTATTGGTTGACTTTGTATTTTAAATGCGTTAGTAGATTTGCAACATGCTCTCGATCCAGAGCTACTGCTTCAACAATCAACTGAGCTTAGGAAGTCAGGTTAAGATGTCGACTTATAATTGGTCTTGCCCGAGGAGATGAAAAAGAATTAGGGCTTTCTCAATTCACATCTATGAGCGATGATTCCTCTATCTCTTGCTCGCTTCGATCGGACTCTGGCAGCTTAGGGAAGAATGATGGCTCGCTAACAAGGCCCCTAAATGACCGCTCAGAAGGCCTACCTCTTTTTTTCCCAATCTCTCACTCGCTCGTCCCTCTCTCATGAAAGATTGTCTCTCCTCTCCCGGCGGCTTTTAGTCATGTCTATACCCAGTTGCTAAGACGATTCCCGCTCAAGCATTCTCATTCAACGATCTATCAATGCTGCCTTATTTAGTTCAAAATTCCTTTCTTTCTACTAGTTCTTACATAAGAATTTGCAGGAAGTAAACGAAGTCTTTCCTTGCCCGCCCGTTTCATTTCCTTTTGCCGAAGTTCGTTCAGTCGGTAAACATCCCGTTAGCTCTTCATATTTCCTAGCCTATCTATCCCCGCTATCTCCGAATTCTGTAAGCCGTAGGAAGTCCGTAAGTGAATAAAGTCCTCACGCGAAAGTTGATATGTTTACAAAACTATTTGTGATGAATTTATGTGTTGAGATTTCAAAAGTTTGCTCCACACCATGATCAAGATGAGTCGACAAGACCAATTCTAAGTATTTTGTTATTGCTGTAGTTATCTAAAAATGTATTTTAAATAAAAGGCAAATTAAAGTATCAAACAAATTGTTGTATGTATGTATATTTTCTAACAATATAAGTACTAAATCGATTTTTTTTTCTACAAAAATATGTAGTTTACAAAAATTATAATTCCTTATTTTCCAACATAACATGTCCGTTCAAATATATATATATATATATATATATATATATATATATATATATATATATATAGAGCAAGGATGGGATGGGGTAAAGTTATATGGGAATCAAACGCTTGCTTGTTCCCAATAAATGATTATATTCTGTAAACTGCAGTCTAGATTTAAAGGATTAACGTCCGTTTAATGAAACAACTGAAAATAACTGAAAAAACTGATTGTTTTTTGCACTTTCTAAAAGCTTTTTAAAAGGGTGTATGAATCCTATAGTACTTGGTGTATGATTTCAGGTTTCCCATTTTAATTATGTCATTTGGTAATTGAATAAATTGTTAATAAAGATATTAGGAACTTAGGTGATGAATTTACACACCTTTCAAATTGTCCACACACCCCATCTACCTCGTGTAGGAGCTTGCACAAATTTTCACGCGTCATTAGTGTCTATCAGTCAGAGTCATGTCAGAACCTATACGTCACAAATAGGTCTACACGCGCCGTATAAAGGGCCGCGTAAAAGTTTGTGCAAGCTACTATACGCCGCGTATAGCCCTATATATGACGTATAGAGGGTAGGAGTGTGCCAATATCCAAATCCTTAAGAACTAACCACCACAAATAGTAACCGAATGTCATTGGATTAAGAACATTAGGAACAAAATTTCTAAAACCATCAAAATTCAATTTATCAAGGTCATTAACAAGTAATCATAATTTCTATACCACATATTCATAGTGAGTTATCCTTGTAATATCTAAGAGAATTTACAGCAGCTTCCTCATTTTTCTGTGAGTGTGTCCCCAATATTACATGGGGTGGGTTTGAGGGGTTGTGAGTGAAGAAAAAATGGAGAATCTACTGTTGATCGGTATAATGGGGGTTATTTGGAAATCTTTTAGGGAAAACATGAAACTGTATTTATTTTTTAACATTTGTTAAAAGTGGTTGTGAATGGAAAAAAGAGAAACTATGATGATTTTTTATTATGCAATTGTAATTGTGATTAGGTGTGAGAGAATGAGGGATGGAAAACCTGATATGAATGCTCAGAAAAGATTTGCTTAATATTGGATCTCAAAGATTGTACCACTTAACCTTATCCCACGTATCAAATCAAATTCACGTTTTTTTTAGAAGATGACTTTCTTTTTACTCGGAAATAGTCATACCCACACAGCAGGCTCTGACCTTTCACGCCTCCAGTCTATGTTGTCTTAATTGGGTCCACGCTAAAGGTTGTGTGGGCTATTAACGGCTCCCGCCTGGAAACGTACCGCCTCCACACGAGCTCAGTTTTACTGTCGCTCGCTAGAGTAACCGCCGGATAAAAATCAGGTCAGCTCAAGTTCGAGCTACCTCCACCGGGAAGGCCAAGCTCTCCCCATCATTGTGATATCCCACCAAAGTGATATTAATGGGGATCGAACCCGGGTTTCACGTGGAAACTACCGGCCCACCTACCACTACACCACTCTGACAAGATAATTAGTTCACGTCTTGAGGCTTGTTTACTCCTTAACGTCTAATAACGTGATTTACCTGAAAAACCGTTTGATTTAAAATCATTACCTTTTGTTAATTAATTTTCATTCCATTACTGAGAAAATTACATTAAGATAGCGGGCATGCGAGTAACAAGTTGCGTCGTCACCCCTTTCTAAATAACAAACCCTAATATACTAAAAACGTAATCTTGCTCACCCGGGGCTGAGACACCAATATGAATAACTCGTTGGACCCTGTTCAGGAAACGGGTAGCCTCAGGTACCTGTTGTTGAATTAGAATTTATATTTTAAATCAAAACATCTTTAAAACCCAAAATCATTCTTTAAAAAAAAACAACATTTGTATACCAAGTTATGGAGTTAAGGTTACTAGATTGGATCGCTTGTCGAGATGTCACAGAGTAACTAGTGGTGAGACAGACTTCGGTCTTCAAGCATCAGAGGTCGGTGGTTGGGGGTACGACTTCAGTGAGAGTAGTCATCATTTACGGTTGATAAATCCTAATTTGATTTCGTATTTCTGCAGCCCAAGCCTGCACAAACCTTCATTGTACCTCTTCAGGCCTTGCTAACTTATTTGGGCTCTATTTAATATTTCATTCTTTCTCTCTACTTTCCTTTTCGTATTTTATGCAGCCCAAGGTCAAAATTATATTCACTAAAATAGGCAATTGCTAAATCTCACACATTTTATTTTGGTAAGGATTTTTGCAGTAAACATGAATTTACTTTAGTTGTTTGAACTTAGTTGATGTTTTGAGCGAATCCATTTGTTTGATGTATGAGTATGTTGCAAGACATGTCATTTATGATCTTATTTTAGCATATACTATTTATGATCTCATTTTATCAGTCTAGAATCATTAAACATTTTGAATTTTTTATTTTATATTGTGTATTCTAGTAATGAGTTGTCAGTTGACAACTGTTTTGATTGTTGATTTGTAAATATAACTTTATTATGTTTATGTGTTGTGAATATTTGAACTTATGTATTGTATGTAATATGTGTATTATGTAAATTAGTTATAGAATCATTAGGCTAGTTAGATTATATAATATTAGAAGATCAAATGTATATGGGTCAAAACAGCCGACTACCATTCTGTTCAAGAACACAACGACAAGATCAAGACAACACACTTTGTACATGGCTGGAAACAAGGCTGCATATTTATGTGAAATGTTCGGATCAAGAGCAGACACAAACTGAAGCAAAACAGGTTATGAGAGGAAGTATCAAAGGCTGCGAAAAGACTGAAATGCCCTTACAGTTGAATTCAGTTATTTGGCGGCAAAAATGTAAATCAAACGGTGGGAACAAGTGTCACAACGGTTCAGGATTAATCCCACCTATTCGAAACATATATATAGAGGGGATAGTCATCATAATTCAGTTATCAAGATTGTAAAACATTAACAATCCTCTCAATCCTCTCGCAACTTCCAGAATTATCATAATTTCCATTCATTTGTATCGAATACTTTCAATCATTCGTATAATATCATTCATTTGTTCAGATTGTATTTCATTTACTTGTATTTAATCTAATCAATCCGCTGCAAGAATCAGTTCTGGGGCCAACAAATCTGGTATCAGAGCAAGGTTTTCTTGTTCAATTCAGTCCAATCATCATATTCGGGTTTGTTTCAGTAATTTCTGTTTCTGTTTTTTGTTCATTTCGGGTCAGTTTTTTTGTTGTGTGTTTGAATCTTTCTGTCCAAAGTCTGTTTTATCATTTATCATAATCCTGTTCATAAACAATTTGGTTCGCTTAAATCTGGTTAGTCTGTTTCAGCGTTTATTGTTTCTATCATAAAGTCAATAACCACGAATCAAGTGTCCGTCTTTGGTTGTTAAAATTGAAGTAGTATTCTGGAAGTTTTTGTGTTGTTTGAATCATAAATTCCCACCAAAAATATTATCGTATAGTCACTTTCTTTCCTGTTCTTATTCGGATCATATCAAAAAAAAAAAAAAAAAAAAAAAAAAAAAAAAATTCTAAGTCTTTAAAACAGTCCGAATACCATCCATTATGTCTGATTCATCAAGAATTTCGTACTCTGGACCAAGGCCAAGATACATGGCACGATATAGACGAAGAAGGGAAAGACAAGCAGAATTAAGAAGAAGGGGGATTGAGACAAGAAGATGTTTTTATTGCAAACAACCGGGTCATCTTATAGGGTCTTGTGGCATAAAAGAAATGGAAGAGAGTGCACAATTGATACGCGATGCCATAGACACGGGGATATCATATTATCCAGAAAAGGCCTTCGGTTGTGGAGAAGATTACATTCTAAAAGGGTCGGACAACGGCCTATGGAAGGATATTTGGTATGTAAGTCCACACATACAAAATCACATTTCGGGTAACATAGATTTCTTTCTTAAATTAAAAAAATCGTTTGGAGTAGAAAGTAGAATCAAGAAAGAATTTGTGTTTGTTAGAGGGGTTGGGATTGTTAGTATAGTGGTTGAAGATCAAAATTTGGTGATACCAAATGTGTTTTATTCAACCGATTTGGAGGACAATATACTAAGTCTTCCACAACTTAAACTACAAGGTTTTGTAGTAAAAATTGTGGGAAACTTTTGTATTGTAGAAAATATGTTCAAGGACAAAAGCATGCAATTTAGATTTATAGAACATACAAGTGAATCAAGAGAAGAAATATCAAAAGAATTGGAAGATGATAGTGATCACATAAGATCAAAAGAAAATTATATAAACAATTATTTTGATATGATTTCTGCCGAAGCCGATGGCATTATGAAAAATATAGATGATGTCGTAAAGGATGTATATATTGATTCACTTGAGAAATGCATTGAGTTCTTGGATATCATACATGATATGGAATTTCCTTGGGCACATAGAAACATACTTAAAGGACCATTCATACAAATGGTTTCTTGGTTTCTAAAGGAATTCCTTGGCATAACAAATAGACCAATTCCTCCAAGGTTTGAAAATGGGAAATATGTTGAGTTGTATGATTTGTACATAATGGTACAAAAAGAAGGTGGACACAAAAGAGTATCTACATATAATATATGGGTTGTGATAGCAAAGGAATTGGGATTTGACTATGAGGACAAGGACATGATGAGAATCTTGTATGCACAATATCTTGATGTCTTAGATTGGCAATACATTGTCCATAAAAATGCCCACAAAACAGCCGAGAAAATGATAAAAGAAAGGCATGAAAGTAGTCAAGTTAGAAGGGTAAACACATCACCAAACATGTCTATGGAAGCAACATCATCAAGCAAAGAAATGAAGCCAAATGAAGAAGATTATGCTTTATACATGGGTGGTGATTGGAGGGCAGCAAAAAGGTTCATGAAAAAGAAAAATTTCGACTTCACACAAGCCGAAATAGCCCTCAAAGAAGCAATGGAAACTCTACCAACAAGTCCCATGAGCCCTAGTTATATTTAGGGGCAAGTGTTGATTTGTAAATATAACTTTATTTTGTTTATGTGTTGTGAATATTTGAACTTATGTATTGTATGTAATATGTGTATTATGTAAATTAGTTATAGAATCATTAGGCTAGTTAGATTATATAATATTAGAAGATCAAATGTATATGGGTCAAAACAGCCGACTACCATTCTGTTCAAGAACACAACGACAAGATCAAGACAACACACTTTGTACATGGCTGGAAACAAGGCTGCATATTTATGTGAAATGTTCGGATCAAGAGCAGACACAAACTGAAGCAAAACAGGTTATGAGAGGAAGTATCAAAGGCTGCGAAAAGACTGAAATGCCCTTACAGTTGAATTCAGTTATTTGGCGGCAAAAATGTAAATCAAACGGTGGGAACAAGTGTCACAACGGTTCAGGATTAATCCTACCTATTCGAAACATATATATAGAGGGGATAGTCATCATAATTCAGTTATCAAGATTGTAAAACATTAACAATCCTCTCAATCCTCTCGCAACTTCCAGAATTATCATAATTTCCATTCATTTGTATCGAATACTTTCAATCATTCGTATAATATCATTCATTTGTTCAGATTGTATTTCATTTACTTGTATTTAATCTAATCAATCCGCTGCAAGAATCAGTTCTGGGGCCAACATTGATTTCATCTTAGCACATGTCATATATCGGTCTTGAATAGTTAAATAGTGACATGCAAATTTACCATGATAATTATCCATCATTCCATATATTGAACATGGTTATGTCTATGTAGCTTGCAGTTAAGTGAATTAAGTCATCTTACATAGTGGTTTGTAATCATAATTTACGTGTTTGATTTCAAATCATTTACTTAGTGTTTAATCTATATCATTGACTAATAATAACAATCACACCAAATATCATATAATACCTAGGTTTGTTAAATGCAATCAACTTGAATTGATAACCATCAACTAACTCTTTGTGGTTAGACACTGTACTTACCCTAACAAGATTAAGCTAAATAATAACATAACTATCTTTATCTTTGATCAGTACTTTTATGTCGATCAGCAGTGCCCCTAGCTGCAGGTAGGATGACACTGGACTGGTTTTGATATAACACAACATCAAGGGAAAAATACACAAAATATTTGCGGGCAGTTCATGATAACAGGCATATAGGGTTGGCTAATCATGTTTGACATCACTTAATACCATACTCATACCAAAACCCACAATGTTTTTTTTTTTTTTTTTTTTTTTTTTTTTTTTATATCAATACCATACTTGAATAGCCGAAGATGTTTCAGGTATTCCCTTCGAGTTCAATTTCTTTTGTCATCCCTACTAGCGGAGTCCAAGGAGTTGAGTCCAATGTGGTATATCAACTACGTGACAACAGTAACCATGATATTAACATCAGCTGAACAATCAATAGTAACCATGTTACTGCTGACATAAGTTACTCAAGCATACAAAGTTCCTCTTACGGTAATCAAATGTTACCGACTGACGCACTCCTTCATGGAGCATTGTTTTGTTTCAACTTAATGTTGTAATGGTTCTCCAACTATAAAATGAAAGTCTTAGGTAATAGATAATGTATTTTAGTATATGATTGATTTGTATTTATTTGTATTTATCTCTTACCAAAGTCAAGGGCTCATAATGTATTATTTATAGTGACATTATCAATGAAAGAGATTAAGGGTTTAATCTCTCACATGGTATCATTGACCATGCCCTCTATCTCCTTAATCCTCTCCAACTCCTTCCACTAATCTGCGACCGACCCTACTTTCTTTCTGCCGCCAATCAGATTCCTCCCTGCCACATCTTTCGCACAGTCTTCCCTTCCTTTCATCATGTCTACTACCCCTCAATCCTCATCTACGATCATCCCCGCCATAACAGTCGAGTCCAAACTTCACCCTGCCACCACAGTCTCCAATATTAAGAATTTTGTACCCATCACCCTTGAAATAGAATCCTCCCAATACTCCTCATGGGCTACTCTTTTTAAAATTCATTGCAAAGCTTTCATCGTGGATGATCACCTCAAACCCCGCCCTCCACCCACTGACCCTACCACACCCGAATCCTCTAAATCCCAAGATGATTGGGATCATATTGACGCCATTGTTCTACAGTGGCAGTATAGTATGATCTCTAATGATCTTCTAAACACTATCATTAATAATACCTCCACTACTCATGAGGCATGGGTAGCCATTGAAGAATTATTCCATGATAATAAAAGTGCCAGTGCCGTATATCTCATGCAAAAATTTTCTAACACCCGGTTCGATGCTTTTTCTTCCATGTCAGCCTACTATCAAGCCCTGAAAGTCATAGCCGACCAACTCGCCAACGTCGACGCCCCGGTGGATAATGACCAGTTAGTTTTACAGTTACTGGCGGGCTTACCGGAACATTATGAAGGTATCTCAACCATCCTCAAAAAACCAACACCCTCTACCATCCTTCCAACAACGCTCGCTCTAAGCTGGTTCAAACCGAAACAGACAAAGCTGAGCGCGCCCTACATGAATCTAAAACCGCCTCCTCCGCCCTCACCGCCACCACCAACCGCCCCTCACCCACCGAAAACCCCCGCCCCCAGCAACAACCCACTGATCGGCCTTATTTTTCTAAACCCAACACATACGGACGAGGTCGTGGATGGTCAAACCATTGGAACCGGGGTGGCCATTCTAGTTTTGGCAGAGGCAGATTCCCGCAGTAGTCCCTTGGCCCACCTACACACATTTTCCTTGGGCTCCTAATTGGCCTACACCTTAGTGGGCTTCTCAACAACACACATTCCCATCGGCCCAAGGTCAATAGTAGGCTCCAGCCCCATGTCCATATCCCACCACAAACCGGCCCACCTACAACCCATCTTCTCAGCCCGGTTTACTTGGCCCAAAACCGCAACAATCCCATACAGCCTACTGCCCAACGGATATTGAGCAAGCCCTTTACACCGTGAGTCTCCAATAACCGGACTCCACTCAGTACATGGACACCGGAGCATCTTCAACCATGTCTTATGAGTCAGGTGACTTTCTTACTTTTTCTAATTCTTGCGTTTCTCGTAATATTATTGTAGGAAATGACGATACCATCCCGGTACTAGGCTAAGGCACCAAATACCTACCCAAATCATTCCCGCCCTTTATTCTTAAAAAAAATTATATACTCGCCCCACCTTGTTAAAAATTTAATTTTTGTCCACCGCTTTACCACAGACAACTCTGTTTCTGTTGAATTTGACCCGTTTGGTTTTCTTGTGAAGGATTACAAGACCAAGGCACCTCTCCTATGATGCAACAGCAGCAGTGATCTCTATCCCCTGGTGTTCGGGTCTTCCACCAACCAACCCCCCGCCTTTGCTGCTATTTCTTCACAAGTCTGGCATCACCGTCTGGGGCACCCAGGACGTGCACCTTTAAAGAAACTTAAACATTCCAATGTTTTTGACTTTGATTTTAATTCTAATAATGTATGCCAGTCTTGCATTTTTTGGCAAAAGTGTTTGTTTGCCATTTTTTGATTCTCCTAATTTTACTTTGTAACCTTTTGATATTATACATAGTGACATGTGGACATCACCCATTATTAGTTCCGCAGGCCATAAATATTATGTGTTGTTTCTCGATGACTATACCAATTTTTTATGGACCTACCCCCTTACACACAAATCCCAAGTGTTTCAAGCTTTTACGCAATTTGCCACAACCATAAAAACACAATTTAACAGCACCATAAAAACCTTCCAATGTGATAACGGACATGAATACGTCAACACCTCATTTCAAAACTTCTTCACCTCTAATGGTATTCTATACCGCCTCTCTTGTCCCTACACCTCATCCCAAAATGGCAAGGCCGAACGTAAAATTAGAACAATAAATAATATGCTTCGCACATTGATGGCCCATGCCTCCCTACCCACCCACCTTTGGCATTTTGCTCTTGAAACCGCCACATACCTACAAAATATCTTACCCTCAAAAACCACCAAAAACAAAACCCCCCACGGAACTATTATATATGTCCACACCCACTTATGACCACCTCCACGCCTTCGGGTGCCTTTGTTACCCGCTCACACCATCCACTACCATTCATAAACTTGAACGCCGCTCCCACCCATGTGTATTTCTCGGCTATCCTCCCACTCACCGAGGGTACCGATGTCTTGACCTCTCATCTAAACAAATTTACATCTCCCGAGACGTCGCGTTTGACGAAACCACCTTCCCGTTTGCTTAAGCAATCGGCCCAACCCCATCATACAAATTCCTTGATGACCTGTTCCCACATCATCTCTGTCAACACGTTCAACAACCCAAGCCCAATTCCCCCATCAGTAGCCAAACCATCCCCACTGTCCGGCCCACTCCATCCGTCCAACAATCCACACAAACAGGATCTCCACCTACCTCTACCAACAACATTCACCCCACTATACACTCTCCTGGCCCAAACCCAACAACCCAAAATACCCACGCACAACCACACATCCAGTCCACCTCCAACCAACCAACGAACACCTCATTCACCTCTCAACAACACGCGCCCACTCCCACACCTGACCCCACTCATGCGACCATACCCCCATCGACCCGTACCATCCATACAAGTTCTATGAGTGGTATTTTTAAACCAAAACAACCATTTAGCCTCAACACCTACACCACACCACCCATTTTTCCATACCAAAAACACCCACCGATGACCTGGGCACTCCGGAATGGTACTCGTCCATGACTACCGAGTATAACGCATTAATTAGAAATGGTACATGGGAGTTAGTTCCTCATGAGCCATGTATGAATATTATCCGCTCCATGTGGTTGTTTAAACATAAATACAGGTCGGACGGGACACTTGAACGGTACAAAGCAAGATTAGTATGTGACGGGCGC
The DNA here is from genome assembly GCA_028751855.1 of Ambrosia trifida. Taxonomy (NCBI): domain Eukaryota; kingdom Viridiplantae; phylum Streptophyta; class Magnoliopsida; order Asterales; family Asteraceae; genus Ambrosia; species Ambrosia trifida. The sequence goes on from CM054130.1 coordinate 108,941,893, forward strand.
TCACAACAGGTGGGCCTTGATTGCGGAGAGAGATTTAGTCCGGTTGTAAAACCGGCCATGATATGCACCGTTCTCTCACCTGCTTTATCTAAGGGTTGGGCTGTAGGTTTTGCATTCGACAAGTATAGGTCGTATCTAGTGCTGTCTAAGACCATCGTCTATACGGATCATGCAGCGATCAGATACCTATTCAACAAATAGGACTCTAAACCGCGCCTGATTAGGTGGATCTTGTTGCTGCAAGAGTTCGATATAGAGATTCAGGACAAGAAGGGTGCCCTGAATGTTGCTGCTGATCATCTTTCTAGACTTGAGCATGATGATGTCGAGAACTCCGCGTGGGAGACCATCAATGACAACTTTCCCCATGAGTTCTTGATGAGTGTTGAGTCAGTAGAGGATGTATTGCCTTGGTTTGCGGATTTTGCGAAATCCCTCGCGTGTGGGATCCTTATCAAAGGATTGTCGCACCAACAAAAGAGAAAGTTCTGCGCTGACCTAAAGCACTACTTCTGGGATGACCCATTTTTGTTCCGGGTCGGGGCGGATCAGTTGATCCTCCGGCGTGTATTTGGGGTGGAGGCGGCGCAAATATTGCGAGATTGTCACGAGGGGCCTACCGGAGGTCACCATGGAGTGAATTACACTACTAAGAAAGTGTTTGACTCCGGGTTTTTTTGGCCCACACTCTTTCGTGACGCTCAGGTTCTGGTCGATGCATGTGATTCGTGCCAGAGGGTGACGAACATATCGGCACGCGACTAGATGCCGCAAAACCCGATCCAAGTCAGTGAACTCTTTGACATCTGGGGCATCGACTTCATGGGACCGTTCCCCTCCTCACGAGGTAATCGATATATACTCGTGGCGGTTGACTATGTGTCTAAGTGGGCGGAGGCGCAAGCCTTGCCCACTAATGATGCCCGAGTAGTTGTGAGATTCGTACGCAGCCTATTTGCCCGGTTTGGTGCCCCTAAGGCACTAATTAGTGACCGTGGTACATATTTCTGCAACGCGCAGCTTGATCGCGCGTTGGCACGTTATGGTGTGCACCACTAGTTGTCCACCCCTTATCATCCACAGATAAGTGGACAGGTGGAGGTCACTAACCGTGGTTTGAAAAGAATCCTTGAGCAGTCGGTAAATCAAAACCGCAAGGATTAGGCTGATCAGATTGATGACTTATTTGCGGTCCTTCATGAATGCATATAAGACGCCTATTGGGAAAATCCCTTTAGGCTTGTCTATGGGAAGGCATGTCATCTCCCAGTCGAGCTTGAGCATAGGGTGTTCTGGACTCTGAAGACAGCGAATTTGGATCTGATGACCAGCGGTGAGACCCGTTTTTTGCATATTCATGAGCTGGAGGAGTTAAGGCAACATGCCTATGGGAGCTCGATTTTGTATAAAGAGCGCACAAAGAGGTTCACGATAGTCGCCTGAAACACCGAAAAGATTTTCACGTAGGCGACTTTGTCCTGCTTTACAACTCTCGCCTGCGTCTCTTTCCGAGAAAGTTAAAATCCTGTTGGACAGGCTTGTACATAGTTAAAGAGGTATATCTTTACGGGACTGTCTCAATTGAAAATTCACAGGGTTTGACTTTCAAAGTCAACGGTCATCGCCTAAAAGCATACATTGATGGACCGGTTGACACGGCTGTGGAGGTAATTGAACTCCACGCTCCGCGCGCCTAAACAAGCGTGGGGAAGTGAGTCTAGCTAGCGACTCGATAATAAAATTAGCGCGGCGTGTATGGGCGTGCCAAAGGGTAAATATGTAAAAAGTGTTAATATGTCTTTGTTTATTTTAAATTTCTTAGTTTAACGTGTTTTCGAGTCTTGTGCAGGTTCATACTGGTTTTGAGCGAAGCGGGAAGGAGCATTGGAGCGAGCAGTCTACAAACAGGTTATACTTAGCTTAAATGATGTTTTCGGACAGAATAGCGGCGCTGCGCACGAAAATGCAGTTGCAGGCTGCAAAACTGCAAATCTGCAGACCTTGCACGGCCGTTCAAGAATCTTGCATGACCGTGCGAGCCGAGGTGTGCAACAACATGATCAGCACTGTAGTGAAAGGGTTAGTGCAGAGGATGTGCACGGCCGTGCAGGCCATGTGCATGACCGTGCGGGCCAAAAAGCCCAGCCCATTTTCGTGGGTTTAAAAGCATCTTTAACTTCATAATCAACCCTAAACCTTGCACTAGCGGCTGCACACTCATTCCACCTCTCGAAAACACCGAAAACATCATCTTTTGCTAAAAATCTTCACTTTTTACTTCCTAATCTATCAAGGTATGAATCCCTTCATATTTTTGCACATGTTTTATGTATTTTTAGTCTAGATCTATTGTCTTTTTGATTTCTAGGTCAAGATTTGGGGGTTTTCTTCAAAAAGTTTAATAAACCCACGAATTTTGTTTTGTTTTTAGTTTAAAGTTAGTAATATTTGGTTGTTCTTGTTGAATCCGTGCACACCCATGCCCAAATCGCTTGTATAGTGTGTTTATTTAAAAACTATTTGAGATTTAGGTGTTTTACTTGGGAAAATTTTGAAAATCTGGAACGTGTGCAGGGTAGTGCACCAGACCCGCACGACTGTGCATGGTGGGGTGCACCAGATCCGGCACTGGCAGTGCAGCTCGGAATCACCGGGCTGAACTGACCAACACTGTCGTGCGAGTTAGGTGCACGACCATGCGTGCCGAGAAAGTTAGGCTGCACTGCCAGTGCACCAGGCAGTGCAGCCTCTGACCTGCAAACCAAACAGGCCCGCACGACCGTGCACCTCGGGTGCACGCCCGTGCAGGTTAACCAAAATCTGGTCATAACTTACGCAGGTCCGTTTTGCGCAACCAGAACCTCATTTTTGATATTACTAACAGCTGGAACTTTGGTTTTTGTATGCAGATGGCCCACAACTTTCTCACTTTCGATAACCGAAAGAAGAAAGAAGCCTCGTGCTTGGATAAACTGTTCAAGCTCTCGAACCGACGAGACGCGTTCGGTACTCCCATTCGGCTAAATTGGGACTTGCTGACCACGCTGAACCAGTGTGAGAGGTTCGACGGGTTTATTTCTCCATACATGCCGACCTTGCTGAGTATCAACCGACCCATCTACAGGGAGATTACTATTGAGTTCTTAGCTTCCTACTCCTACAAAAAACCAAAGGAGGGGGGTGCTTAAGAACTTTCACGACCAGGACATTCGGTTTAGGCTATGTGGAATGTGGTATCATTGGTCGGTGGCAAAGCTGGGGCGGAGACTTAGGATCTACGAGCACGAAGACACCGATTTGGACGTGTTTCGCTCCGTCCACAGCTTCGTGGATAATGATGAGTGGGCTGCATTTTGGGAGTCGATAGCCATTGGTGGACCTTATAACCCAAGGTCGGCCAAGGCCACGAGGATAAAGGACCCGCTACTCCGTATGTTGCACCATGTTTTCAGCCACACTATCTGTGGCCGAAAGGACAATTCTGGGAACTGTCCCACTCCTGATCTACTTTACTTGTACCATTTTTATGAGGGTGCACCGTTGAACTTGGCTGCACGGATGCCCGAGTTCTTTCTTACTGCTGGGGGCACTAAAGAAGGGAGTGAGATACATGGCGGGGAGTAAATCACCCAGATCGCCGAGAGCATGGGCATTTTGACCACCGAGGTCAAGGCCACGCTGACACAGGTCACTGTTGGGGTCACACTAGATCTCAGATAACTCATGTCCCAGAACCTGATTGCTGAGATAGATGACGGGCCATGCCTTATTAGCCACGGCATTATATGGGACGGTACCACCGGTGGTGGAGGACGAGGATATGCACTAGCAGCATCCGGAGGGCGCTGGTGACGCACCCCATGACTCTCCCAAGCAATCTCCTCAACACTTCCACCAATATGACCAGCAGTGGCCACCCGGCATTCCATCATACCCTAAGTTCTACACTCAGTTCCAAGCATTGGAGCAGAACGTGCAGAACATCAGCACGCGGTAGGGCGAGATTAGACAGGACCAGCAGTTTATGCGGTCCACTATGGAGCGCGTGCAACAGGATGTCCACTATGGCTTCCAGTACCACTTTGCCGGCTTAGAGTCGGTTCATCCGGGTTCCTTCCGTAAACCGCCCTCGTTCCCATATGGAGCACCACTTGGCGACCAGCCAGGCAGCTCCGGTCACCACCACAGGGACGGGGATGACCAGTAGCCGATTCCACTGCATTTCCAGCGTTTGTTAGTATTTTATTTTTATCTGCTTTCAGTACTTTTATTTTGAACATTTTGGTTTGTATTATACTTTGAATTCAGTATTTTAATTTTTAATTTAGTTTTCTTATGTTTATGATGATCATGAGTGGGTTTGATGTGTGTGTTGTGTCAAGAATGTTGACTTTGCAGGTAACTGGCGAGCACCATTGTCGATGCTCTTGCCGTTCATTTAAGCGACTGTTTCTTCGACACTAGGGGAGTATTATTCTCCTTTTCCCACAAATAGTTAGCTATTTCATAAATGCTATCTATTTTTTACATTGGGGACAAAGTGACATTTAAGTGTGGGGAGGGATTATATCTTGTTCTTCTTGTCCTCTCGTATATATATATTTATGTTAAAAAAACCTTTAATAGTATATATATGTATATATTTTCTTATAAACATCAAGCCTAATTTTTTTTTGATAAAGATAACTTGAGGCGCGACAAACAGACGAGATACGAGCGTGTTAATTTGTACACTTGCACCCATTTCCTTCCGGTTACATGAGCGTTTGAGCCTTAGAATAGATTACATTTCTTTGACATGCTTTCGAGTGAGCCGGATGTTTTGTGCAATTTAGAACTTGTCATTAGTATACTTGTTTAGATCAGATACGTGTGACACTGTACGAATATGATTGAGGCATTTAGGATACCCGTTCGATTTAGCCTTTCTTTTCGTTCTATCTGTTTCCCGCACCCAAATGTTATCCACTAGTTAACCATATTGAACCTAATCCCATGTTTTTTCTTAATTACCACACCATTCAGCACTAAACCAATTGGCCTTTTTATTTTAAACATTTTGTATTAAAACTCGGTTTAGGTTATTGTTTAACTAGTATATGTGTTGTGTTAAAACCCGTATGTTGATTATATCAGTCTTAGTTCGGTTATATATATCATATATATATATATATGTTGAAAAAAAATCCAGAAAAATAGAACACCCTAAAATAGGGTGAATTAGCAGTATTCGAGCAGTTTTTAGAACTTTAAAGTTAGTAATTATATGTGTAGCTCGATTTAAAATAAAAATCGCCTATATTTGCATTTGTGTTGTATAGTTGTATTAGTTATTGTAGGTTAGACATAACCGTTGAGTTTTAGCCAATTTGTCACAGTAAATATCCATTCCACACCCTTACCTTTGCCTAACATTACAACCCTCATAAAACCTCTTGATTTGTGCTTTTTCACACGTTAGTTGGTGAAGACTAGATCTTTTGACAAGCTTATGATATTGCACGATTCATTGTCTTGGCAATGGAGCGATTTACACATACACATTACACGTATGTATCATAAATAAAACTGAGTGTGTGTGAACATTGTGAGTTGTGTACGGGTTTGTGTGCTTGTACATCGGAAGTGAGTCATTGCTTTTTAGTTATCTTGTCGCCTGTTTTTATATCTTTGATGGCTTGACTATTATCATCTGTACAGGTTATATTTTGTCCTTGTTGCCACATGGCAACTTTTTCGTTTATTTCTGTTTAGTTGTTTGCTTGAGGACAAGCAATGTTCAAGTGTGGGGAGGTTTGATATACATTAAACTATACATATATAAATCCCCGATTAAAATCCCAAATTACGCGTTTTCGACCATAATTGCACGAATTCGGTACTTAACCGCTTCATATATTTATTGCAGGTCTTAAACGGCGCCCCGAAGACATAACCAAAGAAATCAGTCAAAATCTGGACCAAATGAACAGATGCTGCATAAATCAGTCAAGTCTGGAAGTTGTGCACGAGAGTGCAAGATTTGTGCACACCCGTGCGAGTTCACTTGGCTTGGACACAGAAGGTGTGCACTGCCAGTGCGACTCGTAGTGCACCTCAGGTTCCCGGACACAAGATCAGCACTCCCGTGCACATGCCGGTGCGACTCAGACTTCTCGGGTGCACTGCCAGTGCACCAGGCAGTGCAGCCCTGGCACCCGGACATCACCAGACCCGCACGACCGTGCACCCCAGGTGCACGACCGTGCGGGACCCAAGATATTTTCAGAAACCTCGTGGCCACTTGCCCACTTGCAAGTCACATCAAAAAGTTAAAGTGCACGGCCGTGCACTATAGGCGCACGACCGTGCACAAAACCAAACTTTGTATAAAAACATAGCAGAGCTCACTGATGTATTATTGGGTTTTGGGGAGATGGTCTGAGGTGATTTCTAGACCAAAGGAGCTGCTGGAAAGCCGTTTAACAAGCCCGAGAAGCCGTCCAATCCATCCATCATCATCTGATCCTTCACTTTAGCATTCTTATGGTTTGATCCTTTAAACTATTTATGATCCAAATCCGATTTTGTATGGTTATTGTGATGTTTATTTAGTAGATTGTACGCCTACGGTCAAAAACAGAAGTATGTAGTACGTTAAAACAATCGTTTGTATAGTTAATCATGTCTTGTATGAATTTGGCGTTTTTCATGACTTAATCTTGATGATCATAATGCAACCTTGTTTCATAGTTAATGGATTTGTGATTGTGTTTGAATGACTTTGATGATTGTCGAATGTGTTAGGCGAATACATGTTGAAAAACCGTCCATTTAATCATCCGGTAGTAGACTGGTTAACTTGTTAATAAGTTTACACCATGAAACTGTAACCGGGTATTGGTTTGCTTAAAGTCGGTCGAATAACGATTAAGAATGCTTACCGGCACGTAAAAGGGTTTTAAAAGCTTAATGGTGCTGTTACTGATCTTTGACACAGTTAATGATCTTTGCTAGTTATTTTGGTAAAAATAGCGATCTTAGTAGATTTGTGTTCAAAGTTGGTAATAGGTTGTGAAATGCTCTACTTTATGCTAGTCTAGGTGGATGTATTGTGTATTCGGTATCGCTTTCCCGGATTAGTGAGGTTAGAAAACGCTTAATAGATGACTAACTTATCTTTAGAAGATTTGCATGAGATCATATCAGCTGCTCGCTAATAAACGACTTGAAGTGGTTAACGTGTGTATTCGTGTTAGCTTTTTGTATAGTTGTCATGTTAGGATGCCCGAAAGGGACACTAACTGTTGGAAAATGGGAATGTTGATCACACGACTGTATTTCATACGATATGTAGATGACATGCTAGGATTGATATATTGTAGTCTATATAGGTATATTTTGTATTTGGAGTCTTACATATGTTAGATATTTTAGAATTAATTTAGATAAACAAACTTCCACTATCTTTTCCTACTCGTAAATTGAGGACATGGTTTTAGTACAGTTGCTCAGCACGCGTCCATGGATCGATATCTGGTTCTTATCTGTAAATTACTACATATATGACAGGGTACACTTGCCCTATTGTCTGTGTTTTAATATTAAGGTCTAAACCATTTATATAAATATTAAAGCAGAAACGTGTGTTATTTCATCGCTAAATTATGCGTACTAGTGCACACGTCAATGTGCATACTTGATGGTTGAAACATTGACATACGATGTCACACCCTCAAATTCCACTTGCGCGGTTTTACCGCGAGGCGCGTGACATGCCAGGATCCAAGTCGACGGTCACAATAAACGACAACTATATGCTATAAAATGTTACGTAGAACTAACCACACAGTTTATAAGTTCACAAATCAAACCAACAATGATAGTGGAAGCTTTAAAGTTTACAGAACCATGGTTCAAAGGTATGAATGCAAACCCAACACGGTTTACTTATGTATGCAACACTAGACGCAATGTGACTCCAGTGCGCCTACGACTCCCTACTACCTTAGCGACCTGAGAAAACTTGCAAAGTTTGTCAACACATACAGTGCCAGTGAGTCACAGAGATAATGTTTGCAAAAGTTTGTAATCATAGAAACCCAGACCCAACAATCCTTACATCTATACCTGATGCTAGCTAGACATCGTTACATGATCCTATAGTGTCGTGAACCACTGCTAAATGTTAGAATGCTTATATACCGATCACCGGTTCATCACCCGGTTCCGTAAGTTGTAGGACAAATATGCACCAGCCACCGACCTCCAGTCGGCCCGAGTGGGGCTTGCCAGGCCCAATAGATCTATTCACACTTTCCCCGCTATGTATCCACATATTAATGGTTCACTAAGTTTGAGAGGACTTTACCGATGAATATAAGTCACTAAGTATCCATGTGATATAATGTAATATGTTGGTCTAAAGTAAGAAAGTTCGTACCGCATGTTTCTCCCCCAAAAGTAATGAAAACAGTAAAGGATGGGGCTATGACACTCACCTTAGATTGCGTTCTTGAAAGAAAGTATAAAAGACATGCCTTGAAAATACCAAATACCGGAGATCTATCATAAAAGTTTGCATAAGTGTTTTGACTAATAACCCTAAGGTTAACAAGTCCCTGATTGTCCATATCATGACTAAGTATGTTTGAAAACGTGTTTGACCGTTAAACCGAAACACCAGACTGATTCGACATCCCATTGGTGACCCATTACAAAAACTAATCGAGTACACATAGATTACATGTAAGGTTCAAGCATAAAATACTTAGTTTGCATCAAAAATCGCACTTATGAAGTAGTTGGGTAGAATCAGCATGAAAGTGGGTTTGGTTCGACCCCAATATCCTTGGTTCGACCCATTTCTTGTTCATTCGACCCTTTCATAATTTCATGCAACCTAATACAAGTTCATTCGACCTTAACACATGTTAGTTCGACCTTAACACGTGTTAATTCGACCAAAATCAAGTTCGTTCGACTAAATGAAAGTTGATTCAACCCTGTTCAAGTTTGGTTCGACCCCCATGATCCCGTTTCGATCCCACGACAGGTCGAATGGGATCTGGTTCGACCCTGTCTGCAGCATTTGTCCTAAAACGCATAAAATTGCATCAAAACAGTCCGAAAACATCATGAAACCTCCCGAAACGCATCAGTCAAGTTTAGATAACGTGTAACAACCCGACCAGGAGGGAGCTGGACGTTACGACAGTTTGGTAACAGACTTGCACAACGGAAGCAACGATAACTAATATTCAATATTCATACAACCTTTGGTCGCAAAATAATACAAATACAATATAAAATGTAACTAAAGTCTAATGCAGGGACGAATCGCGGCGGTTGTCGAAGCAGTGAGCGGGTTGTTATCCACTAGTCAATCCGATCTCTACACGTCCATAACTCTAGAAGCTCTAGTCCGCAACACATATAGCCGAATCTACTATCATGATAACCTCTAGTCCGCATCTAACAAGCATGTACCTTACATCGCCATCCATCCGTCTACAGTACCTGAACAAATGCTTATAAGAATTTTGGGTCAGCAATTACGCTAGTGAGTCCGTGTAAGTAGTTAACTGGATCCAAAACAGTTTATCAGTTCAAAAGCAAGTTCATAAGTTCATAATAGTTCAACACACGTGATGTACAAGCGACCCCTCAACCCTAACACTAGATCTATCTACTACCATTAAAGATCTATAAGGCATAATATATGCCGCAACAGTCCGCAGGCCTCAGTGGAGGGTTTCCCGGGCCCAACGTCCCGGGTCCACTGTGCGTGGGGGATTCCCCAAGTAGTACTACCCATATATTAAGCGGCTCACCTCTGAGTTAATGAGTGTCAGTGTTATCCGGTAGCTAATATCTTGTCACATCACAACAGTTATAAAAAGGAAGCATGCATTCACCCCAAAACGGTAAAACAGAAAAAGGGGAATGGTACACGGAACTCACCCTGTCAGTGTATCACGTCACGTCAGATACATTCCAAGTCAAGAGCCCACCTATCAACCACGTGCAAGGTCCTACTAACATTGCAAACATAAGTGTGTGTAACCGAATACCGTGGTTACACGTGTGGACGAGTTAGGACCCTAAGTTATTGTTACTTTATTGTAATTGTCCGAAAATTATTATTTAAAAGTCACATATTCGTCTTATAGTATTGGGCTATCAAAGTCTCATGTGATTGATCGTATCCAAGAGTCCAAATCTATATGTGTATGTCTAATTATTTGTCTTGCCTATTGTCCGTGGTTCGTATCTTATAAATTGTCCATCATCCCAATCCACCAAATGTCAAAGTTGGTCATAATCTCCCATGTCCAAATTATATAATAGGCAATCTTATGCATGTCCGCATTACAAGCAATATCTAGTAATCTACTATTATTAATGTTATAACTAATTGGTTATTAAAGTCCCTGGTGTATGGTATCCATTGTTCATCACAGCTATGTATGTCATCTTTCGAGTGATTAACTTATCCAAAAGTAACATTCAATGTCTTATTATGTCTATGCTTACTTCCTAGTTCATACAGTACTTGTATTACAAATATGATTCGGTTATTTACGTTTAACTTGATTAGTCGGGTCGGCGGTCCAATAGGTTAACCAGTCCCACACGTGCACACACAATCATAATACTAAGTCTAATATGTAATTTGAATTTTCGTTTCATACCTTCCGAATCCTCTAGTGACTGTGTTGACCTGACAACCATCTTGACTACTCAGTTGACTCGGTCAACCTCTGTTGACCGAGGGTTGACCATGTTGACCCGTCAACTTCTTGACCATCTTCCTCCTCGTGACCCCTATACAGACTACCATAACTTGCACCCTCACCGTCTCTTGTAACCACTATAGATCCTACCTCCGACCACATCTCAGCAACTCATAACCAAAACCATCTACGTTATCTCCCACTCTCACCTCATCACAATACCAAAGACACCATCATCAATCGGTCATCACTATCACTCGATACTTCAATAGTAGCGCATCAACACAACTATTACAAGCTATTGTCAAGGGTGAAAAGGGTTAATAAGTCATCTCTGTTTGACGATAATGACGCAGGTACCGTCGTTGTTGCCGTGAACTACCCCCGTCTCCTCCTCTTCCTTCTCTCCATCGATCTCTCCTTCTACCGATAGCCCCCTCTCTCTCTACCGGTCTCTCTCTCTCATCGGATACTTCTCTCGATCCTAATGGTTCATCCATTACGGTTTTTAAATAACGCGTTCGGTTTAAGTTCACGTAATCACATAAAGTTTGCACATAGTTTCACAGAAACACGTAATTGTAATCAATTTCAATAAATCAATTCACATTCTAAATTCACAATTCACCAACGTCCAGGGTTCACTATTCATGTATATAGTTTGGTAATTTCCCAAATTACCACTTCATGTAGTTATTAACCTATAACTGTGCAATGTGTGACTCATCTAACTAACCCTAGTTAGGTAGAATGCACGGGATGTAAGTACAAGTTGACTAGAGTCTAGTTAAAATAAGAACTTGAAATTGTGGGGTATCACAATCCGGATGGGGCTGATGGGTTAGAGGGACATCCGGATGAGGTCTTGGCTAAAATATTTAAGAAACTTAGGCATGGTATACAAAGTTGGGTTAAGGAAGTTACTGTGAGAGAGGTAGAGAAGGAGTTATGTTTGAAAAATGAGGTGAATGAATTGGAAGTGTTGTTTGAAAATGGAGATTTGACATGTGAAGAATTATGGAGTTACAAGGAGGGTAAAAAGCGATTGTAGGCATTGGATGATTATAAAAACAAAGAGTTTCGTCAAAAAGCTCTGATTAAATGGGCGAAGGATAGAGACGAGAATAGTAGATTTTTTCATGGCTAGATCAACAGTAGGAGAGTTCGCAATTCAACTCCGGGTCTTACGATCAATGGGACATGGGTCACAAAGCCAAACGATATCAAGAAAGAGGTATTTTGTTTTTTCAGAAAAAAATATGTGGAAGATTTGGTTGAACGACCATTTTTAGACTGTTATAGTTTGAAGTCTTTGAATGCGAATGAGATTGAGAATCTGGTGGCTCCGTATTCTGAAAAGGAAATAAGAGATGCGGTGTTAGGATTAAGAATTAACATTAATACATCCACTATTTTTGCAGTTAGGATTAGTGGGGAGGAGGTCGGTTTGAAGGCGGGAGAGGTGGGTTGTCGGCCAGGGTCACACCATTTATGTATCTTGGGATACAAGTTCGTGCAAATACGAATAGAATATGTAATTGGGATCCGGTGGTAAAACTGTTCAAAAACAGGTTGTCGAAGTGGAAATCTAGTGTGTTGTCTATTGGTGGGAGGGTGGTTTTACCTAAGTCCGTGTTAGAGAGTCTTCCAGCTTAATATTTTTCTTTGTTTAAAGCCTCAGTCGCGGTTATAAACAAGCTTGAATCGTTGATTAAGAAGTTTTTGTGGGGTGGTAATTCAGAGGCTAAAAAAATTCATTGGGTTGGGTGGGATACGGTTACTCGTTCGAAAAATAATGGTGGTCTGGGATTAAGTAAATTGGATGTGAGTAACAATGCGCTTATACTCAAATGGTTATGGAGATATCGAATTGAGAAAGACGTTATGTGGAGGAAAGTTGTCGACGCCATCGACGGGTCTAAAAGAAGATGGGAATCGGTCCCTTGTAACAATAAAGTGTCGGGGGTGTGGTAAAAATTGTTGGTTGTGGTAATTGGCTAAAAGTGAACAGATCGTCTTTCAGTAGCCTTATTACAGGAACAGTGGGGAATGTTTTAAGGAAAAATGGAAATAAATAATCCCAACTATTGACTATTGGCCAATAATAGTCCCAACTACGAAAATCACCAATATTGGTCCCAACTTTCGACATATTGGAAACCAACGAACCCAAACTAACGGAGGCTAACTCCGTTAGTGTGATGCTGACGTGGCATGCTTAGGTGGCAAGATGATCCTACGTGGCATGCCACGTGGCAAAATAATCCTATGTGGCATCCTACGTGGCATGCCACGTGGCAAAATGATCCTACGTGGCATCCTACATGGCATGCCACGTCAGCATCACACTAACGGAGTTAGCCTCCGTTAGTTTGGGTCCGTTGGTTTCCAATATGTCGAAAGTTGGGACCAATATTGGTGATTTTCGTAGTTGGGAATGTTATTGGCCAATAGTGAATAGTTGGGATTATTTATTTCCATTATTCCATGTTTTAATGATCAAGTTTTGGTTAGATGCGTGGTTAACCGGTACTCCTTTGAAGGTTTTGTTTCCAGCGCTCTTTCGGCTTGAACGAAACAAATGGTGCATTGTTGCGGACAGAGTTGGCAAAAATGGGTTCGATGGAGTTATGACTTAGGAGTGAAAAAATTATCCGAGTACTACGCATGAGACGGCTGAATTAATCGAGTGTTCCAGGTTATTGGCTAACATCAGATTGGATACGAATGCAGATGCTTGGGACTGGAACAAAAGTAGGCTGCAAATTGTGAATGTGCAGGAAGCTAAAAATTGGATCAGAAGTTATGGTATGGTAGACAATGGTCGGTCGTTTATGGCTTGCCGATGGGGTGTGGTATGGTATTGCTAGATGGATTCATATACCTCCGATCTTCCTGTTTGATGTTGCTGATCTGCAGCTTTACATCGATCAGCTGGATTGCTCGAGGGAGAAAAAGGAGTTAATCTACGGAATTTTTATGATAACATGTTGGCGGATTTGGAAAGCGCGTAATGAGAAGATTTTCAAGAGTACGAGTAGGAAGAGTTTTTAGATTGTTTCAGATATAAAATCGATGGGTTATTTATGGTATAGGAGTCGGAGTAAACATGGGTTAGTAGATTGGAAGGGATGGCAAGCGTTTCACTTTGATGTAATGTAATGTAACATTTGTGGTTTGCGCTCATCTCCAGCTTGGAGATAGCGCGTTTTTTTGTTAGTGTTTAATGAAGTTCGCCTTTAAAAAAAATTTAGAAAACAAATAATTGTGTTTTTCCAGTATGTAAATTTTTAAAAAATATTTCATTTCAATTATTGATTGTACAAAAATCACATATTTTTCAAATGATGGTGAAAAGAAAAAAAAAGTGGTTTGTCCTTACATGTTTATATTCTTCAAAGCAATATACAATTTTTATTGAATAATATATAACTTACTAGGTGAAATCCCGTGTGAAAACAAAGGAATACTATATCATATTTTAATGCCTGTTTACTAAAGACAAAATCAAGAAGCCAATCATCTGTTGTAAGGAAAATCTGTTTAGTAACATCTGTTCCTGTCAAGATAACAGTTAATCTGTTAAGTAAAATCTGTTGCAAATCATTTCTTTGATGGTTATGCTTCTCCTACGCGTAATCATTGATTATTAATGAAACAGTTGATGATTATACGCTGATGAAGCAAGCAACAGATGATGAAACAAACTTCTGATGAAACGGAAAGATAATCTTTTTTTAACACAATTATACTCATTCAAAATATAAAACATATTAATAGACCAACTGTTATGGTCTATTTATTAAACATGTAATTAAAAAGTCACTAATCTGTTCCAAGACAAATTGCAGCTGGAAACGTGTGTTCAACTGTAGACGCTGTGTTAAGGAGATCTTTCTAGAACAACTGTTACTACAAACAATTGTTGATTCAAACAGATATTCCTCCAACAATTTCCTTCAAACAGATGTTAGTTAGAATTATCTTTATTTATGTAACGTTATCCTACATTGTCCTTACAAACATGTGTTCAGTTGTCAATAGACTTTTAAAAAACTACAATAGCAATTACACTTATTATTGGAATCAAAAATCCTGAAAACATATAAGATACAAAAATCCCAAAAACATCACAAAACAAAACTATCAAGATACCAGTTAATATGATTGATCAGTTGTTTAAATCTGAAGGGGATTACAACAACAGAAAGATAAATTAACAGATAAGTGATAACTGTGTTGGGATAACAGATGTTGCAAGTAAAACCAGATCAAGCAGGCAATCATCTGTTTTAAGTAAAATCTGTTTAGTAAGATCTGTTATGGTATACATGAAACAACCTCTAAAAACACGTGAATCCTGTATCTTTTTTTTAAAGGGTTATTGTATTTTAATAATCCAAAGTTCCCACCATTGGCCGATAATAATCCCTACTTCAAAAATTCCCAAAAATAATCCCAACTTTCGAACATTTGGCCTGTGGTAAACCTATTTTAACTGAGGTCTAACTGGGTTAGTTTGTGCTAACGTGGCTGCTGACTGGGCACAATTACGTGTACAAGAGGCTGATGTGGCAGCTGACTTGGTTTTTTTTTTTTTTTGACTAAGTATTTGTTGTTTTTGACTAACTGGGTTCATCTCCTTCATCATCTTCATATATCCACCACCACCACCATCTTCATCATCTCCTTCATCATCTTCATATATCCAAACACCACGACAATAATTATCAAAAGTGTCAATCAAGAAAAAACAAACATTACACCAATGAACCTCCATCTTCAACAACATCATCATCAGCTTCATTTCTCCATCATCTTCATCTCCACCGCCACCACCTGCAACACCACCGCCACAACCATCTTCACCGCCACAACCATAATCGTCATCAATATCACCCTTCGTCTCAAAACCCTTAAAAAACTTTAAGAACATTATCACTAATTTGGGGGGAAAACCAAAATTAAACCTTGAAATTTAATTATACTTCAAACTAAAAAAAATAAGTAAGGAATGAGGGTACTTACCCTTCGTTAGAAAAGGGTGGAGATGGAGAGGGAAGAAGACTGCATGGACAGCTACGGTGGGATGTTGCTGGAAGTTTGGATTGGATTCGATTTGTTGCAGGTTGTTGGATGTAGAAGGATTCGATTCGATTGGATTTTGGGAGTTTGGATTCGATTCAATTCGTTTTGTTGCAGGTTGATTAGATGAAGAAGATGATGATGATGTTGTTATATGATGCTGATGATGATGTTGTTATATGTTGAAAGAGGTCGATGATGATGATGGATTTAATAAAAAACACCAAGTCAGCTGCCACATCAGCATCTTGTACACGTCATCGTGCCCGGTCAGCAGCCACGTCACCACAACTAACCCAGTTAGTCCTCAATTAAAAATGGTTTGCCACAGGCCAAATGTTCGAAAGTTGGGATTATTATTGGGAATCTTTGAAGTAGGGATTATTATTGGCTAATGGTGGAAACTTTGGATTATTAAAATCCAATACCCCTTTTTTAAATAATTACTCAACACATTTTCAGTATCCAAGTTAACAAACTACATAAAATGCAGGGAGCAGTTAAGGATATTTTTCTAAAACTGCTTTGATTTGAATTAATACATTTTCAGTATCCAAGTTAACAAACTACATACAAAAATATAAAATAAACATAAAAGAACGGTTCTAATAAACAAACGATAGACAATGATCTTCCTTGTCATAGACATCGAAACAAAAACACAAACAAACGAAGGTCGGCATTCAACTTCTGTCGCACTTGAATTAAATATAATCACAAAAAACGTTGTCAACCCTTTCTATCTAAACATCATGAAGTTTAAAAATCTAGTCTAAACTTTCTAAACAGGATTTGGATGTAGTAAAAGTAGATTGATGTTTTTCTTTGACTGTATGAATCATCGAAAAACATCAATTCGAAGTTCACTAATGACGGATTGTTTGGTAATCTATTTTTGTTTAACTGTAAGAATCTTTGAGAATATTGGTGGAAGGAAATTTAAAAGTAATATCATTATCCATATCGCATAGAGATTTTAAAGTTAAAAGAGTTGAAGGCAGATAAAGTTGGAAAATGACTATTGGTATTTCCGCTCCTTTTATAGGGTGAATAAACTATCTATCTGTAAAGTTAATTTTCAAGTATAAGTTTCATTTTAACTAAATATAAACTTAAATTTAACTTTTGGGTCCTTTTATAAAGTGAAAGACAATTGAAACACAAAAATAATCATATAATATAATATAATATTGATAATAAAGTAAGTTCAAATTGTAATCATTAGTTTTGGAATTCGAACCTCTATTGAAATGAAACGAATCTCATTGACCCATTCTTCAATATTGGAAGATATCCTCATTTTGTTGTATATACTTTGGTTTATAACATCTGTTTAGTTGTCAACAGATGTTGTCACACAAAAGTCTCTCAGTGTTTAAAATATCCTCATTTTATTATATAATATATCTAATGTTCTAATTTATAACAACCATTAATTTGTCATCAAATTTGTTAAGAAATAACATAAAAAATTTAACTTACAAAACTACACATTAGCGATGTTTGTACAAATTTGTTTTTCCTTATCACAAATTCAAATCTTCAAGCTCTTCCTACTTTTCACCCTGAAAACAATTACATAGATCTAGCAATTACTGGAAAACAGAATGTGGAATAAAAAATCAGAGTTACTTATTGAAGTATTTGTTCTTCACTTTTATTTATTTATGTCCAGAAAAGGACTTCTTCAATGTTGAAAATATTAAATTTAATTAAAAGTAAAATCACTGAAGATGATACTTTCAATACTAACTTATATGAATATTTGTAAGTAACATCACTGAAGCTCATATTTTCAATACTAATTTAAGCAAATATAAATTATAAATTAGTATTGAAAGTAGGAGCTCCAGTGAAGTTACATACAACCGTCCATCAGACAAATAGATTGTAAAGTCCCGTATAAATGAAGGGAAACTTATAAAGGAAGCTTCAAGGGAAACATAAAGTAAATGCTAAAGCACTGAAGAGACGCTTATAGCGGAAGATTCATATAACTTCCCTCTGAATAATTTAATTATTGTTATAATCACATTACAAATGGCGTAAAACACTGGTGGAAAAGTATTTAATAATAAAATCATTATACATGCGGGATGGAAGATTTAAAAGCAACAAATTTTCAACGAAGAAAGAAACAGAAAACTAAATAATAGTTTCCTCTTATTTTATAAACTGAAGAATGCCCTTATATTTAATAAAAAATGAAATGAGTATAATAAAATAATATTTTTAATAATTCAAAAAAATACAATTTATTATTATTAAATTTCAAACCAGTACAAAAGTGAACAAACTAAGTTTCAAAAAAGCAATCATGATTTTGACAATCGAGGGTCTAAATCTTTAATAGAGATTTTGTTACAAATCAGGACTGTACATAATTATTACAAAAATGTCACTTGCTTGTAATCACACTCATTAATTCCCAATGGTTGGTTGTACAATTTTTTTTTTATTAAAGTACTGTTGAACTGAAGATACCTTTAAATCAAACAGATTCACCGAGAGATCTATACAGAGCACATGAACAGATGAACTAATGGTCTGTTGCACACATTAAAACAATTAAAGAATATTAACAGCAGATGTTCGTACAAATGTTCTTTACAGATTTTCATCAACAAACGATAAATAAAGTATTTCTAAACTTCAAAATAACAAACCATAAAAATTATAAATATACTAACAATTTTATAATTTTATTAATAAATAAAAACTGAAAAAACAAAAATGATAGAATTTAATGTCCAACAGACTGTTCCGCTCGTTCCTTCAAATACATTATCCTAAGTCTAATCATTTGTTCTAAATTATGATGAAATGTGGTGCACCTGGTGTTACTCATTCTTATCTGGTCCAGTTCTTCGAGAAAATCCAAATCATTAGAATACTCTACCATCAATCTGTGGTATATACTCACCGAACCATTATCATACGTCACCAACACCGTTTCATACTCATGAATTTAAAACCAACTTACTACACGATATGGCTGAATCCATTCTTCATCAGCAATTATTTCTTCCAACATTCCCATTAAAAGCATTTCATCAGAATACCTTAACTTAATGTTCCTACCAACTTCATACATTCTTCTCAAAAATACAATATCCATTTGGGCTATGGTTTCCCTTGATCCATAAACATATTATGTATTATTATTCATGTACACAATATAACACTAATTCTTAATAGAAAATTTCCAGTGTACAATTTGCTCCATTTTGAATGGATTTTTTTTTCTGTAAGTGTAATCGATAGATTATTTCATATTGATAATTACAATCAATAGAAAAAATTACTTAAATACAAATAAAATACCGCATGAGTTTAATAAATCGAGTTTCAAGGTCGATTATTTGTCACTCACGACTCTTAATATTCTACGCTGAATTTGATTAGAAATAAAACATTGTTTTACTATTTATAAAAATATTGGTTATTCTATATAATTTAACTAAATTTACTTTTATATATTCTTAAGTTTATAAGGGAAGCTATATGTTATGATTATACCTGCAGAATAATTAATGAAACACAGTTTTCTATGTTAATTTTAAAATTTTGGCTCCAAAGTTTAAATTTGCACGCATCATAATGTTTTACATATACATAGCCACATAGGTTACATCTGTTAATATAATTTGACTCTACGACACATAATAATTGCTATGAACATTTTTTTGAAAATATTATTAGTATATTTATTCATCAACAACTGTTAGATATACTTTATAAGAAATAAATAAATAAACCAAAGTTTACCACGACACACCCTTCGTTACTCTACATGTTGTAATCTTTAGGGGGAACTATGTATTTTCCTTATTCAGTGCATAGTCCTACTAAGACTACAATCAACCACACCTCATAGTCTAAAATATTTAAAATTTTTCTTTCAAAAACTAAATCATGATTTATGCAGTCGACACTCTATAAAAATTGAATGCAGATTTCATTAAAAGGATATGTTGACAGAAAAACAAAACTTCATTTTTAAAAATATTTAAGGCTGAACATCTGCTAAAGTATTTGTAAAACTCTGTTGAAGTAAAGTTACCATATGTTTGACCAAAGTGTACCAATATTGAAACATATAGAAACAAAATACTATATTGCTAAGTAACGCATTTTACAATATTAGAGTTAACAAAGTAAAACAAAAATTCTAACTTTGGTAGAATCCTTTCCAAAATTCAATACAAAGAAAGAAAAGTATAAACATGTTATTTTATGTTTATGACCGATCTTCTTCATATGTCAACAGCGGAGTTCTCCAGCCAATACATATTGATTGCTTATAAGAATTTTCTGAGAACACCAATTCCAACTTGAACACTAACATCGGATTATTAACAATAGTTTGTTAAGGAGTGTTTCGAAAGCATTTGAAAATAATATCATTATTAAGATCATTATTATGAATATGGAATAAAGATTTAGAATGTGAAAATGCTTTAAGGGAAAAAGATATGAAAATACAAATGCCACTTCCTTCTACTTTTATAGAGAGAAAATAAGCATTTAATTTAATTAATAATAAAAGAAATAATTAAAATAAAATAATGTTGTCAGAAAACCCAAAACATCAATTTTAAACATATATATTTAGGGATGAACATCTGCTAAACCATATCTAAAAGTTTGTTAAAATAAAATGACCATCTGTTGAAATAGAATAACCATCTGCTAGTACATTATACGCCAAAGTAACAACAATGTATAGTTCTTAAAATATATATTAACATACAAATCTATAAACTTAAACTAATAAGAACATTTTACTTTACATTGTAACAAACATCATATCAACTAACTATGATAACAATATAAACTTAACTGACTCTAGATAATTGAATTTTTAATATGGTGTTTACTAAACAAACAATAGTTGTTGGTCTGCTTATGTTTTTTATATTTTGGTGAGTAATACATTTAAAAAAGTTATACTCTTCACAGGTTTTCACATGGGAATTCACCTAGATGTTCATGTATTTATATATTTTTTTAGATGTTTAAAGTTTTGTTTAGTTGTGACGGTATTAAAGTTAGCTAAATTTTTTTCTGCAAATGAAGTAGAGGGGTTGATATTTATAAGATCCTCTGTTTGTTTTTAATATCTCTTATTATCCAAACAGAGTTTTAAGTCGTCTCTTGATTTATCTTTCCATGGTTGTAACACCTTTAGTATTATACATCTGATCAGTACTATTAACTGTTTTCGTGAAAGGATCAGATGTTACTAAACAGATTTTCCTTACAACAGACGATTGGCTTGTTATTGAAGATTTTCCTCACACATGATTTCACCTAGTATAAACTTAAGTGAGCAAAAGTATTCAAATTCCAAAGCATGATATCATAAAATATATATTCACTGAAAATATATAAAGACAATCCATTCGAACTGAATAAAAGATAAAATACATTAAGGTAAACTAAAAATAAGGTGAAATACAAGATTCGTTATATAACACTCCTCTTAATCCACGAAAACTGTCCGCATGATAAAGATATTCAAAATGATTGCTATCCATATATACTTCAATAACTTGTTGCCCAGCAGCATTCCATATCCATGTACCCTCACTCATCACATGTGTAATATCGCACAATTGACGAAATGGAACTTCACAAACATGTGTAAAATGTAATACCTTAGTCAAAATTTCACAATCCAACACCCAGAGATCAATAAAAAACTTGGGAAACCGTTTAGAAACAAACATATGCAGTTTATCCTTTATACTTACAATACAACCTTGAGGAAGCCTAGAATCTTCAAGACACGAAATTCATATCTTTTGAAAAGCCTCTAAATTAACATCATATATAACTACAACGCTTTCAAAACATGACCAATACATGGACATTGTAAAATATAATTTATCCTTACAAAACGTACCAATAGACCATGTAAACTAATTTGTGTTATACTTGGATTCATTTAAGAAAGGTATAGTTCTCCATGAGCCAGACCGTCTTGAATAAACATAATCACGAATAACATCAAGATGACGTTTAATGTGTAATACTTTGTAGTCTTTGCTTGAATCTTTAAATATACCAACCGTATCCAATTTGAAGTTGAAAAAATTTTCAGATTCAAAATTCAGATAGTAATTTTAATGATTTTATAGCTGGATTCCAAAGAAACAACGAATAGTTAATTTTATCACAAACCAAGAGTAGTCCATCCAAACCAGAAAGAACTTCTATATCACTCAATCTTGTTTGAAGAGAGAAATATTGTATACTATCAAAAAGAGCATTTTGTTGTCCGCGAAACATATTGTAAATGTGACACCCGACATATTTGACTTGACATTTTATAAACTTATAAGTCTACCTTAGCAGGAAACATTTTATTTACGTACTTAACTGGGGTTAGTTGAGTCGGGATTTTCTTACGTATTGTCCAGGGTTCAATGATCTGGAGTATCATTGGTGTCTTTTATATACACACGAGTCTTGAATCTCGTTGTTGGTGAATTACATAAATTAGATTAAGTGTTATGCATAGATTGATTCATATATGGTGTACTATATGCAAATACGTGTTCTAACGGTGTTTAGATGATTATCCATGTTTATATATGTTTAACATATGTTAGGATTGCATGTTCATGTGTTAGGATGTGTTAAAATGCGTTAAAACGACAAAACTGGAAAATCTGGAAATAACCAACTCTGTTTCGACCTTAAGGGGGGTTCGAACCAGACTGTGTGACAACTATAAAGCTCATTCGACCACATGGTTCCTCATTCGACCCCTGCAAAGGGTCGAACCTACATATACTATAAATACCATACTTAGTCATTTTTCATAATTTCACAAACCCTAAACGCCTCTAAACGCCTCTAAACACTCTCTTTCAACTGTTATCATTGGGGAAGTTGTTTTTTATCTCGTTTTTTATCTCGGTTTTCATAATCTAAGCATCTATATCATAACAAGTGAAGATCTAAGGTGTGTTCTTCATCCTAAATCCTTTTATAACAATTTTAATTCGTTTTCATAAAACCCCAAAGTTCCAGATCTGATCTAAGATAACTTTTATGATTAAAAACCCTTCCAACACCTTTCTAAAAAAAACCTTATCATAAAACATGAGTTTTCTTATGGATTAACATGTGTTAATGATCCTTTGTGGTGTGTTATGAATTTTTTGGTGTTTGTATGCTATTTAGATGTTGTGGAGGTGTTCTAGGACTGTTATAACTGATTTGTTTTGATTATCTTAGGTCACAAGTTATTGGATGATGATGTTTTGTCTAATTTGGGAATTTTGATGGATTTAGGGATTGATACATGATATTGTTATGGATAATATGATTAGGGGTTTTGTTTCACATAATAATCTGAGTATAATAAGGTGATTGACGAATGATTTCATAAAAGTTTCCAAATTGGGTAAAGTTTTCATGCATGATGTGACATCTCCAAAATTTTGCCATTTTAGGAGAACATTAAAACGGACTGATTTTGGAGTAAAATTAGTAGGGTTTTGTGGGGATATGTTATTCATACTTGACTGCTGTGTTTCATGATGTTTTGTGATGTTTTCAGGTGGTTTTGATGCGTTAAAGGAAGATTGGCACTGCTAGGTATAACATCCGGCCACTCTCACCACCAATATTGTCAGCTTTGCCCACCCAGAGCTCACGGATTTATTTTTGGGTGCCCTGGTGCAAACTTCCCAGGAGGTCACCCATCCTGAAACTGCTCCCACCTAAGCACAATTAACTGTGCAGTTCTCCTCTCATCCACTAGCATTAAGCCCAAAACGCGTTGGTGATTTAAGAGGCAAGACATTACTTATGAACCAAGGATCTCTCCTGGCCACGACCGATGTTGGATTTTCCTGGGGTGTCACATTCACTCCCTGTTAGAGTCTCATCGTCCCTGATGAGGTATGTACCCACCATCCCGAACGACACAGGAGTGGCTCTGATACCATCGATAACATCGGGCCACTCTCACCACCAATATTGTCCGCTTTGCCCACCCAGAGCTCACGAATTTGTTTTTGGGTGCCCTGGTGGAAACTTCCCAGGAGGTCACCCATCCTGAAACTGCTCCCACCTGAGCACGCTTAACTGTGGAGTTCTCCTCTCATCCACTAACATTAAGCCCAAAACGCGTTGGTGATTTAAGAGGCAAGACATTACTTATGAACCAAGGATCTCTCCTGGCCACGGCCGATGTAGGATTTTCCTGGGGTGTCACATTTGTAACCTCACGAATTTTCCCATTTATTTTGCATTAAAGTATTTCCCGATCCATGATATAAAGTCTAATTTATTTCTAAGTATTCTTATCTTTATCCGTGCACTCTATTTTTCTAAGTTCCTTTTATAATTGTACTTGAAAAAAAAAAACTTCAATCATGACATATATCCTATGCTAATTCTATTTATAAAATCGTCATTTTATAAGACGGTGTTTTTTTTTATTTTCTAATTCAAACTAATGATTTTTTTTTTCTTAAATAAAGTCTTAGTCAAAGAGTCAAAGTCCTAGTCAAAGTTTTAGTCAAACAGTCAAATAGTCAATTCATCATAAAACCTTACTTTATGGTGTTGACCAATTTTAATGGCTAATTGAATCCAAAACTAGTATAAAAACCCACCTATGAACCATTACACTTGCCACCTCTAAATCGATTGTTTCAATCCGATTAAACTTTCCCTCATACTTTTCTTCTATAGTCTATTACTTCTACAATTGAAACTTTGATTATAAGCTCTTGTAATTGGAAACTTTGGGGCTACACATATTTTTTTTCTCGAGACTTAATACTTTGCTAAGGTGAGTTTACGTAACCATGTTTATGCAATTCTTCATACTTGCAACATTATACTTAAGCAATTATACATGCATGTCTAGTTGTAAACTTTAATGCCTCATGAATTAGACAACAACAACAGTTTCAACGAGTTTCAACATTACATAATCATTAGCTATGGCCAAGCCGGCTATACTCAATAATAGATCTATTGGATTGACAATCCCACCCGGATACGTGTACCTCCTACATAGGTAGCGTGGGTGATTGTTATCGTTCCAACATATTATTAAGGTGAACCGTGGATGACGGGATGGACCTAAACTAGTCGGAGGTTTGATTATGTCGATTCAACATATCATGTTTATTCATGTAGACTTAAACTTACGATAGACATATGAATTGCTAAACTTTTATGCTTAAACTATTTGCTTGACATGGCTTATGTATTCTCACCAACTTCTAGTTGACCCCCCCCCCCCCCCCCATTTTTCCAAACTCAACAGGAAATACTGATGCTTGAAGTCTAGAGCTAGCATGAGGAGATGTTTGAAGTTTTTAGCTTTGTTTGATTATTTGATGTGGACTTTAATGTAATTCAATATTGTAATGTAATAAAGGATTATTTAAACATATGTATTACCATGAGCTACCGAACAATCATCAATACGTGACATCCCGATGTTTCCGCCATCGGTTGGGGTGTTACAGATTGGTATCAGAGCCATGGTTATAGGGAATTGGGTTATTAGGAAAAATAATCTAGTCTATAACCATAGGATTATAACCAGTATTTGCTCCTTTTACTTGCTATTCTCTATCTCCCTCCTACTTCTTATCCCTACTTTAATCCCTACAAGAAGATTGCTCTTCATCACTGGATCTACTCTTAGACTAATAGGACAAAATCCTCAGGTTTAAGCCTGAACCACCTTGAGATCTCGTCAAAGTTCTAGATTTTAATAACGAACACGTGCAATCTAGAATCTTTGATAAGTCAACGTTTTCGTTTATTCGTTTTAATTAATGAATAAATGATTACACTCACTTTCCTTAAACTAAGCTCTAAAATCTCAAAATTTTACAGCTTAAATCAATCTCATTTCATAACCATCTATGGATTTCACAATCACACTTCACCTTACCATCTTAGCCACATTTTAAATATTCAACACCCTACCCAAATCATATTATTTCATTTCTCCACATGTTACTTATTTTTTTAAAAACTATAACCTCATACCTTAGCACAAACTAAAGATATCTAAATCTTGTTGTATTTTCATTACCTAGTAACTTTACAAAGTACATATTTTTGTCAAAAGATGTCCTCAAACTTGATTTCTAAATTCCAATGTTCAGTTACCAGCATTACAAGGGATTTTCGATATAATGTCACCTTGATCAATAAAACCTAATGTCGTGTTTAAAATCTCCAACTAACTGGAATATTTTAATCAAAGCTCACCTAGTTTGTACTATTTAACAACTTTTGCTTTATGTACAAAACCAATTTTGAAAATAAGATTTTTTTTTATCCATAGGAATAATATCTAGCCTCTAAATTCTCCATCGACAGTCACTCACTTTCAACTTGTTCAAATTTTTACAATATTTGGCATATACCACAATCATGTTTTCTTATACACTTGATTATAACCTTTGATCCAAATCCCAAAATTTACACTGCTACATAATCTCCTTACTATAAAATAAACTCTTTATCAACTATCTTCACATTCACTATCTCTCACAACCTTGATTCTGCTTCAAGATTTTTCATCATCCTCTCAAGAACTAAATTCATATCTTTCACCTTATCACACATGAGCTAGTTACCCATGATAACCAAACTATTGAAACTTGATTATATGTTGCATCAAACATAATCCTTAGTTACATGAGGATTCGACTATCTACCATATTCGAACATTTGAAACTAGAATTCATGAAATATAAACTATTTACTATAGACACACCTAGAGTCATTAACCTTGTCTAGGGCAACTCTATTACAACTCACATGCTATACTTGATACTTGATTGCTTACATGTACATATTATCAATTTGCAATTTATGTGTGTGTGTAAATCGGTACACTTAATCAAACAACTGATAGAGGATGAAGTACTTGCTCAACAGTTAGTAGAGTACCAAATAACCTACTCAACGATTGGTAGAGGTCATCATGCCTGCTCAACAGTCGGTAGAGGCCCTACAACCTGCTCAACGACTGGTAGAGGCTATCGTACCTGCTCAACAATCGGTAGAGGTTCTTACTCACTGACTGGTAGAAGTCTTTTTCCTGCTCAACAGTTGGACTTATTTTTGGATACATTGTATACAATTCAATCACAAGGTTATTTTGTATTACTTACATGTGTGTTTAGAGTCATAGAAGGACACAAAACCCTAATGTAAGGTAAATTGGTGATTGCGGTCCGGAACGTAATCATGAATTTACAGGTACGTTAAGGTGGTGTGAAATTCTATCAAGGTTTTCGGTAGAGAAACTAATTATAAACTCTAGTTACCTGGTAGTTCATTTAGCCTTTCTATAGTCCATTAACTCATGCATTTCTTTTAGGATTTCTAAAACTTAAGATTCTTATTCACCTTGCGATTCCATGACACACCTAATCCTACCCTTAAAACTCACAGATAACAAACCTCTTATCCAAATTATTCGAAAGCAGATTATTCTATAAATTCATGTCGTGCCTTAACCCAAAATTTTCAAAACCATGGCTGCCTTAATTTCTACCCAACCATCCTCAAACCTGTGTTTTTAAATAACTTCGGGACGAAGTTTCCAAAAGTAGGGGAGACTGTAACCTCACAAATTTTCCCATTTATTTTGCATTAAAGTATTTCCCGATCCATGATATAAAGTCTAATTTATTTCTAAGTATTCTTATCTTTATCCGTGCACTCTATTTTTCTAAGTTCCTTTTATCATTGTACTTGAAAAAAAAATCTTCAATCATGACATATATCCTATGCTAATTCTATTTATAAAATCGTCATTTTATAAGACGGTGTTTTTTTTTATTTTCTAATTCAAACTAATGATTTTTTTTCTTAAATAAAGTCTTAGTCAAAGAGTCAAAGTCCTAGTCAAAGTGTTAGTCAAACAGTCAAATACTCAATTCATCATAAAACCTTACTTTATGGTGTTGACCAATTTTACTGGCTAATTGAATCCAAAACTAGTATAAAAACCCACCTTTGAACCATTACACTTGCCACCTCTAAATCGATTGTTTCAATCCGATTAAACTTTCCCTCATACTTTTCTTCTATAGTCTATTACTTCTACAATTGAAGCTTTGATTATAAGCTCTTGTAATTGGCAACTTTGGGGCTACACATATTTTTTCTCGAGACTTAATACTTTGCTAAGGTGAGTTTACGTAACCATGTTTATGCAATTCTTCATACTTGCAACATTATACTTAAGCAATTCTACATGCATGTCTAGTTGTAAACTTTAATGCCTCATGAATTAGACAACAACAACAGTTTCAACGAGTTTCAACGAGTTTCAACATTACATAATCATTAGCTATGGCCAAGCCGGCGATACTCAATAATAGATCTATTGGATTGAAAATCCCACCCCTATACGTGTACCTCCTACATAGGTAGCGTGGGTGATTGTTATCGTTCCAACATATTATTAAGGTGAACCGTGGATGACGGGATGGACCTAAACTAGTCGGAGGTTTGATTATGTCGATTCAACATATTATGTTTATTCATGTAGGCTTAAACTTACGATAGACATATGAACTGCTAAACTTTTATACTTAAACTATTTGCTTGACATGGCTAATGTATTCTCACCAACTTCTAGTTGACCCCCCCCCCCCCCCCCCCATTTTTCCAAACTCAATAGGAAATACTGATGCTTGAAGTCTAGAGCTAGCATGAGGAGATGTTTGAAGTTTTTAGCTTTGTTTGATTATTTGATGTAGACTTTAATGTAATTCAATATTTTAATGTAATAAAGGATTATTTAAACATATGTATTACCATGAGCTACCGAACAATCATCAATAAGTGACATCCCGATGTTTCCGCCATCGGTTGGGGTGTTACAACATTCACCCCCTGTTAGAGTCTCATCGTCCCTGATGAGCTATGCACCCACCATCCCGAACGGCACAGGAGTGGCTCTGATACCATTTATAACATCCGGCCCCTCTCACCACCAATATTGTCCGCTTTGCCCCGATGGGTTGCCCATCCAGAAGCTCACAGATTTGTTTTTGGTTGCCCCGTTGGAGACTTCCAAGGAGGTCACCCATCCTGGTACTACTCCCACCTGAGCACGCTTAACTTTGGGGTTCTCCTCTCATCCACTAACATTAAGCCCAAAACACGTTGGTGATTTAAGAGGCAAGACATTACTTATAAACTAAGGATCTCTCCTGGCCACGCCCGATGTGGGATTTTCCTGGGGTGTCACATTCACCCCCTGTTAGAGTCTCATCGTCCATGATGAGGTATGCACCCACCATCCCGAACGGCACAGGAGTGGCTCTGATACCATTTGTAACATCCGGCCCCTCTCACCACCAATATTGTCCGCTTTGCCCCGATGGGTTGCCCATCCAGAAGCTCACGGATTTGTTTTTGGTTGCCCCGGTGGAGACTTCCCAGGAGGTCACCCATCCTGGTACTGCTCCCACCTGAGCACGCTTAACTGTGGAGTTCTCCTCTCATCCACTAACATTAAGCCCAAAACGCGTTGGTGATTTAAGAGGCAAGACATTACTTATGAACCAAGGATCTCTCCTGGCCACGACCGATGTTGGATTTTTGTAACACCCCAACCGATGGCGGAAACATCGGGGTGCCACGTATTGATGATTGTTTTCAGTAGCACATGGTATAATATAAATTTTTAATAATTTATTCAAACATAATATCCAACATGTGAAATATTGTCTAAGAATTCAAATACATAACATCCAAATAATAACTTCAAAAAAAAACTTCAAATAACTTCAAGATAAATCCTCATGCTATCACAAGCCTCAGCTTCATTGTTACCTGAAACATGTTAATTTTGAAAGTATTTTTGGGTCAACATAAGTTGGTGAGAATTACATAGGTTTTTGATGATAAATGAATAAAATGTTAAGCAATTCATGTGTTGTGTTAATCTAGCCCATATGTGAGAAACATATTAGAAATAAATCGAGTGCATAATCAACCCTGATGACTGTTATAAATAATACATACCATACACTTATGGTCCCAATGAATAATGTTATGCGATAACAAACACCCACGTAACCTTGGTAGGAGGCACGTATCCGGGTGGGATTGTCAGTCCAATAGATCTATCAATGTATACCGTCGGCTGATCAATGTTAATGATTATGCTAGAATGTGCTTACTCTAATCATGTTCAAGACAATATGCAACATAGAAAACACACAAACACATTGATGATTGAATTGCAATGAAAAGTGTTATAACATGTTTCACCCCAAAAAGTGGTGATAAAAGGGGCTATGTAAACTCACCTTAGCAAATGTTAACTTGTTGAAAAAGATATGATAATTGTGTTGCCCAAAGTGATTCCAAATATTACCCTATAACGAGGTAATATATAATAAGTCTAAGTCTATGTAACTAATACGTGTTATCCTAGGGTTTCGATTTGGGGATAATCAATTGTTAAATTTTTATTTAAAAATGTTAATTAAATAAAGAAAATTGGATGATAAATGAAAAATAGTCTTTTTATAAAGTTTGAATTTTGAATGAGTACAATAAAGTGTTTGAAGCAATAAAATAATTTTTATAAAATTATTTCATTTTAAATAGATTTTTAAATCTATTTATTTATAAATAGCCAATTATTAACTTTAATATTCAAAAATACTAAAATTAAAGAAATCTTATTTTAAAAATCACAATTCTGTTCTAAATGATTAAAAATTAATTTGTATAAAATTTTGGTGCAAAAATGATGAAAATTGGATTTATTATGAATTAAATATGATTAAATCTTACAAAAATTGATTAAAAATAATAAATAAATGATTTTACTGAATTAAAAATTATTTCAGTAAAGTTTAACTTTATCAAAAGTTAGGATAATTTTTGGAGAATTTAAATAAATTGTTTTGATATAATAATGGATTTTTATAATTATAATTGTATAAAAATGATTTAATTATTATAAATATTAAATAAAAGAATTTCTGAAAAATAAAAGTTGTAATTAAATCTTTTATATCAGATTAAGTAATATTAATTTTTTTAGAGTTTATAAAATAGTTTAGGTATTTAAAAAGAATTTTAAAAGATTTAAAGGATTTATATATATATATAATTAATCATAAGGTTAAAAAAAGAAAAGAAAAGAAAAGAATGAAAAAGGCTGGTCAGTGCCGGGACTCGAACCCGGGTGACCCTTGTGTAAGCCACGCGTCTCAACCACCTGGCCTAGGCCGGTGGTTGTGATGACTTCTGTTTTATTATTATTAAATACACGATACAAAATCAGTATTATCCCCAATTGAAACGCGATGAACCCTAGCCAAAACAATTGATTGATTCAGGCAACTATAGCCCGATTAATGTTAGGGCTATAGTTGCTTGAATGCCGATGACTAAACCCCACAAATAAAATCGAACTCACAGTGTGTTGATGATGATTATTATCGGGTCAAAGCAAAAGTCAACCTCGAGCAATAAACAACGATCAAGGCAGTAATAGAGAGAAATAGAGATTGAGAGAGAGGTATGAGCGAGTTTTCAAGGTACGCAGGGTCACAATTTATACTAATGGGATTAGGGTTTGGGTTAATTGTATAGTTGACTTTCCATATTATAGAACGCGGTCAATAATGATGATTAGGGCACAATTGCCGTGTAATTGTTGTTCAATCATGTTGTAATGGGCCGGATATTGCACGATCTTGCCAAACATAAAACAATTACGCGTTAATACAATGGATTGGGCAACAAGGAATCCCACAGTTGACTTTTCTAGTCAACTGTGAGGATTTAAGAGTGCGTATAAGATTATTGTTGTCCGGGTTTAAAACAAGAAGCTGGCTTAGCCCAGTTGGTTTGTGCATTGGTGTTGGTTAGCCCGGCCTTGGCGCGGGTTCGAACCCCGGCCAAGGCAACATTTTTTTGATTTTTATTTTACACACACACATATATATATAATAATATATATATCATTAGGGTTCCAAAATAACAACAAAAATAATAAATGCGACGATAATAATAATTGCGAGGGTAAATATGAAACTTGACGTTTTTATTCATTGCCATGCGTACGTACAAGTATTTAATGCGTGATGTTACAGTCTCCCCTACTTTTAGAAACTTCGTCCCGAAGTTAAAGGAAATACTAGGTTTGCAAATGGTCAACTACTGAAAACCTTGATAAAATTTCACACTACCTTAACGTACCTGTAAATTCATGATTACGTTCCGGACCGTAATTACCAATTTACCTTACGTTAGGGTTTTGCGTCCTTTTATGACTTTACCGATTGTTAAGCAGGTCTGATAGTCTCCGCCAGTCGTTGAGCAGGTGGTAGGGCCTCTCCCGACTGTTGGATAGACATGATGACCTCTTCCAATCGTTAAGTAGATTGTTTAGTAGTCAACCATTTGTTGTGCAAGTAAGCAAGTATTGATGAAGCAATCAATTCACATTAAAACAAACATACACACAGATGTTATGGTAATACTTGAATTTATTATCTGATTCAAAAGTGTCAATACATGAAATTTAGGAGAAAGTAGATATTATTCAAATGGTAGGGTTTGATGTTGAGCAGTCAGAGGTCTCAAGCGGGATTATTTGGAGCATCAAGAGCGTTTGTAGCAGGGATTCGACAAGCTTCCGCAAGATGCCCATACCTCTGACAATTGGTGCACTGTCGACAGGGTACTTGAGTTGGATGGTGATACTGGCAGGTGTCACACTTAGGTAGGTTCCCATTGTATTGTTTCTTGGTGGGTGGAGTGGTAGTGTCTATTGCAAAATTCCTGACCTTGTTCTTCCCGTTGGTTGAGGCCTCGGTTTTGATTTCAACGGCAGGTTGGGGAGTATCCTTTTTCTTTTCCCCTTTACGAGTCAGGGTTCCTGCCTTCACATGGTTATCTGTTAGGGTGGCAGCCAAACGCTTTGCTTCTTCCAATGTAGCAGGGTTCCTTCCCCACACTGTGTCTTGAATCTGCATCGGTAAGCCACCAATGTATTTTTCGATTGCAATGGGCAAAGGAGTGACTTTGTGGGGTAGCAGTAAGCTAAGTTCGTGAAAGCGAGTGTTGTAAGCAAGGTTTTCCCCACTGTCTTGAGCAAGATCATAAAATTCGTCTTCCAGTTTCTTGATTTCATTACGAGGACAGAACTCTGCCTTCATAATGTCTTTAGCTTGATCCCAGGTTAAGGCTAGTGCAGCTTCAGCTCCGCGAGTGCGTTTTTCTTCATTCCACCAAGTGAGTGCTCGTTTGTGAAGAACACTCATGGCATAACGGACTTTGAAGTTGTCGGGGCATTCACTGTTGATGAAGGCATTCTCAATACCCTCAAACCATTGGAGGAGTCCAGTAGCTCCTTCTTCACCACTAAACTTTGGAGGGTTACAAGAGTTGAAATGCTTAAGGGTGCAAGCTTGGGGTCCATTACCATTGCCATTGCCATTGTTGTGACCATTCCCGTTGTTGTGACCATTCCCATTCAATTGGATGACCTGAGCAAGCAAGTTGGGAACCAGAGTTGCGATTTGCTGCGCCATTTGTTGAGAAATGATCGCAGCCAGTTGAGCATCGACCCCATTGTTGTTGTGGTTAGGAACTTGGTCATGGTTGTGGTTATGGTTATCACTACCTTCTGCGGGGTTCTCACCATTGCTGTTGCGAGTGCTGCGACGAGGAGGCATGATCTGTAATAGACACAATGAAATGAATGAGAGTTCATATAAGGAATGTAATCATTTATTCATTAATTAAAACGAATAAACGAAAACGTTGACTTATCAAAGATTCTAAATTCTAATAACATATGAAGACATGCTTTAGCCTATAAGTGAACACTCATCCCGAGAATTCCCAGGTAGGCATCCGGGTCCCTCGTCTGATTGGGATATATGCGCAATGCCAGCCTAGACAGAAGACTCAGAATACAGGCGTTCACCCTTCCAGATTGCACGTGTTCGTTATTAAAATCTAGAACTTCGACGAGATCTCAAGGGGGTTCAGGTTAAACCTGAGGGATTTGTCCTATTAGTCTAAGAGTAGATCCACTGATGGAGAGCAACCTTCTTGTAGGGGTGAAAGTAGGGATAAGAAGTAGGGGGGGGAGATAGAAAATAGCAAGTAAAGGAAGCAAGTACTGTTTTAGTCCCTAAGGTTATAGTCTAGATTATTTCTAATAACCTAATTCCCTATAACCAAGGCTCTGATACCAATCTGTAACACCCCAACCGATGGCGGAAACATCGGGGTGCCACGTATTGATGATTGTTTTCAGTAGCACATGGTATAATATAAATTTTTAATAATTTATTCAAACATAATATCCAACATGTGAAATATTGTCTAAGAATTCAAATACATAACATCCAAATAATAACTTCAAAAAAAAAACTTCAAATAACTTCAAGATAAATCCTCATGCTATCACAAGCCTCAGCTTCATTGTTACCTGAAACATGTTAATTTTGAAAGTATTTTTGGGTCAACATAAGTTGGTGAGAATTACATAGGTTTTTGATGATAAATGAATAAAATGTTAAGCAATTCATGTGTTGTGTTAATCTAGCCCATATGTGAGAAACATATTAGAAATAAATCGAGTGCATAATCAACCCTGATGACTGTTATAAATAATACATACCATACACTTATGGTCCCAATGAATAATGTTATGCGATAACAAACACCCACGTAACCTTGGTAGGAGGCACGTATCCGGGTGGGATTGTCAGTCCAATAGATCTATCAATGTATACCGTCGGCTGATCAATGTTAATGATTATGCTAGAATGTGCTTACTCTAATCATGTTCAAGACAATATGCAACATAGAAAACACACAAACACATTGATGATTGAATTGCAATGAAAAGTGTTATAACATGTTTCACCCCAAAAAGTGGTGATAAAAGGGGCTATGTAAACTCACCTTAGCAAATGTTAACTTGTTGAAAAAGATATGATAATTGTGTTGCCCAAAGTGATTCCAAATATTACCCTATAACGAGGTAATATATAATAAGTCTAAGTCTATGTAACTAATACGTGTTATCCTAGGGTTTCGATTTGGGGATAATCAATTGTTAAATTTTTATTTAAAAATGTTAATTAAATAAAGAAAATTGGATGATAAATGAAAAATAGTCTTTTTATAAAGTTTGAATTTTGAATGAGTACAATAAAGTGTTTGAAGCAATAAAATAATTTTTATAAAATTATTTCATTTTAAATAGATTTTTAAATCTATTTATTTATAAATAGCCAATTATTAACTTTAATATTCAAAAATACTAAAATTAAAGAAATCTTATTTTAAAAATCACAATTCTGTTCTAAATGATTAAAAATTAATTTGTATAAAATTTTGGTGCAAAAATGATGAAAATTGGATTTATTATGAATTAAATATGATTAAATCTTACAAAAATTGATTAAAAATAATAAATAAATGATTTTACTGAATTAAAAATTATTTCAGTAAAGTTTAACTTTATCAAAAGTTAGGATAATTTTTGGAGAATTTAAATAAATTGTTTTGATATAATAATGGATTTTTATAATTATAATTGTATAAAAATGATTTAATTATTATAAATATTAAATAAAAGAATTTCTGAAAAATAAAAGTTGTAATTAAATCTTTTATATCAGATTAAGTAATATTAATTTTTTTAGAGTTTATAAAATAGTTTAGGTATTTAAAAAGAATTTTAAAAGATTTAAAGGATTTATATATATATATAATTAATCATAAGGTTAAAAAAAGAAAAGAAAAGAAAAGAATGAAAAAGGCTGGTCAGTGCCGGGACTCGAACCCGGGTGACCCTTGTGTAAGCCACGCGTCTCAACCACCTGGCCTAGGCCGGTGGTTGTGATGACTTCTGTTTTATTATTATTAAATACACGATACAAAATCAGTATTATCCCCAATTGAAACGCGATGAACCCTAGCCAAAACAATTGATTGATTCAGGCAACTATAGCCCGATTAATGTTAGGGCTATAGTTGCTTGAATGCCGATGACTAAACCCCACAAATAAAATCGAACTCACAGTGTGTTGATGATGATTATTATCGGGTCAAAGCAAAAGTCAACCTCGAGCAATAAACAACGATCAAGGCAGTAATAGAGAGAAATAGAGATTGAGAGAGAGGTATGAGCGAGTTTTCAAGGTACGCAGGGTCACAATTTATACTAATGGGATTAGGGTTTGGGTTAATTGTATAGTTGACTTTCCATATTATAGAACGCGGTCAATAATGATGATTAGGGCACAATTGCCGTGTAATTGTTGTTCAATCATGTTGTAATGGGCCGGATATTGCACGATCTTGCCAAACATAAAACAATTACGCGTTAATACAATGGATTGGGCAACAAGGAATCCCACAGTTGACTTTTCTAGTCAACTGTGAGGATTTAAGAGTGCGTATAAGATTATTGTTGTCCGGGTTTAAAACAAGAAGCTGGCTTAGCCCAGTTGGTTTGTGCATTGGTGTTGGTTAGCCCGGCCTTGGCGCGGGTTCGAACCCCGGCCAAGGCAACATTTTTTTGATTTTTATTTTACACACACACATATATATATAATAATATATATATCATTAGGGTTCCAAAATAACAACAAAAATAATAAATGCGACGATAATAATAATTGCGAGGGTAAATATGAAACTTGACGTTTTTATTCATTGCCATGCGTACGTACAAGTATTTAATGCGTGATGTTACAATTTTCCTGGGGTGTCACATTCACCCCCTGTTAGAGTCTCATCGTCCCTGATGAGGTATGTACCCACCATCCCGAACTACACAGGAGTGGCTCTGATACCATCGATAACATCGGGCCACTCTCACCACCAATATTGTCCGCTTTGCCCACCCAGAGCTCACGAATTTGTTTTTGGGTGCCCTGGTGGAAACTTCCCAGGAGGTCAGCCATCCTGAAACTGCTCCCACCTGAGCACGCTTAACTGTGGAGTTCTCCTCTCATCCACTAACATTAAGCCCAAAACGCGTTGGTGATTTAAGATGCAAGACATTACTTATGAACCAAGGATCTCTCCTGGCCACGGCCGATGTGGGATTTTCCTGGGGTGTCACATTCACCCCGTGTTAGAGTCTCATCGTCCCTGATGAGGTATGCACCCATCATCCCGAACGGCATAGGAGTGGCTCTGATACCATTTGTAACATCCGGCCCTCTCACCACCAATATTGTCCGCTTTGCCCCGATGGGTTGCCTATCCAGAAGCTCACGGATTTGTTTTTGGTTGCCCCGGTGGAGACTTCCCAGGAGGTCACCCATCCTGGTACTGCTCCCACCTGAGCACGCTTAACTGTGGAGTTCTCCTCTCATCCACTAACATTAAGCCCAAAACGCGTTGGTGATTTAAAAGGCAAGACATTACTTATGAACCAAGGATCTCTCCTAGCCACGGCTGATGTGGGATTTTCCCGGGGTGTCACATTCTCCCCATGTTAGAGTCTCATCGTCCCGGATGAGGTATGCATCCACCATCCCGAACGGCACAGGAGTGGCTCTGATACAATTTGTAACATCTTGCCCCTCTCACCGCCAATATTGTCCGCTTTGCCCTGATGGGTTGCCCATCCAGAAGCTCACGGATTTGTTTTTGGTTGCCCCGGTGGAGACTTCCCAGGAGGTCACCCATCCTAGTACTGCTCCTACCTGAGCACGCTTAACTGTGGAGTTCTCCTCTCATCCACTAACATTAAGCCCAAAACGCGTTGGTGATTTAAGAGGCAAGACATTACTTATGAACCAAGGATCTCTCCTGGCCACGGCTGATGTGGGATTTTCCTGGGGTGTCACATTCTCCCCATGTTAGAGTCTCATCGTCCCGGATGAGGTATGCATCCACCATCCCAAACGGCACAGGAGTGGCTCTGATACAATTTGTAACATCCGGCCCTCTCACCGCCAATATTGTCCGCTTTGCCCTGATGGGTTGCCCATCCAGAAGCTCACGGATTTGTTTTTGGTTGCCCCGGTGGAGACTTCTGAGGAGGTCACCCATCCTAGTACTGCTCCTACCTGAGCACGCTTAACTGTGGAGTTCTCATCTCATCCACTAACATTAAGCCCAAAACATGTTGGTGATTTAAGAGGCAAGACATTACTTATGAACCAAGGATATAACAATTACAAATGAATTAAAATATTTTTTAATTAAGTAAAGCAATTTAAATCTAATTAAAACAATAATTTTTTTAAAAAGGGCCAAAGCGCCTGCCTTTGGCCATAGCGAGGTGCTTTGGAGGTAAATTTAGAAAACATTTCCAGATTCATCCCCCTAGATAAAAAAAGGGCCAAAGCTCCTCGCTTTGGCTATAGCGAGGTGCTTTGAAGTTGTTTTTTGTTTTTCCCGATAAAGCAATCAATCTGGTACCACGATGTGACCCAAAGCGCATCGCTATGGCCATAGCGAGGTGCTTTAATTGGGGGTTAAAATAGAACCAGGGGGTGTGAATAGACCGAGCCAATAAGAAATTAAAGTTATAATAGCTTTACTGAACACACATATGTTACTTGATGTGAAAAGAGGAAAGCAATATAAAAGGCTAAGCATAGAAAACATATATTAACAGATTTGTATTAAAAAATATAATTAGATTTGACTCACGAGAGATTCTCTTTATAAATCAATAGGGTCATGACTAATGACACGGTTGTAATGTCCTCGTATCCAAAGTTTGATTGGTGCAACGGCAACCTATAAAGGACAACTTTATCGTACCACACATGTGGTAGCCCCTCACCATCAAGTTCTTGTTGGTTTCCTTTTCAATTAACCATAGTATTTCACACCTTTAGGGGCTGTTTGGTAGTCTCTTAATAAGCCTTTTAACTATTCAGGTTTGAATCATTCAGCATTTAGACTGTTTGTTTTAGCATCCGAATAAAATGATTAAGTGTTCAACCATTAAGTTAATAAGGGATGCTGAATGATTCAGCTCTTAACCATTCAGACCATCTTAATGATTCAGCACTTAACAACCCCTAAATCCAACTAAGGGGAGATGCGGCGCCATCACAAAAGGTCACGGGTACCCAACTATCAGCACGGTAACACCGTCGCCATCAGTGCTGGTATGGGTCCCGTGAACCTTTTTCTGGTTCTTTCTAACGGGCTGGTAAAGAATAATAATAATTGCAACGATCGAATTTTAAGTATTTATTTTATTACTTTTTTATCGTTATTTTCAAAAGGCGACGAGTAGGATGAAGGCGTTTGTATGTTTATTTTAATTGATGTTTCTTGTAAAAAAAATTTTAATTTTAATGGAGCTGTTTTATTTTTTTAGTTTTACAAACGGCTCTTTTAAATCAAATGGTCAATTTTTTAAAACGGTAATTAAAAAAAAAAAGAAAACTAAAAAATAAAGATGTCAGTGAAGTGAATCAGTTAAGTGTTGTCTCCAAAAAAGTGATTCAGTGAAGTAAATCACTGAAGTGATGTGACAGTGCAGGATTGGTTAAAATCAGTTAAGTGAAAAACTAATAATGGTAGTGCCCTTCCCCCTAAGACTATGTGTAGTGAAGGTGAAATTTAGATCCCCATCATGTAGGCGTGTGGGGCCACTAGGGTTTTAAAAGAGGGCTTGAAATTGATAAGGGGTGTAGTGGTGTGGTGTGGTGTGGTTTGGTGTGAGTGTGTGTATATAATGATATTAAATTTAAATTAAAAAAGAAAAAAATAAAGTGGCAGAAAATGACTGCCCGAGCAACACTTCACCCTACGCGAAATATTTCGCTTGGGAGTCATTAGCTCCTAATTAACAGCATGGGGCGGTGTTTGCAGGTGAAAGGGGCGCGAAAAATGGGCATTAACGCCCATTTCACTATCCACTACGTATGGTCTAATCTACATAAATTACGGTACCTACACAAATTTATGTTTGTATTCACTGCTACAAATGCGACTAAAGTTCGGTAACACCTAAACTAATTCAAACTTAAACATGATACTTCATAAGACACCGAATCATCGGCAAATAGTAACAAAAACAGTAAAATCTTTGAACCGTTTCATAAACCATGAAAATTGCTGATGACGGCCTTGGTTTTAAATGGGTAGTGCGCTCAGATGCGTTTTGATCCCAAAAACTGATGCGCGATGCGCAGTGCGTGATGCGCGCATCACGTATACAAGGCGTTTCTTATTCAAAAAATTATTTATAGATGGTACTTAAACTTGTTAAATTTAAACACTAAAAAGTTAAGAGATTATAATAAACAAATAAAAAAAATAGTTCTAATACCATGAAAGAAGTTCAATATAACTAAAATAAGCTTGAACTCTTATGGTAGAAGTAGTCTATGCAAAAAGGCACAAGTAATGTATGTAGGAACTAGGAACTCACTCAACAACTTTATCAGCTTAATTTACAAGCTTATTAAGCTCATTGTATAGTTTTACTCTATAGTGGTCAATTTCAGAAAAAAGCGCATCAGAGCGACCGATTATGCGATCTCACTAGCGT
This sequence comes from Ambrosia trifida, assembly GCA_028751855.1. Classification (NCBI taxonomy): domain Eukaryota; kingdom Viridiplantae; phylum Streptophyta; class Magnoliopsida; order Asterales; family Asteraceae; genus Ambrosia; species Ambrosia trifida. The sequence continues at coordinate 108,982,234 of CM054130.1, forward strand.
ATCACGTATTATGCGCGCATTTTAAAGCCAATATTACAGCTAGAATATAATTGATTCCTAAATTAAAAGAGGCAAGAACAAAGCATGAACAAGCACGCAATGTGTTGGGGTACTATATTAAACCTCAAAACAAATCATATAATATTAATGATGGGTTGGATATAGAAACAAGTATGGTCCCATACCTATACCCACCCTGAGAATTTCACCAATTTGTTACGTGGTTTTAAATTTGTACATAAGCTAGTGGGGTGGTCTACCTATCAGGCTTTTACTCGTTCTTTCCAAAGTTTGTCTCCACCTTGGCAAATTTTGAGTGCTTCATACCATTTTTGCTCCTGTACATAAAAGTGAAAAGACCAGTCTTTATAGAGATTGCTTTCCCTTTTTTTTCTTTAGTTTCACTGCTAACAATCATTGATTATTTGTCTTCACTACAAAGTTTCATTAATTCCAAGTTTCCAACACAAATGATCAAATATTTATATGCTCATTAACCATAATCCATGTGACCTCAAGGAGTCTTTGGAAAACAGGATAACTGACTCTCATATATAATAACACCCAAACAGGCCTCTGTTAGTTTTCGTATGCCTTGTGGGCGGACTTGGGGCAGCCGGCCTAGGCCTATTCATTAAGGCCCTACATTGACTTATCTTGGGGAGAAAGTTTGCTAAACCGTAATTAGTCTGTATAAATATAGGCGTCCACTATTCACACACGTAATCATGTATACAACTTGTATAGGCTTATACGGGTCGCATTGTAGTAAGGGAATGTCAGAGTGTGTTTGGATGAATTATATGACCAGTATACATGTATACAACCTTATATACAGCCCATAAACATATATACGACCAACATACATGTATAAGAGCCTTACATACGACCCATAAACTTATATACAAACCTTAGATACAATTAATATACAATTGTATATGAGCCTTATACAAGTTGTATACTTGCACAACCAAACTCATTTTGAGATTCTCTTACTAGTATATGACCCGTATATAAGGTGTTAAAATAAGATATTGGGGTGTACCTTTATTAGTCCCCTAAATATAAATGACGTAGCTATAATTTAATTATCACTTCAAGAAAAAAAAAAAAAAAACCTAGTTGCCACTTATAAATCGTAAGTCAGTTTAGACCGAACCACCTAAACCTCATAACAGTCCAAAATGGATAAATGATGGTATCAGCCTTTGAAGAAGAGAATAACAAATTGTCAGTAGCAATCATGACAGGTTAAATATTGTGAAACGGAGTTTATTATAATAATGAGAAGGGGTGTTATCCCTTAATTTTTAAAAACACCTTTTTAAAGACAGCACTCTACTAATTCTTTTATTTATTTTTATTTAAATAAATATCTAAACTTTTTTTTAATTTTCCATCGTTTAATAATATTATACGGTTAAAACAAAAGTCAAATGCATTGAAACCGTTGACCTAAGCGGTTAGTAAAATTGAATTCAATTCATGCAACCGTTCAAAAACTTAAATACCATTTAAACCGTCCACCAAACCATTCAGTAAAATTAAATTTTACATTGAAAGTGTGCAAAAAATTAATTTTATACACACCAAACCGTCTCTTAAATTTGTATATAAACACACACAATCGTGGGTTTAAAACTCACACCCACTATCCACGGTTTAAATAAACAAACACCCACACACACTCTACACAAAGATGACTCGCTAGAACGAGGAAAAGGAGATCGCATTGGTGGTGTGCTACAAAGACGCCCAAAGCGACCAGGCTTAACAACAACGCCCACGCTCGAGGGGGAGGGTCTCGGGGGAGGGGTCGCACCCGGAGGGGTTATGGGACCGCGTGTTGGCCGACTTTAATCAGTAAGTTGGCATCAACGATCGGACCATCGAGAGCCTGCAAAGGAAGTGGACCGTTCTCAACAATAAGTGTGATCGGTGGACCACCCTCCACTCCCGCACGTTGAGGGAGAACCTGGGCATCGACCGGGAGTTGGCTATAGAGTTCACGCATGTGGACTATGCGGCTCGATACAACAACAGTTTTGACCATGTTGAGGCATGACAACTGTTGTGCCAACTTATAGATTTTTTTTATTTCTTTTATTGTATTATAATTTTATGTTTAATATTAATGAATTTCAGTTTTTTATGTTCTTTATATTTTGTTTATTTAATTAACTTTTAATTTATTGTTATGCTTTAATTAAATTTAAACAATATTTACCCACGGTTTATATAATAAAATAAAAGGTTTAAATACAAAACTAGAATTATATCAACTCAAAAATAATGAATGATGACGGTGTTACCATGCCGGTAGTTGGGTACACGTGATTAGTTCTGATGACGCCCCATTCCTAAGCTTAATATAAACTTAAACCAAAATTGTAGTGGTTCTAAATCTGAGGCCAAAGTGCGGATAATTTATTACACGAGTACACAGTATTTTATCACTAATTAATTGGTGAGAGAACTACACAAATAGTTATTGTGGTTTATCATATGTTTCACTTTCGAGTATTAAGGTTTTTAAGTTTCAGGTTAGGGTTCCAAGTTAAGTGTTTTTTTTTTTTTTTTTTTTTTTTTTTTTTTTTTTTTTTTAATTCTTTAGGGTATTAGGACTAACGGGGTTAAATATTTAGCATGGTTATCTCTCACGTGACACACACGTGAAGGTATTTTTGTCAAACCCAATTGTTTGTATAATACAAGTATACACACATAACTTTAATAATAATAATTAATACAAATTATTAGGTGATGGAAAATGAAATTAAATACTAACAATTTATATATTCTATCTCTCACCATTCTACTGAACACACAGCCCCTGCATCCTATTTCGATCGTTTATAACCCACCGGCGCGAAACAACTGCGATCATTGCCATCAGTTCTGCTTTGTTTCCTCCTCGCTCGCCACCACTAATCCTGTGATTCATCACATAATTGCTACCGCACCATGTCCTTAGTTTGCATCCGTAAGCACCAGAATTGAACCGGTTGAGTATCGAGCCATAATCACTCAACCACTGTAACCACTATAATCATATTATTAATCCCTAGATTCAAATTTGGCATTGATATTCTGATCATATAGCAGAGGAGAAGAACAGTAATCGTTTATGAAGAAGTTCTATGTGTACACTTGTATTATACAGACAATAGGGTTTGACAAAATACCCTCACGTGCGTGTCACGTGAGGGATAACCCAATTAAGTATGCAACCCCGTTAGTCCCTAATACCCTGTAATGTTATAAAAACTTTAGTTGAAATCTTAACCTGAAACTTAAAAATCTTAATGCTCGAAGGTGAAACTTATGCTAAACTACAAGGACCATTTGTGTCGTTTTCTCTTAATTGGTACATTTTTTTTTATTTTTTTTTAGAATTGGACATTTGTCACACCCGCCAAGGCGGAAACACGGGGATGCAACGACCAAAAGGTTTTCAAGCACAAGGTTCATGCAATACACATTTATTCAAATAGTACCACCATAAATGATGGAAATTGTCATGAATTTATTGAAAATGATACCATAGTGTTAACATAAGACATTGTCTAATATTTATGGAAATTGAAAACATAGCATCTTGAAACCGACAAAAGCCATCAAAGTGATACCACGGGGTGCATGGTCGAACCCTTCCCTCAATCCTCGGTGGCCCTCCATTAGTTACCTGAAAAACATGCATAACGAGTTTTGTCAACAATAATGTTGGTGAGTGTACGGGTTTTGAATCTATAATAAAACCAACGTGTAATTCGTGTATGACCAATCATAAGCTAGCTAAGCGAATGATTACTGTGAGAACCATGAGTCCCGTAACCAAACCTCTTGACTGTTGTGCCTCGCGCATTCTACACTAAAGAATGTATGTATAGTAGAATACTAACACTCTTTTGTATGTAACCGGTTAGAGCGACTAACCAATAGTGGGGGTGTCAACCCAATAGATCTATTAAAGTGTTACATGGCTAAATGTTTAGCTAATGGTTATAGTAAATGTTGTACAAGGACTAGTGAGCTCATGAACCAAAATGTCTCATGTTCCACATGGTAGTCATGATAGAATGTACACACACTTGAAAATGACACAAGTATTGATGCATGTGTTTTCCCCAATATGTAAAATAGTAAAATGGGGCCATAGAAACTCACCTTATAATATCACGTGTGGGCTAGTGAAGTCGTAGATGGTTGCTGTCCTAACAAATGATGCCCTATGATCATTATGGACATGATGAGTTGTTGTTTATCATACAAGTGGCTCACCCAACAATTGTAGACCCAAGTATGTGGGCCAGGACTTTTTGTATGTGTAGACTTTTAGTGTTCCGTTTTGAGAAAAGCCCGGTATTTATTAGAGTGACACTGATTGTAACCAAAATGGGTCCCTTTTGTTGTCACAGGTCCAAGTGGTTCCCAATCGGTCATGTGTGATTGATTTATGAGAAAACAAGTGCCGTGAACGTATTCTTAAACCATTATAACACACTAGTAATTGTTAACATGTGTTTGTTTTACTCTGACATGCGTTATTACATTGTAGCCGAAGCTAGCACATGTCATAACTTCAAGAGTTGATTGTTTAGGGTTAAAATCGATTGATCTTGCTTTGACAAGGCATGGCCGAAGCCTCACATGTGCCTAAGTGCAGTTTTGATGAAATCCGATTGGAGTTCCCATCAAAATACACCTTAGTTTCAAGTGTTCAAAACCATGAGTTTATTTAATAAAAACCGGTTCTTAGTGTGGTGATCTAGTCGTGTTTTGATGTTGAAACCTTGCTCGAGTTATGGATGCATTTATCTAGCCGAATGTCAACATAAAGGTGAAGAACCTTGACAATACTACTAAGCCATGTCTACAAAAAGCTTTGTTTATGTAAACATGCTATCCATGTGATTGATTACGAAAAACAAAGGTATAGTTTGGTGATAATATCGCTACATTGATGTGTTAGGCCGATTAAAACAAGACCAAAAGGTGACTTGGGTCGGGTTGATCATTAGACCGAGGGGTAGTGGATAGAAATCAAGCTTGTGGATGATAACTCACCTAGTATACTTGTTGATGATCACCGGATGTTGAGGCCGTCTATCCTTCCTTCTAGCTCCTAGCCTTGTGTTCCAAAAGCTTGGATTCAAGAAAATGGTTTTGTGATAGCGGAGGGATGGTTCGGCCGATGGGTAGAGAGGCTTAGGAAGTTTTTGAGGTGTGAAATGAAGTGAATCACCAAGGCTCCTTATATAGTGATCGACTAGCTTGATGACAAACAAAATAAAAGGCAAGTAATCTTCTCTAGGATGGTGTAATGTTTGGAAACTTTAATCATGTTTTATGTAAGGTCTTGTGCAAGATGAATGCAAACAAAAGAGCATGCTTATTCTAAGCATGAGCCGACTTTGGGAATGAACGAAACAAAGGAGGAAGTTGACTTTGCATAGAAGGTAGAGTTCTTGTTTGGCTCTTATCCATTCTAGTGAAAATGTTGACCATCATCTTATGTTTCCTTGCTTTTTCCTTATTTGGCCGATTAGTAGCTTCTTACACTAATGTATGAATGTTTAGCAATGTGTCTAATTACTTGCATAGGTGGTTAGCCGATTTTGTAAAGGAAAGAAAAGTGGATAGTGACAAGTCTTGTGGTGAGTTTGTGTTTCATGGCTTGGCCTTTGTGTGTGGCATTTTCGGCCGCCAACATTTGGAAAGAAAAGGGTGATAGTGAGTAGTCATAGATCATAGGATTTTGTCTCTAGTGGAACCAATCATGAGCTTGTATAGTTGGAAAGGTATTGTTGGTTGTGTTGGTTGGATTTCGGCCGAGAATAGTACAAAGGAGGGTCCAAACTTTGATGATGGTGGTGTGTTGTTTATGTGGTGTCTTGGTTGATTAAAGAGGAAAGTAAGAGAAGGTATGTCATGAAGGTTGACATTTCCTTTCTAGTGCAAGGTTTGGAACTTGTGATCATTCTCCTTGGGTGCTAGGATCGGCCAAGTATAGGTGCTAGGTGTTTATGTCATGTGTTATAAGATAGACTAGGCATGTGCTCACTTGTATAGGTAGCCAAGTGAGCATGTATACATGGAGATATATGTGAGGTGCCATGTATATATATACATATGTGAGTATGTTTTTGTGAAGCCCCATGATAATACCTCTATTATGTTCCAAGTCTTATCATGTTTGGTGAGCAAATCGGCCTATACATATGTTAGTAGTGATGTAATAGTTCATGGTGTCCATTAGATAGTCTCTAGTACCCCGTTGATATAGGAATATCATCCGGTTTCTCAAGGGTAAGAGTTAGTTAAGTTTTATGCCTCTTGATGACGACATTAACATGTATTTTGTTTCATAGATATCATGTGTTTACTAAATGTTAACCCATGGTGGTTCTTGTATTCACATACGTGTGTTAAAGGTGAGCAATCATGTGTTAGCGTGTAATAGCCTCATGAAATGCTTGTTTGGTGGCATGTCCGGGTGTTGTATGACTAAACAAGTGTACTATGTTGAGTTCTCTGATTAACTCATGCTTCACTAGACTGGGAGGGGGGTATAGTGTATGCAAATTCTCTAAATATGCACATATGATGACGTAATAAATGAAATGTGTACGGATGTTGACCTGGTTCGTTGACTGTTGTCACAACATTGCTCCAATTTTATTGTCAATACGGAGTCTAATTTTTACAATAACTGAAAAATTACATCAAGATAGTAGGCAAGGGGACAACCCGTCGCGTCGCCAACCCTTTCTGTATTGCGAACCCTAATCTACTAAACACAAACCCCTGTCCCATGGAGTCGAGACATTGCTATGGATAACTCGTTGAACCCTAGTTAGCAAACGGATAGCTTCCGGTTCCAGGGAGACAAAAGTATCAAAATCCAGGGGGACAAAAACATGTTGGTTCTCTTTGCAAGCTTTAACATGTTTTTCCACCTTCTTCGTTTCCACCCTTCTCATTTCTTGCCCAGCTACAAACCCAGTATCCCTCAAACTAGCTAGAGGAGATACCCCTGTGAGATCCACACAGGCGTGTTTCCTTTCGGCCCAACTGAAGACGAGCAAATCTGCTCGTTACAAAGTGGATCTCCCTTCTATGGGGTCCGTAAGAGAGTTTGCAGGGGCTTCCTTCTTGGCTGAAATACCGGCTCGCCTTAGAATGTTTCATAAAACTTCTCACACCCGATCATGCCGGTATTTGAACCACGGTAGCTCTTTGCAGTGAACTGCATGCTCCACGTATTTATCAAGGCTGGTTTTGCGGCAGATCGGGCAGGTTTCATCTTTAGGGTACATGTGGACCATTAAACGGTACTTATGAATGGCCCTGTATTCGACTACGAACATGCTTTGGCCGAACCCGTCAATAGGGATAACGGTCAAAAAGTCCAGAGCATGAGAACCTTGCAAGCATTCGATAACTGCTCTTTGGCGGGGGGACAACTCGAAAACTTCTCCTAGGCTCTGAGCGATTTTGTCAAACATGGCATTCGCCAAAGTTTTCCGAGGCTTCGGTGGGGCGGTGTCTTTATTAGAAAAACCGCCAATATCAAAAGATGGGAGAAAGTTAGTCAGGCATATCTTTTGTATCCGGTTTAAACTTTTTATTTATAAAAGAAGATATTCTTTTTAACTAATCCGGAAAAAAAAACTTTTTATTTTAAAAAAAGTGATCTAGATGATAATTCTATGTAGCGTTTGGTATGATAGAATGAAAGACGTGATGAAATAAATAATTGCGAGGGAATGAAAAATGAAAACATTTATTTTTTTTTTCATTTCATTCATCTTTCATTAACAACATAACCCACCACTGCCACATGTCGTCGTCACCCGTCACCGTTGTCGCCACCACCGCCGCTGCCACCCATCGTGTCCGTGACCCACGACCGCCATATATCACCTCCCACCATCACCACCACTAACCACCACCCACCATCGATTGTATTCGTTCTTCTTCTGATTCCCAAACAACATAAGGTACTGATTCATTTCATTCACACATGACAATTAAACAAGAAATGAAATAGTAATGACCCATTCCATTACCTCGTCCATTTCTCATTCCATTACCCATAACAACCAGACCCCCTACCCTAGTGTTTTTGTTTAATTCATGAAGAATTTGTTTTTGGTTAATGATTTTAGTTTAGGGGAAATTTACCGTTTTATGTTAATCAAACTTAATGATTTTAGAGTTTAGATTTAAGAATCTTACGGCAAAATTTGATGTACCTCACTGCATAAAGATAATCTATTGACATAAGATTTGAGACATGTTTTATAATATGACATTGAATGCTACGTGGCCGAAACATGTTGCCTTCATGATTTACTTTGTAATCACATCATTGTCTCACCCAAGTCACCTTCGTGAGATATCACGATTATAAGTCTCTCAAAAAAAAAAAAAAAAAAAAAAAAAAAAAAAAAAAAAAAATGTTTAGTATCAATACACAAACTACATTGCGATCAATCTACCTTTTCATCGATGAGAAATTTAGATGATGAAAAATATTCACGTTGGGGTTCTAACTTATCTCTTTGTTGATTATCTACCGAATTTGACTATTCGAGCGTTGGACTCTTTTTAGCACAATGATATGATATATACATGAACCACATATCAATATTGAATCAACTTTTTAACCCGACAATCATAAATCATTAAATTAAAGCGTCGATGTAAATTAATCACACAAACTATAATAAAGGTGTTAAATAACAAGAAAACTAACAAATTGATTGGATAAGAAGGAATTACTAAAAATATAGATGTATTAACAAGTGAAGAAAGGATTGTTTTCGTAGGCCATACATGAGATATATGAGTTGACGCCACTGTCACATATGGGGTGTCTTTTCGCTTTGTATTGGTGTTGTTGGTTCAGGCCTCTAAACTGAAACACGCTAGACTCATGTATCTATATCTATATCTATATCTATATCTATATCTATATATATAATAAACCAAAGCCATTTTAATGACATGGCATTCAAAGAGGCTAATCTCTTTATTGAGTGTGCCATGTGTCATCCCATGTGGCAAGAGCTTTATTTTAGGAAAATAATAATTTACATGTGGCAAAAGGCTTTATTTTAGGAAAATAATAATTTAAAATTTAAAAACAAAATTAGATTTTTATCTCTAATGTTTTCTCCCATAACTTTTAAACGTTAATATCTTTTATATACGAGATTTTTTAAAGAAAAAAATTACACCAAATTAACGAGCGTTTTATTATCTTTCCAACGGGTACCATAGTGCTATATAAAAAAACGAAGAAAAAAACGACTATTTTTTGTGTGGTTTTGTTCATACAGGAAAAAAAACACAAAGTGTTCAGGTTATTCATTAATCATGTATAGGCAAGTCATTAGTTATGTTCAAACCAGTAAATATGATTTTTATTTACAACATGTGTTAGCATTAGAGTTGTACATTGTTTTAGGTTAGGTTTTAATATTAGAGTTATACATTGTTTAAGGGTTTTTTTTTTTTTTTTTTGAACGGCTAATTTCTCCCCCTTTAAATACACCATATTTTTTTTGCCCCTTATGAGGCTTGAACTCCCAACCTTCCCTTTAAAACCCCAACACCTTTACCACCACACCACAAAGGGTGGGGCTATACATTGTTTAAGGTTATGCACTAACATTGAAGATACATTGTTAATTGTTTTAGGTTAAGTGCTACCCGAAGCTTTCCTGCATGTAACTGTAAAACGCATCAGTCTATTTCAGGTGTAAAATTGATATTTCAAATTAGATTTCTCAACCCGGGACGCTCCCGGGACATATTAGTTTAAAAAAAAATTGTTGGTTTGGGTCGGGCCTGGGATTAGGTGATACCAGACCCAATTACCCTCATTTTTATATTAGAATATGATAATTTGTGACAGAGATTTGTTTAAAATAATAATAATAATAATAATAATAATAATAATAATAATAATAATAATAATAATAATAATAATAATATTCATTAATCATATATTGTCAAGTCATTAATTATGTTGTCATATTAGATATTTTATTATGTCATATTAGATATTTCAACCGGGACGCTCTCCAACAGGTAATTGCTATGTTTTCTTTTTCTATCATATTCTGAAATAGCTCAAATCTTATTGTATGCAGTGAAAGACCTTTGACTGAATGTATTGTTGCTAAATAATCTTTGTCCCCTTGAAGTGCTTGGGATCTTAATATTCTGTTTTAGGTGTTGATGTTGTAAGGTGAAATGGATCTTTTGGTATATTTTTTTTTAAAAGTATCTAATGTAAGTTGATACATAGATGCCATTTTTATAGTTTCGATACTTCTAATTTTATTCACTTTACTTAGATTTCTCAACCCGGGACGCTCCCGGGTATAAGCTAGTGTATATATAAATGTGAAAGGAACTTGTAGAAGAAAAGATAATACGGAAAAGAAATGGAAAAGAAAGTAACCGCTCTCTTTATTCATGAACAAATCTATCTATACTTTCTATAATAGTAGAGTCGTAAGTGACATAAGAAATCATTAAAAAAGCTGACGTGGCAGCCATAGAGATAGGCCAACAATGCCTTGCTGATGATAAAAGTGATGTCATTCTGCAGCCTAAAAAATCTAATTAAATAATCCCACTTGCCTAAATAACGGTTGATGATAATAAGTTAATTAAATATTGCCACTTGCTTTAACATATGTTCATGCCACTGTTGCTCCAAATTCAAATTCAAATTCAAATTTTTTTTAAATCTCTCAAATAATTTTTAAATCATAACAGATGCTTCTCTCACATTCAGGTTCACATCGAAGAATTCAAGTATCAGGTAAACAAATTCTAATCGATCATAACAATAAGAATAAAATTTATCCGTGTGGTTTTTAATAACCTTCAATCTTTTGTCTGCTCCATTAGCAATCAGAGTATTTAGGTTGAAAAATGTGTTGATTTTGAAATATTCTTACAATCAAAGGAAAATATTAGTTGTATCATTACCAACGATTCAAGATTCGAAGTGTCAAACTGAATATAGGTATGTGTTTGCTTTTTTAAAGCGATTTATGCGATTGTTAATGCGTTTTAGTTTTTGTCTGTTCAAGTTGTGTGTTTGATTAATTTGAGTTATGGTTGATGTAGTATTTTTGTGAATATTTTACCGTTAACGGATAGAGGCGTTAACTCAGGCAATCAAGTGTTTTTCCAAATGGTGTCAGTTAAGACATTGATTGTGATTATGCTTTTACGTCACTATGCTTATCTTTTGAGGAAGACGTCTGTGTTTACTGCCGTGTTTGTGGTTCTCGCTATTGTAGTTGTCAACAGGTATGTTTGTTGAATTTGTTATTTCTTTAGTTTTGTTTTCAAAGTTTGTAGTTGAAGTATAACTGTGAATGTTTTTGTCTGTTCTATTAGTAAGCAGAGTATGTGAGGAATCTCCTTGAGTATGTTGATCTTTCCTGGTTAATCTTTTTGAGATTCTTTCAGTCAAAGAAACAAATATGTCTTGAAGACTGATGGGTGTATAAAGACATGTTATAATCAAAGTTGATTTGAATGTATTAGCAAGATCAGTTGCAAGTTTTCTAAAGATTATTTATTTTTTTAATTAGAAAATTATATTGAATGTCAGTTGTTTCATTACATCTATTGACTTGTAAACAGATCTTTCTTTTAAAATCCATGTTGTCATTTATAAGTATAAGAATCCTCTTCACTCTGTTACTAGTTTTTTGTAACGTCTACTTACAGTCAAGATATGTTTGTAAATAGTCTATAGTATAAACTGAAGTTGTATTGGATGACAGTTATTTTATGAAGATCTGTCCAAGTTGCAAGTTTTGTGAAGATTATTTGTTTTTTTAATTAGAAAATTGTATTGGATGACAGTTGTTTCATTATACCTGTTGACTTTTCAACAGATCTTTCTTTTAAAATACATGTTGTCATTTAGTAGAAGAATCCTCTTCACTCTGTTAGTAGTGTTTTGTAACGTCTGCTTACAGTCAAGACATGTTTGTAAATAGTTTATAGTATAAACTAAAGTTGTATTAGATGACAGTTGTTTTGTGAAGATCTGTCCAAGTTTTTTGAAGTTTAGTTGTTTTTTGATATTTTAAAATAATAGACGTGTGATGGTACACATTTAATAACTTTTGTTATTAATTTAATCACGTTTATATTACTTGTATTTTAATAATATCAGTAAACAATAAGTCTGAATTATAATATCGACTACACATGTTAACATCTGATTAGAAAAATGTAATGGATTATAGTTGTTTGATAAGATCTGTTGACAAGTCAATAGATATTGTATACCTTTTAACTCAACAAAGGCTGGAATACCAAAGCTGTTATCACTTTTAACATTTCATAAATATAAAGTATTATTTTATTATTATTGGTTTTGTAGTTGTTTTTTACTTGACATAAGAGTCCAACAAGCCCATTATTATTATTTTAATATTTTAGTAGAGATAATTTTTTTTGCACTCTATAAAAGGAGACCAAATCGTTATTTCAGATTGCAACTTTATATCTCTTGAACCTTTGAAAAAGAAACCAAACATCAATACGTACGGCATAATGTTATTTTGTTCAAATTTCCTACTACCAGTCTTCTCGAAATGTTTTCCAACAAAACATAATTTTTTCCAACGAAACAAAAATGTATTTTGTTCAAAAATGTATTCTTTCAACTATTTTCACTTTACAACTCTCCATCCCATATGCATAATGATACTATGTTCAAACGCCAATAATATAATAATATTTTATATTTATGAAATATTGAAAATGATAACTTTGGTATACCAGCCTCTATTGAGTTAAAAGTTATACAATATATCTTGACTTGTCAGCAGATCTTCCTAAACAACTGTAATCCATTACAATTTTTCAATCAGATGTTAACATGTGCAGTTGATATTATAATTCAAACTTATTGTTTACTGATATTATCAAAATACAAGTAATATAAATGTGATTAAATTAATAACAACAGTTATTAAATGTGTACCGTCACAAATCTGTTAAATTTGCAAAAAATTTAAAGTGAAAAACAGTTATAAACTCAAATAATAAAATAATATTATTAATAATTTAATATTATTATCACTATTATAATAATGAACAATTCAATATAAAGTTGAATGAACAAATTTTGAAAAGGTTTCTGTTATTTGACTGACTACTTTATTAACAAATTTAATCTTCTAATAAAAGATATTGTTACACTGAGACTTTTGACTGTTTTACTTCCTTCTACCGATTACACAATCCGTTGGTAAATACTGAGAGAGTTTTGTGTGACAATATCTGTTGAAAACTCAACAGATGTTATAAAAAACCCAAAAAGTAATGATTATGATTTTGAACTTACTTTATTAACAATATTATTTTATTATTGTTGTGTTGCAATTGTCTTGCCTTCTATAAAAAGCCTCAAAAGTAAGTTCCAACTTTACATTTACTTGAAATGTAACTTATAAAGTTGAAAACCAACTTTACAGATAGTTAGTTTATTAGTTAGTTTATTCACCCTATAAAAAGAAGGGAATTCCCAATATTAATTTTCCAACTTTATAGTTTTTCAACTATTTTCACATTACAACTCTCCATCCCATATGCATAATATTGATATTACGTTCAAATGTCTTTCCACAAATCTTCACAAAGATTCTTACAATCAAAGGAAAATGGATTGCCAACAATCCGTTGGTAATGAAGTTGGAATTGATGTTTTCCGATGATTCTTACAAACAAAGGAAAACATCAATCCATTACTATATACAGACCCTATTTGGAATCTTTAGGGTTTTCGAACTTGATGATGTTTAGATACCAACTGTTCTCGCGGTACTGTTTTTGATTGTGTTTGTGTTTCTGTTCCGATGACAATGGCAAGAAAGATCATTCTCTAGGGTTTGGTTGTTAAAAGACATTTTTATGTTTGTTTGTGTTTTTATGTAGTTTGTAAAGTCAGATATTGTAATATTGGTTTCGTTAAAGCAGTTTTTTAGAGATATTTCGATTTGTTCTTTATAATCTTCCGTTTTCTATGTACTTTTCTTAAATTAAATATTTCATTCAAATTATGGAATTGTAATAATAAGGTTGAAATGTATTACAGGTGTTTGACAAATTTGTTTACAAGTCACCATGTTAAACAAAGTAATGAAACTTCAGTTGAAGATTAAGATTAAGTGTTTGTTTTTAATATCTGTTATCCCAACCGAGGCTCTTAATATGTCTGCTGATTTAAGTTCAAAATTAATATAAATACAATTTACCAGACGGTTAATAAATTTGGATGGGCAGTTATTAGGGAACGGTTTTTAGATAACCATTTCTAATCACAAAGTCATTTTACCAAATGATGTACTAATACATATTTTTTTAATTCATATATTTCAAATATACTCAAGTGGAAGAAATCAATATATTGCAAATAAAGTAAGATTAATTATTCATATACACAAATAATATAATTATTTACTATCTTTACTCACTTATATAAACAAAAAAAAAAACAACCTTTTCAAGTCCACATTTAGATAAAACAAAAGTTAATCATTATAATATAAAAGACGTAAAACATCACACGTTCATATTTGTACAAATATTGATATATAGTATTTGTGCTTGTCAGTAAATTGGAATGTAAAAAAACAGAATTTGAATAGTTGCTTCAGTGGAAAAGTAGTCAAATTAATATAATATGTATTCAACATGAATAAAAATGCATTTTACTTAATAACATAATTATAGTTAATGCATTGTAGTTAATAGATTTACTATAGTTAATGCATTGATTTTACTATAAAATACGTTTTTCACCTCTTCCTATATCACTCCATTTAAACATTATCTTCTACATTTCCATAGGTTAACCAATCTTATAAAAATAATACTAAGATGGATTCCAGCAACTGCAAATGGTCACAAATGACAGAGCAGGAGACTCTTGAATTAACTGAAGGTGCTACACGACTGCTTCAACATCACATTTGGAAGACAAAATTGAAAATTAATCAAGTCATTTCTACTAACGTATCAAGTGAACGATGGATTGCCTCTTCATTTCTTTTGGAAATCATAAGGTCAAATGAAAAGTTCAGCGAAGACATACAAAAAATATGTAGGTCGTACAGAAACTTTGTTAAAGAGAAGAATAAAAAATTGAACCAACTGTTGATGACCACAAACTAATATTTTAAATGTATTTGATATTATCATCGCTCTAAATATTTTGAAAATTTTATTTTGTATATTATGTCATCTTTATATAATGATTTATATTTATTGGATGAAAAATAGCAATTTGAGTAAAATTATACCTATTAGTTATATCAATAGTCTACTTTTAAAGTCAACAGATGATTAGTCTTAGTAAACAAACATTAAAAATGTAAATGTGATGTGATTTCTTATTAACAACTGTTTACGCCAAAAACTGTTTGAACGAAACCGTTGAAGTAACATCTGTTTGAATTAACATTGTTTTTAATAGCAGGTGTTTAGAAAAATCTCTTTATATGGCGCATTGATTTTGAACAGACGTTACCGAATACAATTATTCTTGCAACAGGTGATTGAACTTTTAATTTGGTGTTTTCTAAACAGACCATAAAAGTTTGTTAGTTTATGTTATTTATATTTTGTTGGGTAATTGTTTTAAAAAAGATACAGGATTCGCATGTTTACAAAGAAGTTTTACAAAATAATAATATGTAAATTTATGGTAACATTTTTAAGGTGTTTAATAATAGTAAAAATAACTAAATAAGTACATCTAGCGTTAAAAACCGTCGTATTTTCTAAGTTTCCATATAGATCCTTCGTTTGTATCGTCGCCATCATAGACTTTTATGGGTTTCCACTGTTTGTAATTATGAGTTTCAAAAGAGTGATATAATTTAAATTTATTTATATTATTAAACAACAAATATCAGTTGTTAGGGTGACAGTTGTTTTGTAGATCTTTCGTTTGTACAGTGGGCATCATATCGTGTAATGGATGACAGTTGTTTGATAACATCTTTTTACAAGTCAACATATATTGTATATCTTTTAACTCAACAAAGTTTGCAATACCAAATTTAATCATTACGATGTAACAACCCGGTACCGACCCCCAAAAATTTTTCGCGTCTTATTACTATTTTATAATAAATAGTTGACCAAAACAAATAATGAGCGAGTCGGTTGTGTACGAAACTAAAAACCGAACCAATTAATATATAAAATAATATTATCATACACGTTACGAGATCAAGCCGATACACGAAACGAACCTGAACCCGCTCCCGATTAGGTGATTAGTCACCATGGGACACATGGCATGAGCACTATGTGCCCCATGTCACTTTTATAAACATTAAACACACACACACACACACACACACACCATCCTTTCAATAAAACTCAGACACACACCCACATAATAAACACACTCACACATATGTAGAGAGAGAAGCAGAGAAGTTGAGAGGAAGCAAATAGGAGCCGGTGAGCTTCCGGCAGCCGGTCCCCTAACAAACACCCAAGCCCTTCATCTCTTAACTCACAGACACAATCTGGAAGAAGAGAAGGAAGAAGCTAGAAAGAGAGAACACGAAGAGAGAGAAATAGGCGGAGGAGATGAACCAAAAACCACAACCTTCGGTCAGCCCTCTCCCCACTCCGATGAGAAAGGTGATGAGCAGAAGCGAAGGTTGATGTGATGGTACCAATCGGGTCAGATCTGACTTCGAAGGTAAAGACCCCAAACTCACCTCTATTATTCCTAAAAGTAATCTTAGATTATTAATGGTGAGGGTTTTGGTTGTACTCGATGAACAAGTAGTGGTTATGGTGATGATCATCGATGGTGGTTAATCGTGGTTCACAGTGGTGGTTGTCTCGAGTATAGGTGATTGGTGACGAAGAAGGTTGGTGTTGAAGGGTCACGATGGTCAGTGGTGGTTATGGTGGCCAGCGAAAGTAGCAAAGGTAGTGTAGGGCGACGGTGGTGATTGTCCTGGAAGGAGTTTTTGACCTTGTTTTTCATAATCTAACCTACAAACATCTTCCATATCACAAAAAAGAGAAGATCTAAGGTATGTTCTTGATCTAAAACCCCTTTTAAGCATTATTGATTCGTTTTTATTAAACCCCAAAAATCTGTTCTAAGATGGATTTCATGATTAAAAACCTTTCTAAAATCTTTCTAAGCAATACTCTATCATTAAACATGAGTTTTCATACAAATAAACATGTGTTAATGATGTTTTATGTTGTGTTATGTGTTGTTTAATGATTGAATGTTGTTTAGATGATATAAACATGATCTAGAGCTACTATTGGTAATGGTTTATGGTTATCTTAGGTTATAAATTCATGGATGATTGTGTTATGTCTATTTTGGGGATTTTTGCTAGATCTAGGGTTTGATTCATGCTGTTAATGTTAACAAAACAATTAGGAGTTTTCAAACACATATTAATCTAAGCATTTTGAATTGATTATTAACGGATTTCAACAAGTTTCCCAATTGGGTAAAGTTTACATGCATGATGTGACGTTTCCATAATTTTTCCATGTTGGGTAAGTTATAAAACGGACTGATTTTGGAGAAAAATTAGTATGGTTCTGTGGGGATTATGTTATTCATGTTGGACTGCTGTGATTCATGATGTTTCGTGGTGTTTTCAGACTGTTTAGATGCGATTTGGTGCGTTTTAGAATGTTTGCAGCAGGGGAGGTCAAACCAGATACCCATTCGACCCATCGTGGGGTCGAATGAGGACCCTCTGCGCTCGAACCAACAGCAAACAGGGTCAAACGAACTTCAATTTGGTCGAACGAACATGATTTAGGTCGAACTAACAAGTGTCATGGTCGAATTAACATGTGTTAGGGTCGAATGAACATGTGTTAGGTTGTATGAACTTGTGGATAGGTCGAATGAATCTTTTAAGGGTCGAACCAACTTCCTTATATGCTGATTCGACCTTACAACTTCATATGTGCGATTCGTGATGCAAACTAAGTGTTTTATGCTTGAACCTTATGTGTAATCAATGTGTACTTGATTAGTTTATGTAATGGGTCACCAACGGGATGTCGGGTCAGTCTGGTGTGTCGGTTTAACAGTCAAACACGTTTTCAAACATACTTGGTCACGATCTGGACAATCGGGGACTAGATAACCTTAGGGTTATTAGTCAAAACACTTATACGAATTTTTGTGATAGATTCCCAGTAATAGGTGGTAACTCTTTTATTTGGAAGACGCAAATTAAGGTGAGTTTCACAGCCCCACTTTTACTAGCTTTAATTTTGGGGGAGAAAACATGCTATGAACTTATGTTTTGGAACTTGTGTCATAATATGGGTTACTTTTTGAGTTGCTATACGATCTTTGGAAGTCCCGGGGAAAACCACGAGGTTGCACAACGTGGGAATTGTGGATAAATCTATTGGGCGTGACCAGCCCCACCCGTCAACTGGAGGTTGGACGGGTGCATGTTGTCTCGACCTATGCTAAACATGCTAAGCATTATTCAGGCAGCTTAAACATATGCTAAACTTGCTAAACGTGCCTAGTAATGGTTTTTAATCGTAGTAGTAACAAAACTTACGCCTAGCTAGCGTACACTTGGCATAGTATTGGCATGATTGAACTTGGTACAGCTTGGTAACATTTGGTAACACTTGGTAACATTGGTAACATTTTATGAAAACCTGTGAACTCACTAGCATTATATGCTGACATCTTTTTGGGCATGTTTTCTCAGGTCGCTAAGGTAGTATCTCACGGACTAGGCGCACGGGTCTTGCATGGCGTCTAGGGCTTTTAGTACATCTTTTGAATAAATCATTTTGAGACTATGTTGTCATTCGGGGATGTAAACTTGATTAACCTTTCGCTACTATTTTGATTTGTTAAAGAATTATGTGTTGAGTCTACGTATCTTTCATATAGTAATTGTTTATTGTGACCGTTGACTTGGATCATGGTTTGTCACGCGCTCGCGGTAAAACTCCGCACGTGGAATTTGAGGGTGTGACAAATAGTGAATCGGTAGCGAGTCTCTATTATTTATTTGGATTTAGCACTCAACGCAACCTAAGTTGAGTTTCACTACTCTTTTCTTAAAAGCATGCATCTCGGGTTTGGAGACAACTTAATTTCAGGTTTTGAAATTACTTAACTTTTTCTAGCCCGGTTTGGGACTACTTGACTATCACGGGTTTTGGGATACTTGATTCCTTGTGTGGATCCGGTTTTGATTCCTTGTGTGAATAAGGTTTTACTAGTTTTACAACTTTTGTCCTTGATGAACTAAATGACACACTATCACGGAAGTCCTTCACTTATACCAAATGAGTTGTCGGGTTTTGGCAAGCGGGTTACAAGATGATAGCGCTATTAGGATTAACAAACCTCATACCGTGATGGGAGCCGGGCTTGAACTTTGACCTTAGACTTTATCATTGTTGATAGGCAATGATGGGAGGCACTATTGCTCACAGTTGTGAGTGCACCGCTTAAATAGCAGTTCGGTATTTCATGTGTTTAGTCATCATGAATGGGTTAGCTACCCTTGGCATACGCTGAACTAGTGGTTATTGGTTCTTGGTTTTTGGTTACTGATTTGGGAAACTTAAACTCTTACTTACCTTAGTTTGTGAACTCGCCAACTTTATGTTGTCAACGCTAGCATGCTTTTGCAGGTCGCTAGGTACGGAGCACGTTAGGGCATGCATTATTGGTGTCACTGTGTGTTAAACATTACTAAAACTTATTTTGGTTTATTTGCATTACTTTGGTTTTGGACGCGGTGTTTTGCGTTGGATGTTTTACTTTAATACTTTCTTTACACTTCCACACTACTTTAAACTTATTGATTAGACATTAAACTTGATTTTTTAAAATAAACTAAATGGTTTGGGCATTTGAAGTCGTTCTTGTAACTAATGGCTATGGGGATCATGATGTGTCACGCGCCTCACAGTATGAACCCCACAGTGGAATTTGAGGGTGTGACATTGAAGTATTTGCCGGGTTCGAAGAAATGGAAAAAATTGGTATATACTGTGATTTTGGCCATTATCTGGAGGCTTTGGTTGGCTAGAAACGAGAAGACTTTCCAATTGTTCGTTGGACCTCATCAAAGATGACACGTTCACTTGGCTTTCTCATCGCGCTAAGTTAGATAAGCTCACTTTTGGTGTAATTTTTGTGTCTGATTTGATGTTTGTATTTCTCAGTTAGTTGCTGGTTCTTTACATTTAAAAAAATTCTATTAGGACAAAACACATGTACATTTAATTATTATAATTGTACTTGACATTAAAGTCCAGCGGAATTCTGAACTTCTAAGCACATGTGTGTTGTGTTGTACGGTATTAAACAACCACTAATCAATTGCATATGTACTATTGTTATGTAAGTTGTGTTTCTATTTCAAATAACAACCACATGGCTTCATAGTAGAACATAACATATACGAGTATAGTACAATCGATGAGACGAACATGAGTCACAAACAGGTCATAATTTGGTTAGGCTCCAGCTATTTACATCCCCCACCCTTCTATTTCAACCCCTTCCCCCTCTAAGCGTCTTGCTTTGCCCTAAGCGAGACGCTTAGGGTCAATTCAGCCGAGGTTATACAAGGTGGCAGGAAAAGTGGAATATTTTGATCCAAAGTGCCTAGCTTTGGCCAAAGCGAGACGCTTTGGATCAAAATTTTAATTTGGGGTATTTTTTTGGTGTTTTGAATTGGTTTTTTATTTTTTTAATATAATTATTTTAAAAAGTTATAAAAAAAAAAAACTTGACATTATCAACCACGTATAGTCAAAGATTTTAACAATAGATTCAGGAAGCTTGAACAATAGATTCAGTACCTTCGGGAAAAATACAACATTAATCTTCGTTATCCTTTATCATCTCTAATCATGAATACCTTGATCTGCAATATTTGAAAATTATCATTTCTTGACATGCTTAGTAACAGAAAAGTGCACTTTCTTTTTTTGTTCTACAATTTTTTTGTTAGTTGTTAATGTTGTTATAGTTTTTTCTACTTTTAGAAAAAAATAAAAAACCAATTCGAATGTGGTTTGCGCGTTAAATTTCATTAAATAAGTGAAAAACGCGAATTGATCAAACTTTGTAGAGGCCTATGTTCTACGGGAGGTGACTTCGCAATCAAAGGATCCGCTTGGAGTCTAAAGCTTCGCGTTTCATCTCTAAGTATTCAATTTCGATAATCCACACCTTTCTCCTGAAACAAAACCTCTCTAGGTTTACCGTCACCAAACGGATTCACCTTAGGCCTCGGTTTGTCCACTCCAATTCCAAACATTAATTCCAATTCCAATTCCAATTCCAATTCAAATTCACTACTAGAAAAAGGGTCTTCCTTGACATTTTTTTTATGACATACCTCAATTAATGACATGCAAAAGTGCATGTCATAAAAAAAAAATGCCATCTTTGAAAAAAAATGATAATTTCTTGACGTTTTTTTACGCGTGTCAATAATTTTCCGTCATAAATAAAAAAGCATGACAGTTTTGAAATTAGCGTGTAATGATTTTGTGTCACCAAAATTTAAATTCCCTCCACTCTTGTGCCTCTTCGTAAACCCTCCCTCTCATCACAACTCCCAAAGTCTCACCTCTCTCTCTCACTCTCTCTCTAACCATCTCACCACCAACCCCTCTCTCTCATTCTTCACAAAACCCCTTTCACTGAGATGATATTTCCATGATTGAAAGTTTACTAACCTAACTATAACATATTTTGTTGTTTGATTCTTAAGTTAGAGAGGGACACCTATGGAGTTCTGAGACCTCCCACCGTCGACAGCATCAAGGAGATGACCTGTTGGTTTTGGTGACCATGGTACAAACCCTAACATCGATTCTTCAAACCCTAACAACAATCGATACAAAACCTATACCCCTCTCCTATTTTTATTCTAATCCCTTTCTTCGTCTGCTTACTTTTTCCTTTTTATCTAATCAAAGGTTTCCTATATATTCTCATTCAGGTAAGCTGTTTCGCTATAATGATCTATTTATTTACTCGTAGCGCATGTTAAGATCTGGTTTGTCTGACTAATTCGGGTGAAGTGTGTTATGGTGATGTTGTATGTTTTAATATTTGAATTAACCTAGGATTTATGGATCTGTAATTTGGTACACTGGTTACTATTGCAGTTGTATTGTTTTAATATTATTGAAGTTGTAAATTGATAGGAATTAATTGTATAGTCATGCTTTGCTCCTACCAAACGAACTGGGTTCTCAAAGGTTCAGAGAGCACTAGGTTGAACTTGTAAATGAATTGAAGCAATTAGAAGGCTGTGTAGATACATAACATAACTTCAATTAAGTTCGGATAAGATTATGGTGATAGTAAATAGTGAAACAAAGTGGTTACAAGATTGGTTGTTAAGATGTGTTGATGTTATGATGCTTGGGTTCTGTTTCATGGAGAGTGTTTTGTTTTTCTAGTGAAGCTAGGAATGTTTTTGTTACTTAGATAAGAATTAAGAACGGTTCTTTTTTTTTTTTCTGGGTTTTTAACTATTTAATTGATTGGGTGAATGTAGAGTGTGTATAATTGCTGGGAACATTACTCCAATTGATGTCATCACTCATGTTCCAATATTGTGTGAGGAGGCTGACATACCTTATGTTTATGTTTCATTGAAAGAAGTAAGTTTGATTATTTCCATCATCTAATGCTGTCACATTGTTATTCTATCTTTATATTATGTGGCTACCTCTTTTATTGCTCAAACATCCAATTTTGTTTACACATGAGTTTGACTTTCATGATTCAGTGATGAGTTACTGTTTTGATGCAAAAGTTAATGTCCAACTATAACACTTCTGCGGTTCGTTTTGCACCAAAATGTACAAGTTTTGTTAACATTTTTTGTTTTATACTATTATAATATTATAAATTATAAATTATTCACAAAATTTTTATAAATAGTCAAATAGTGTTTTAAGTTGGTTTGTATAAATGATTGAATATTATTAGTTCACAACATTTTGATTAGTTGTAATGTCATTAATTAGGGTTTTTACTACGCCTGAATTTCTTAAATTTAAGATTCTACCAAGACATCCTCTGCTCCTACCAAACGAACTGGGTTCTCAAAGGTTCGTGAACCGATGAGATCATTAATATTTGATTATGGCATTATAGCTAAATAACCATTACTAGTCCACATTAACTATTTGTCATCTATTCTTAGCTAGGGGTGAGCATAGCTGCTTAGGTCAGTTTTGCCTCCTTTCATCATTAATAATAACCACTCACATGGTGGATAGGTTTGCTCGGCTTTCGTCCAGCTGATTGAAGTTCATCCTTCTTTCCTTGAGGTGGGATTTTGTTAATTATGTACTTTACTTCCATATCCATACTTACATCTTGCTACTATCTTATCCCATACTGTTTACGCATGATTCTGTGTTTGCAGCCGCATTTGCGTAATGTAATTGAATACATTCTACAAGTGAACAACGACCCTGATGAGGAAGTGTCACTTGAAGCTTGTGAATTTTGGTAAGTTAGTAAGTAGTAACACATTGCTTTTAATTCATCCTTTGTTCTCTCCAAACCTTTATTGTTTTCCTTCATTATAAAAAAATCATGTAACAAATAACAATCATAATATTTAATGCTTTAACAATTTGGAAATAATTATCATAAGCCAGACTTTTGAAATTTTTACGACTTCATGTGCTCATGGCATGCTTAAACAATCTATTGTTTGGCGTGAATATTATTATCAAGTATCACCCAGTACTTTGGACCTTTGGTATAAATAGTTTTAGATGGTAATGGTATAAATAGATTTCTGTTAGTAAATAGTTACCTTACATGCTTTCATTAAGCAATAAATTTTTTAGATTCAACACCAATGCAACATGTTTTATGTGTTTTCTATAAATGTATCCTATCTGAGTATTTGCGCCTGCATACAGTTCTTTCTGAGATTACTTCTGTGAATACCTATGATCTATGATGAATCCAACCACTCTCTTGGGAATAAAAGAAAATATTTGGAAACGCAGCTCTCTGTCTGCTGCAGAACAGGCGGAACCACAGATATTCTGCTCGTCGGTTGCTGTTCCTATGTTAACAGATGTGCCGGAAAGATGGATGTGGAGTGCTGGTGATGATTGCGTGTTCACAGTGGGCGGTCTCAAGAAAGTGCTGCACTCTAACATATTCGAGCAGGCTCCGTTTATTATGGATTGGAATTCGTAGGTCCCGAAGAAGGCGATTTTATTGGCGTGGCGTGCAGAGTTGGATAGACTTCCGACAAAGGCTTCCCTTTTAAGACGAAATATTAACGTTGGGTCGGACACTTGTCCGTTCTATGGTGATGCTGCAGAAACTTCGGAACACTTGTTTTTGGCTTGTAGCTAGCTTTGTGCAGACTCTATGGCAGCTTGTATTCCAATGGTGTAAAATAGGTGCAGTGTTTTTGTTTCACATCAAGGACATACTAATTCTTCATAATCACGTGGGCAGCTCAAGGAACAAAAGGAAGCTATTTACGTGATTTGCTTGACGACTTTGTGGTGCATTTGGAAACATAGAAATGAAGCGATTTTCAACTAAACGCAAGTGAATCTCTCTAAGGTCCTCGGCGATATCAAGGCTCTAAGCTTGTTTTGGATTAGAGCTAGGGCGAAACAATAATATCTAGTTTGGAACATTTGGTGTAGTTTTAACTTATCTAATATTGGGTGGTAAAGCTTTGAGTTATTGTTTATTGGTGTAATATGTATGTAAGGTGTATTGCTAGTTTCCTACTAGCTTGGTAATATAATATTTTGTTGATCGTTCAAAAAAAAATTTCTTTGTTGAGAAAGGGGCTTGATTCTAAGATCTTTTTATGTTTTTTATGTTACACTCTTTGATTCTTTAAATTTGCAGGTATGCATATTGTGAGGCACCATTGCCACCTGTAATTTAAGACCATTCTTGCCACGTTTGATTCTAGTATGTTAGCCTGATAGCCTTCCTCAATTCTTTAATCATATTTTGTCATATATTTCTTTTTGCATTAATTTATACCTTATTCTAGGATGCTTTTTATGTCTGTTTAATGCGTATGGCAGGTTTTATTGTCAAACATAGCTTATGCTGACGATGACGAGTCACTACTTAATGCAGAGGTCAACTCTTTGCCTGTGTGTTTCTCAACTATTAGCATTCCTTCTAAATCCCTTCAATCACATAAATAGTTAGACTATAGACATGCGTATATCCCAATCCTTAAATCATGGTTATCACTTTCACAGCATACATACCAATTGATTCCCATTTATTCTCACTTAACTTGAGAGTAAGACATGATTTCATAGTCACACTAAATCGGCACATCTACCTTATATACCCCACCCCTTTTTATAGTAATTTCAGAGCCATTCTATTCATGTCTATTTTTGTTCATTTATATTTTGACCCTTAAAAGTCAAAACTTTCCAACCTATATCATACTTGAATTATCATTCATTCATACGGGGTACTTTCGCCATATCAATTTCTTACTTAACAATCATAAATAACCAAATTTACTAACCTTCCTCCCACGGCGTTAACCAACCATCCATATGTCGGACTGACTTGTTCCTTCACAAGTCCATGCCATACCTAGCTTGGTTTAGTTCATTAACATGACGAGTTCCAACTCGTTAGCATCATATCACTTGTCCCATAGATTTCATCATATCCGAAGTTTGACCAATCGTATCTACAAAATCATTGGTTAGACATATCCTTTATATTCATAACAATTGACTTTCAATAGTCCAATATTTTTTTTTCACTTGGAATCTCTAATTTTATACATCCTGTTTCATTTCTTACGTAAATCCTTACATGTCACACCCTCAAATTCCACGTGCAAGGTTTTACCGCGAGGCGCGTGACAAACCAGGATCTAAGTCAATGGTCACAATAAACGACACTATATGATACGTAAAAATGACACAAACAAACCAACAAGTTTTCATAAATAATCCATCGCTGCGGAAGCGTAAAACTTTATTACAACCCAAAATGCAAAAGTACGTAAGTCTGAAAAGCTAAGTAAGATGCATATGAATCCTAGACGCCGTGAGACTCCGTGCGCCTATGATAAGCTGCTACCTCAACGACCTGAGACAAACATGCTAAAAAACGTCAGCAAATATTGCCGTTGAGTTCACAGGTTTTATGTTAAACGTTTAAGTAATAAAAGCCATCATGTTATCACTATGTTAGAAATGATAGCGTTAGCTAGACGCATGAGTAATACTACTACGACCGGAAACCATTACAGACAACGATATATGATTTTTGCCCGAAACGATTATGCACTACCATTCCCAGGTAGCGTTATGACCGAGACAATATGCACCCGCCCGGCTCCCAGCCGACGGGTGGGGTCTGTCAGTCCCAATAGATCTATCCACATTTCCCCCGTTGTGCCCCGCACATTCATGGTTTCCTCGGGACTTTACGTATCGTATAGTATGTAAATGAATTAACACTAGTATAACATGATAATTTATGAAATAAGTATAAAGCATGTGTCTCCCCCGAAATGTAAAAATGTAAAGTGGGGCCGTGAAACTCACCTGATGCTTCTCCTCACACTAAGATAAGTAAACCTGCTCAATAGACGGCACCAAATACCGGTGACCTATCATGACGAGCGTATAAGGTGTTAGACTAACAACCCATAGGTTGATTAGTCCCTAGCAGTCCAGACCATAACCGTGTACATATGAAATGATGTTTAAACGTTTAACCGACCACACCAGACAAGACCCGACATCCCATTGGTGACCCGACATCCCACGTGTTAGCCGAAAGCAAGATATCATGCAACATATGCAATTAAACACTTAGTATGCGCAAACATTCACACTATCTAGCATAACGCCCAATTAACGCATAAACAAGTCCGAACACGTGCTACTAAGTCATTAGACATGTTACGGGGTTCCTAACATGTTCCTAGGTGTCAATTCATGTTTCGGGATGTTAAAATATACATATGGCAGCATTACACGCGATTAGGAACCAAACATGTGATTAGGAAAAGTCAACTGGTGATTAGGAGAGTCAAACTAGTGAATATAATTGTAATCACTAGTAAAATGGGGAATATAATTGTAATCACTAGTAAAAATGGGGAATAGGATTGTAATCACTATTAAAGTGGGGAATAGGATTGTAATCACTAGTAAAGTGGGGAATAAGATTGTAATCACTAGTAAAGTGGGGAATAGGACTCCTATTCGCTATTAAAGTGGGGAATAGGGCTCCTATTCGCTAATAAAGTGGCGAATAGGGCTCCTATTCGCTAGTATTGCACTGTTCCGTCCTTTTTGCGCGTTTAACCCTCTAAATCAGATCTGAAACATGTGTAAACACCCAATACCCAACCCAAAACATTAACCCAACTATTTCAAGCAAAAACCCCTAATTTATTATCACCCTAGCCATCCCGAATGCATGCGGTTTCCCAAAATAGCATAACTTGCATGTAAGCATCACATCAACATGTAAAACTTACCCTAAATAGCAAATACTCAGATTTCATCACCTAACGACGTTATCCGACATTATCCTACTATTCTAGCATCATCCTAGAGTAAACCCTAACCTTAAACAATCAACAAAACACAACATATCATCATCAATCCACCATAATCACCCAAACGGGTCAAAACGCCTAATATCAATATTACACATCTATGAACCTTCAAACTCCTAGGTTATCCTCATATTAACTTATTTAGATCATAAACATAGTAATAACACAAGAACAATCATGTTTAAACGATAAAAATCCTATCTTGCATGAATACATCACATATAACAAGTATAGATGTTTGGGTTTGTTATGAAACTGATTTTAATGAGTTTTCAAAGACAAATGTTTATAAATCAGGCCTGGTTCTTTAGGGATCAAAACAATATCATATTAAAGGTTTGGGATGAAGAACACACCTTGAAATGGTGAGATTATGGGGTGTAAAGCTTCAAAATGTGATTTCTTGCTCAAAAACGTGTTGCAGAGGTTGGATAAGGTGTGGGGTGGCTTTGGGGTGTATTAGGGTTTCACAAATGATGTTTTAAAACATAAGGATGGTATTTATAGGCGTTTTTAGTCGTCACCTGCAGTTCAGGCGAGTAGGACTGCTAATCGCTAGTAGGAACTAGCGAATAGCCTCCTAATCGCCCCAAAGTCCCCTCTATTCGCTACTTGTTCTAGCGATTAGGCCCTAATCACGTGAGCAATACACGTGATTAGGATTCTAATTGCCTATACTATTGGTGATTACGCGTAATCACCTATAATGTCATGCAATTACGCAAAATCACTGTTTTAACACATATAAACACGTATTCACATACCGGCAAGTCACATAATGATTATAAGTATGTAATGCACGATAACTAACACGTTCCCATCCGTTCACCAATTCCCGGGACTCGAGATTTTCGTGTGTGCGTTAAACCCGGCGATTCCACAAATTACCGATCCTTGTACACATGATTATGGACCGACACCCAATGGTCCCTCGGACCATTGTAACGACTCCCGATGATTCCCGAATCATCGATACGACTCAACCAACCCGGTCAAGTATGATATTAAGTAGTTGTTTTCAATGTTTTCGTTGAGGTAGACTCGTATACATGCAAAGTATGAAACGTATGTATGTAGAGTATGAAACGTATGTATGTAAAGTATGAAAAGTGTTACCCTGAATATGTCGGGTGTCACATTACATTTCCTTCACTATCTTGAAATTTTATACAATTTGACTTTTCAAAGTAAATGCACCATATTCTACTACTTTATAATAATTTCTACATTACATTCTTGCATCTCATAACATCATTCGTTTCCTGCATATCGAGGTACGAATCCTTCAAAAGATCAACCGTTCATTCGTTTCCATAGGTTTCCATATGTTTCCTGCATGACTTTTCCAAGTAAATGCACCATATTCTACTACTTTATACATGCATTTTTTTTATGCCACGCAACATGCATATCTAAACTAAGTTACTGACGTTGTGCTTTATCTTGGTTAGAGAAAAATGTATTCTCTTCTTTATTCCTATCCAAATGTCCCGCTCCATAGACTATTCTATATTTCTACAACATTCCAACTAATCTGGTCCATTACTTGGGTTATTCTATATTTTTACATTTCCACTATTTGACCCGTTCAGGGTCATTTCTACAATTTCTACAATTCCACCCATTTGACCCATTAAGGTCATTCAACATTTTTATGCTATCAAAGATGAGCCGACTAACGAGTAAGTGGAAGGACTTACATATGGATTCATATATTTAATTCCTACCTTTAATTTATATAGGTTTGATCCATATTTACCTGCAGATGCAAATCTTTCATTTCTACCCTTCATTCATATAAGTTTAATCCGTGCGTACCTACGGATTTTTTTCATTTCAACCTTTCATTCCTATAGGTATGATCCGTGCTTACTTACGGATTTAAACCTTTAATTCCAACCTTTCATTCATATAGGTTTGATCCGTGCCTACCTACGGATTCAAACCTTTCATTCCAACATCTCATTCATATAGGTTTGATCCGTGCTTACCTATGGATTCAAACCTTTCATTACAACATTTCATTCATATAGGTTTGATCCGTTCATACCTACGGATTCAAACCTTTCATTCCAACCTTTCATTCATATAGGTTCGATCCATGCTTACCTACGGATTCAAACCTTTCATTCATATAGGTTCGATCCGTGCTTACCTACGGATTCCAACCTTTCATTCATATAGGTTTGATCAGTGCTTACCTACGGATTCAAACCTTTCATTCCAACCTTTCATTCATATAGGTTTGATCCGTGCTTACCTACGGATTCAAAACTTTCATTCTAACCTTTCATTCATATACAGACTGCACTCTATCACTTGAGAGTCATCTACTTTACCCACAACTGACGTCTAATTACTTATTCATTCATTGCCATAAGTAATTTTTAGGCACAATATACATACGTTTAGTTTGATACCTTCTAAGGGAACCCCCTTCACGTTCACACTTTTATAGAAGTTTTATTCAACCCATTCCCCCACACGACCACTTACTTTCCAATTTTACTAGGCATACGTGTGATGATTCTCATGGTCTCTCATGTATCGCATGCTTCTTGTGCACTAGCCAGGTGCGCAGTCCACATGTTATCCACGTGCCTTCATGTAATCATTACCTTATGCTTGGGGACTGGTTTTCAGCTTCGTGCTACATTTTCAATTTCCTTCCCTAACCACATGGTTGTTTTCCATCTTAATTTTACCACCCCGGAGAATTCTCTCCCACCGGTACCAATGTATTAATACTACGTACCTGCGCGCATTCTATCCTTTCCAAAATTTCCGAGATCTATCTTGGATCGTGTCCTTGAGACCTCTTCATTATCCACAAAAGCTCACCTTAATATAAACACCACAATTAGTTTTTAGCATGTCATGTGAGTTAATATTAAATTCTACCTTTGGGCCTTGATCGAGTCTTGGATTGTACGGGTCACTGATTTCAAGAGCACACAAGTCTGAGTTCAAGTACTTACTTCCTTGTACGAGATTTCGCTCAAACCATGGCTCTGATACCAACTTGTAACACCCTAACCCGTTCTATTAGAAAATACGCAGCGGAAAATACGAAGCAGAAAATTTCTAGATTTATAAAAACATTCTCAAATGTTTAGAAAGCATATCTCCAAAATATTATAGGTGTCACACCTTTTATTATATCTTATTATATTCAACACGACTCAACATTATTAGGTTACGTGCTCGCGATCCCGTACAATCCGTTTCCTCCCTCGACTCAACTTTTTTTGTGACTCGTTGTTGTGTCGTCTTAATCTAAACATTTTCATAAAATGGTTTTTAATTTAGGACAATTAATGTTATGTTGGTGAAACTTGGTTGTCTAATGAAAGTTCCTATTTTATTTTAATCATGATCATGTGACCTTTGTGCTTGGAAATCATTCAAAGTCGCATCCCGTGTTTCCACCTTTGCGGGGTGTGACAACTATGGGGTTAGGTGATACCCAACCTGATTTCCTAAAACCACATACCCGTTTAGCCGACCATGTACCCGAATATTATTAATAGTAATTTATTTCAGCAGGTTCAATATGTGAAAAATAAATCTTCTTTTTGAATATATGTATTTGATAATATTATTTATATTTCATGTGTTGTAAAGTATATACATGAAATGATATAAAAGTTATAAAGTTCTTATTTATTTGTTGTAAAAGTTAAATATATGTATTTATGTATATGTAATGTAATAGTTATTATATAAATAAAAATTATATAATAATTATAAATAAAATAAATGTATATGGAAAT
The DNA here is from genome assembly GCA_028751855.1 of Ambrosia trifida. Classification (NCBI taxonomy): domain Eukaryota; kingdom Viridiplantae; phylum Streptophyta; class Magnoliopsida; order Asterales; family Asteraceae; genus Ambrosia; species Ambrosia trifida. The sequence goes on from CM054130.1 coordinate 109,013,699, forward strand.
TCTAATGGGTATCTTTTAACAAACTAACGGGTATACTTGATTTCCGTGGGTATGCCTGAGCGGACAGGTAATTGCCCAACAAATATCCGATGAATTTTGGCCAGGTATAAGATACAATTTTACAACCGAGTATAGGTATGAAATTGCCAATACCCAACCCAAACTCGAACCATTGCTAATGGTCACCCTAATTGTAGTTAGAATCCTAATTGGTAAGTATTGACGACTTTGGATCCTAACTTCTCCTGATTAAAACTAATTACCCATTGCACTAAGATTGTCCGTTGTGGCCCGCGAGCGAATAGCCGTGAGCCACAAACCAATTCACGTGGCTCACTTGAACCACAACAACCTTAAGCAATAGCTGGCGTGAGTGAGTGGACGTGACTACAGTCGCGTGGGCTAGCGAGGAGATTGTGACCGTTAGCAGTCACTAGCCGTTGGCCAACGGCTAGTTTAGCTATTTAAATAAAATAAAACTTTTTTATTTACTTTAACCAAATAAAATACACGCGTCAACCTACAAATCAAAAAACAACATTTGATCTTTACAAAAATGGATCCGTCACAATGGCAAAGATGTTACCAACCTGCAATGAAGTTCATTGTTAAAGAAGAGTATGGTGGTACGAGTAACGAAATCGAAGCTAATCTTAACCAAATGCCACCACTTTATCCTGATTTCATAATTTCCGATTCGCAACCACCAACCCAAAGGCGAGGTGGCAGAAGTGGTGGTAGGGGTGGTGGGCTGGCGGCTAGAGGTGGTGGCCAAGGATGGACGGCCGGCATAAGTGGTGGTAGGAGTGGCGAACCGCCCGAACACGATGTTCGACTAAATCGTCAAGTGACGCCTTGAACGAAAGAGGAGAAAATAGCCCTTTGTCGGGCTTGGGTTGAAGTATCAGAAGATCGAAAAGCCGGTATATATATACATTTTTTTAACTATATACTTTTTTAACTATATACATGTTGCAAATAATTGATTTTAACTATATATATTTTTTTTAGCCGACTATCAACGGGTGAAGGTTTTTTGGAGACAAATCCGAGAACTCTTCTATGAATAAGTAGGAAGTGAAATGCATTCTGCGGATAAGATTTCCCGCCGATGGGTTGAGATTAGAAAATATGTGGGCTTGTTTACTAACCTTCATAACAGGAACGCTACTCGAGTGCGAGTGAGCGGGTCTAGCGATCTTGACGTCTATCAGTTTACTTGCGATGAGTGGAAAGATGAGGTGTTACGCATGTACAAGACCAACAAAGCGTGGGATGAAGACTACTTGTGAAAAATCCTTCGTAATTGCTCTAAATGGGTGGAGCTAATTTCGCTTGAAGACATGAGAGAAGGCGGTTCATCATCAAAGCGAACAAAAACCTCTTCATCGGGTGGGTATATCTCCTCTAAAAGCTCGGATGCTCACGTGGGGAATGACCTAAACTCTAATGAGGGTCTTCCCCCGTCCCCCCTAGGTCGACCAGCTGGAAGGGACAAGACGAAAACTAAAGAAACTGCTAACAAAGACGATACCGAGTTCTCGGGAGAAATTAGCAAAATAAGGATTACAACGGAGATGACGGCGAAAGCTAAAGTCGATAAAGTTCGATTGAGGAACATGGACTTTTTAATGAAAGACATTAGCAACCTACCAATGCATCGTCGGGCGATACTTCAACGAGAACAAGACCGTATTGTGAAGCAATTCGAACAAGAGCTCAACGACGAGTGAGCAGCAGCTTTATCCATTTTTGAGGAGAGAGCCATGGCTCACCTCTAGCTACAACACATAGTCTAATTGTCTAATAATTATAGAGGTGTCAATGGTGTCAAGTTGTCAATAATGGGAACGAAAAAAGTTATAAAGTTTACTTCAAATACTAAAACCGGTTAACGAGTCAACCCAAACATTGGCGGACCCACACCCTGGCCAAGGGGTGCGGGCGCCCACCTTGATTTTTTTTTTTCGTGTTTATATATTCGTGTTTATCCCGTCCGCACCCCATAAAAATTTTCAATCGCACCGTTTGGATTTTTGAAACCGAGGAAAAGCAAGGAAACAAGCCTTTCTCTCCCCCTTTATAAGCCTTGAAGCTAAATCCGAAATCCATGCGCAAGGTAGAAAGGTTGGTGTATATATATTCCTTGTTTTTTTTGGCGAGCAAGTACTTGGTGGAAAGGTTGCAGGTCTCTCTTAATTTGATATGAAGAAGATGAACTATTTTTTAAGTACAAGAAGTCACGTTAACTTTTAATATGCTTTTCTTTTTATTTAATTTCTTTATACTTTATTTTACCTTGTCCTTTAATTTAGTTTATTGTCTATTATATTTTATAAGGTTTTATAACATATAAGGTATATAAGATCAAGTACAATGAGTGAGATTATAGTCCATAGATAATTCAAACGAATCTAACTATTCAGTTCAATTCTAGATATGCAAATACAAGAATTTAGAAATCGTTTTAACGAGGTAACATCTGAGATACTTGTTTGTATTAGTAGCTTGGGTCCTTGTGATAATTTTGGTGCGTTTGATGTTCCAAAACTAATACGATCAGCTGAGATGTATCCACAACCTTAGATTTTAGAATTTTGTTATGCTTATTTAACGACGTTTAAATTACTTTTGGCTTTTGGTTTCATTTTGTTGATTATATAATTATTTTTGGTATACGAGTTGGACTACACTAGACTCGACATCCCGTTGGTGACCCGTTATATTAGTTTTACAGTCACGCATAGGTTTTAGATAATCGATCACGCAAAAACATGTAATTGAACACAATCATACGATAGCAGGTTTGTTTCATGCGAGTGAGGCTCACCAAGGAGTCATTCGCATGAACGTTTACAAGAATGAGTCAAAAATCATGTCATTTGCTATAACATAATGGAATTTTAAAGCAAATGAGTCAATTCAGGCGAATCAGGCTCAATTTCTCTCATTTGCTATAAATTTCTAGCGCATGAGACTCATTCGCCCTGCATAGGCTTATTAACAATTTTGATGAACAAATCCCTTATAATCAGATAAAAAACTTATCAAATCATAACCAAACGATGTAGTAACCTATGTATGATCAATTAGCATAAAAAGTTTTATGCTATTTTCAAAATCATATATTTCCTAAAATGACACATTATGGAGATGTCACATCACTTGCATAAAAAGTTTACTCAAATTGGAAAATATTGAAATCAATCTTAAAACATCATTTTCAGATTATCAAGCACAGATCTACACAAAACCCTAAATGGGTCAAAACATGTTATCATTATCATATAGCACAACAAAACCTAGATCTACACAAAACCCCAAATGGGTCAAAACTCATAAACATTCATAACACCTCATACACCATCTAAACATGATTCTAACACCCATACAATCCTTAAATCAGTAACATAGCATCATATATCATTCAAATAACACAAAAAACCTCCAATTTCTAGGTCACCAAGCCAACACCCAAGTTTATATGTTGTGAAAACCAATTTTAGTGTTTAGATCTAGTTAGGAAATGTTTAAAAAAAGGTTTTTATTTAGGAAAACACAATAATATCATATCTAGACACTAAAGGTTTATAAAACTTCAATAAAATGGATAAAAAATGGGTTTTAATGGATTACACACCTTGAATCTCCACTTGATATGGATTCTAAACGTGATTTGACTCAAGGATCTAAGAAATGAGGGCAAAAACTTGTTTCTACACGTTAAGGTTCGTAAGAGAGCACTTGGAGGCGAGGTATAGTTTTGAAAATTGTGAGCACGAGTGAAGGAAAGTATTTATAGGCTGCACTCATTCGCATAGACATTCATGCGAATGAAGCTCATTCACTAGAACATACTAGCGAATGGGTCTTCTTGTGCTCTCATTTGTATGAAATAATAGGTGAATGAGTGTTTTCTTGGGTTATTCGCCCAAACGACCACAAATTACATATAAAACACATATTAGCATATCAATTCACATAAACACATATTAACAAGTTATCAATTGATCACGAAAATATAATATTCGACAAGTTACCCTTGTTATGTTAATTCACCAATGAACGGGATACAAGACATTCATGTGTTACCTGATGACTCCCTGAATCGCCGAAATCATAACCATAATGTGTGTAGACATACTTAACTAACCCAATTAAGGTTGTTTTACAAATGTTTGCTAAATTAGAATTGTGTGTTTGTTAGTAATATTAACCTGAATTAGCCAGGTGTCACACATTCTATCCCCAAACTTAACTATAATTATATTTTATATCTTAATGAACATGGTCGGTGACCATGCTCTTTAATTACTGTCACACCCTGTCAAGGCGGAAACACCGGAATGTGACTTTGAAAGGTTTTCAAGCACAAGGTTTGAGCAACACATAATATAGAACAATAGTGGATACTAAACATTTCAAATTTGTCTTACATAACTATAATAAAAGGTAAATTGTCTGAAATACCGGACCAAATGTCAAATATTACATGTTAAAATGTTATTGAAACTTGAATCATGATGTAGTTACCACAAAGAGTGCACTAAAACCCCTCTCCCAATACCCTAAGCTCCATTGCCAATTACTTGAAAAACATGCATAAAAGATTTGTCAACATAATGTCGGTGATTTCACAGGGTTTTAATGTACTATGTAATGAGTTTGTGAAATTCGTGAATGACCAATCAAAGCTAGCTAAGCTAATGATTACTGTGCCAACAATGAGTCCCATAATCAAACCTCTTGACTGTTGTGCCTCATGCATTGTACAATAAAGAATGTATATAGTAGAATACTAACACTTTTTTGCATGTAACCGATTAGAGCGACTAACCAAGAGTGGGGGTGTCAACCAAATAGATCTATTTAAGTGTTCCATGGCTACTGTTAGCTAATGGTTATAGTGTAAATGTAAGTACGAGGACTGTTGAGCTCATGAACCCAGTATCTCATGTTTCACATGGTAGTCATGATAGAAATTCACCCAAATGTATTGTAACTAGAAATATAGCATGTTTATCCCCAAAAATCTAAAACAGTAAAACGGGGCCGTGAAACTCATCTGGTGACTGAATATATGGTCTAGTAAAGTAGAAAAGTGAAATAACTATTGTCCCGACAAAAGGTGCCGCATGATTATCAAGGACATAGTAAGTAGTATGTTCTTGTCGTTTACCATACAAGTTGTTCACCCGACTTGTGGACCCTTGCATCATGTATACGTGGGGCCATTGTTCATGCACGTGATTACTACTACGTACTTATATGTACTTTTGTAAAGTGTATGGTTTTGTGAATTCTGAGAGTTTTGTAGTAAAAACGTGTCTATTATTAACAAAACGGGCCCCACATGTCATCATGGGTTATAGAACATTCCTCAATATGTGTGGTGGTTTTTTGGAATGACAGGAGTTTTAACATGTTTTATAATCTTATAGTGTTAAAGCTAGGTATAACATATGTTTAAACCCTTTTAACATATGTTTTGGTTTAGTTCCAAAACCTCAATTGTAAACCATGATCAAAATCCGATCATTGGTATGACATATTTGACTTTCTCATGACCGTCAATGCTTAATAGAGTGATTTGAGTATGTAGGTGTATTTATTTTTGGAAAAAACCGTATATAACTACATACATTTGTGTATATACATATATGTTATATTAATATTTGAAAACGCCAAGTTATTGTTATTGAATTAACACCATAAGCACATATAGGCTTCGTGTGCATGGGATCCATCACATAATATGATTATAACACAATTTAATTGATATATATATATATATATATGTATATACGCGTGTGTATGTATGAGCATAAGATAAATTTAGGAATCAAGCTACCTTATCACTTGTTTTAATTAATATATAATCGGCTTTAAGGTGTACTGTAACATCCGACCCCTCTCATCACCAATATTGTCCGCTTTGCCCCGATGGGTTGCCCATCTAGAGCTCACGGATTTGTTTTTGGTTGCCCCGGTGGAGACTTCCCAGGAGGTCTCCCATCCTGGAATTTCTCCCACGCTTAACTGTGGAGTTCTCCTCTCATCCACTAACATTAAGCCCCAAAATGCGTTGGTGATTTAAGAGGCAAGACATTTCTTATGAACCAAGGATCTCTCCTGGCCACGGCCGATTTGGGATTTTCCTGGGGTATCACATTCACCCCCTCTTAGAGTCTAATCGTCCCTGATGAGGTGTGCACCCACCATCCCGAACGACACAGGAGTGGCTCTGATACCAATCTGTAACACCCCAACCGATATTGTTCGCTTTTCCCCGATGGGTCGAGATGGTGGGGTGTACAAGGGGTAGGCCGAATATAGACAGAAAGGTGAGATATTATGGAAAGTTTGGACACATACCTATAGACCCGATTGGAAGGAAGTTGTGATCTAGGAAGCTTCTCGGATGAGGGTCCTCGGGTTTGTGATCTTGGCCGGATAATGACGGTGTTCGGGTGTGTGTAGGGCCGAAGACAAGAAGAAAAAGAAAGAAGAGAGTGGTGATTAAAATCAGTGAATGTGTGTGAGACCTTGGAACTCCATTCATCCCCTTATATAGTGGCCGAGGGAGAGAGAGATAAGAATGTGATTGTAGATACTCTTCTTTCCTTGATCTTTGTCATCATAAAGTTGTTTGCTAAAATGGTGAATAGAGTTGACATTTGAAAAGCTTCATGTTCCTTCCCTAGATGGAACCTTTAGCTTAAACATGTGGGTTCAAGAAAAGAAAAGATCATTCATGGAAGTGTGTATATGTATATCAATATTGGTGTAAGGTGGCATGCATGCTTCCTTGTTGTCTACTTCCTTTTCGGTTCAAACAAGACAAAACAATCCAATATGACAAGCCTCCTTCTCTTGGTTTGGGACATTACATGTGAAAGAACCTATTCTAGTATATATGAGTTGTCTTGGTGGTGTCTTATAGGCAAGTGATGGATGTATGGTGGGCGGCCGATGACAAAGAAAAGGAAAGGATAGGTTAGTTGGTAGTTAGTGTATAAAGGGTTATGTTCTTGCATACGTGTGTGTTCATGTGGAGTGTTAAGACCCATTTAAGTAAATGTTAAAGTCAAGCAAAAGATCTTCCATGTTCCTTATGCATGGGCCGATTTTGGGAAGAAGCAAAACCAAAATATGGAGCTGACTTCGTGTTGGAGCTTGCAGAAGATTAATCTTGTTACCATTTCGGTGAAACATCGTGACAAGAAAAAAAGGTGGTGGTGTGTTGGTGATGGTTCGGCTGAGTCTAGGACAAGGAAATCATACATCTCTGGAATGAAATCATGTATGGAATAATGGTTTGTCACACAAGATCCATTCTACTATAACACTTGTTGTCATAGAAAAGTTGAATGGTTTGTTTTTCTTGGGGTTGTGCTCAGCCGAAAGAAAAGAAGGAAAAGAAGGATAGGTTGGTTATTCTAGGAAGATGGTGTGGTCATGTTCTTTCCAAATCTTGTGTATCTTGATGAAAGAAAGGATGATTGAAGCTTGCCTTGTTGTTTCCTAGATGTATAGCCATATGTGTATATCTAGATGTAGGTATGTAGTTAAGTAAATCATCAACATTATATATTCATGTATGTTGCGTCGTATATATACACACACACACATGTTTTTCTAGGTTGGCTTGTGTTTATTTAGAATGTATTTAGGTATGGATTTGTCTATATATATTTCATGTAGCTGAAAATCTATGTATAGATGTGTGTACATGATATGCCATTGATATCCCTTGGTAATCTATACGAACAGATCTTGGAATGCTAACATTTGCATGTGCATGATCTAGTGTGTCAAATTTTTGTGTAATTATAGTAATAATTATAGTAATAATATTGATCATATTATAATTACATATTTAATTTGTTGATGAATCAAGTGTCGTGGGATAATATTAATTAACTCATGTTAACACATGCTTGTTCCTTGGTAGTGTTTCATGATTTTGTGTGTGTTAATCTCATGAAACACGTTGTGAATTGCTCGGATTTGAGTGGAATTGTGTAATTTCCCACTTTGTTAATGCCCATTGATAGTAATCAATCCCTTGATCTCTTCATTGATTTTATAAATATTTATAATACATCACATTCCCTATAATTATGGATAGGGATGAATACAATAAATAATTACAATCCATACTAAATATACATTATGCTATTATACCCTCGCAGTCGAAGCGGGAGGAGACCGGATGCCGAGACTGTCCCTGAAATCTTCAAAGAGAACGCGAGGCAAGCCTTTAGTGAAGATGTCTGCAACCTGAAAACGAGAAGGAACATGCAGGACACGGACCTGTCCTCGCTGTACCTATTCACGTACAAAGTGAATGTCCAACTCTATATGCTTGGTCTGTTAATGTTGTACTGGATTCCAAGATAGATAAATGGCACTCACATTATCGCAGTAGACCAGGGTGGCGTGAGATAATGGATGATGAAGCTCAAGGAGTAAGTTCCGTATCCAACAAATTTCTACGACTACATTTGCAACCCCGCGATATTCAACCTCTGCACTGGACCTTGAGACGGTGGACTGACGTTTGGACGACCATGAGATTAAATTGTCACCGAAATAAATACAGTAGCCACTGGTTGAACGTCGAGTATCAGGACATCCCGCCCAATCTGCGTCTATGTAAGAGACAAGAGACTGGGTAGGGGATGCGTAAAGTGTAAGACCAAAACTCATCGTCCCTTTAATATACCTGATCGTTACGGGGAGAGTGCATATGCATACAGACTTTTTGGACAACATGCGAGATGTCTGGCCTGGTGAAAGTGAGGTGCTGAAGAGCACCCGCAAGGCTGCGAAATAGAGTAGGGTCTTGAAACAGGTCGCTGTGAGTAGAACTGAGCTTGCTGTTGGTGTCAACTGGTGTAGCAACAGGGTTACAAGACTGCATACCGGCTCGAGCAATTATTTCATTAGCATATGTTTGTTGAGAAAGAAACATTGTGTCACGATGGCAGGACACGGAGATGCCTAGAAAATAGTTAAGGGGACCAAGGTCCTTCATGGCAAATTCACCTGCTAATTTTGCCATGAGAGAGTGATGAAGTCTGTCAGACGAGGTGACTAGAAGAATGTCGTCGACATAAAGAAGAAGATACGCGGTGTCAGTGCCCTGATGTAGGTAAATAAAGAGGCATCGCTCTTGCTATGATGAAACCCAATAGATAAGACAAAATCGGTGAACCGTTTATACCATTGGGTGCCTGTTTGAGCCCAAATAATGATTTCTTGAGAGAACATACGTAGTCCAGGAATTATCAGTTACGAAAGCCCATTGGTTGGTACATGTAAACCGTTTCATGGAGATTCCCATGAAGAAAAGCGTTGGTGACATCCAGCTGATGTATAGGCCAGCGCTTAGATAAAGCGATGGAAAGCACTGTCCTGATGGTGGCCGGTTTAACGACCAGGCTAAATGTCTCTCCATAATCAATGCCAACCTGTTGAGTACGGCCATCACAAACTAACCTGGCCTTATAGCGCTCCAACGACCCATCCGACTTGTATTTATGCTTAAACAACCACATACTACGTATAACATTCATATCGGGCTGTCTAGGCACTAATTCCAAAGTTCCATTTCTAACTAATGCATTGTACTCTGTAGTCATGGCAGAGTACCATTCCGGTATAAATAAGGCATCAGTGGGAGTCTTGGTCTTGGGAAGTGTGACGACAGGTGGGGTGGTGGTGGTGTTTAGGTTAAAGGGGTGTTTAGGTTTAAAAATGCTGCTCATGGACTGGGTGCGTATGGTTCGGGTGGGTGGCGGGGGTGGTGGGGTTGGAATGGGACTGGTTGTTTGTGATGGGTTCGTGGGCAGGTTCGTAGGTGGATGCGGTGTGGTCTGGTTAGGCGAATGGATGTTGGGGCTGTTTGTGTGGGCCGAGGTATTATGGGATAATGGGCTTGGGCCAGGTGTTGTTGAATTTACGGGTGGGCTAGGACGATTTGGGGTCTGGTGGGTAGGTTGTATGTGAGGTGCAAGGTGAAAGGGGAATGGGTCATCTAAAAATTCATAAGTGGGCGTGGGGCCAACGGTTTGCCTAAAGGGAAAAGTGGTTTCATCAAAGGCGACGTGTCATGAAATATAGACCTGTTTGGTGCTCAAGTCAAGGTAGCGATACCCCCTATGGGTAGGAGGGTAGCCAAGAAAGACGCAAGGGTGAGAACAGTTTTCAAGTTTGTGAATGATGGTGGTAGGGGTGAGAGGATAACAAAGACAACCAAAGACTCGAAGATGGTCATATGTGGGTGTTAGGAAATATAGTAGTTTGGTGGGAGTTTTGTTTTGGTGACTTTATTTGAGAGGATATTAAGAAATATGTAGCGGTTTCAAGGGTAAAGTGCCAAAAGTGTGTGGCTAAAGAGGCATGGGCCATAAGGGTGCGGATGATGTTGTTAATGGTGCGGATTTTTCTATCGGATTTACCATTTTGGGAGGATGTGTAAGGGCATGAAAGGCGGTATTGTATGCCATTGGTCGCGGAATTTTTTTGAAAAGAGTTATTAACATACTCACGACCATTGTCACACTGGAAGGTTTTGATGGTACGTTCAAATTGGGTTTTGATGTTTGTGGCAAATTGGGTAAAGGCTTGAAACATATTGGATTTATGAGTAAGTGGTACAGTCCACAGAAAATTAGAGTAATCATCCAAAAACAAGACATAGTATTTATGACCAGACGAACTAACAATAGGAGAAGTCCAAACATCACTATGATTCATGTCAAAAGGTTGTAAAACAGAAGAATTGGAAGCAAAGAAAGGTAATCTAGTACTTTTACCAAAAACACACGAGTCACAAACTTTATTATGCAAAGTATAAAAAGAAACAGAAGAAACATGTTTAAAAGAATTTAAAACTTGACATCCAGGATGTCCAAGACGTAGGTGCCATAGGTCAGCAGTGATGGCAGCAAGAGCAGTGGGTGAAGTAGTGGAGGACCCGAGCACCAGATGGTAGAGATCACCGCTGCTGTTGCATCGCAGGAGTGGAGTCCGCGTCTTGAGGTCCTTCACAAGAAAACCAAACGGCTCAAATTCAACAGACACAGAGTTATCTTTAGTAAAGCGGAGAACAGATATAAGGTTTTTAACTAATTTAGGTGAATAAAGGACATTTCTAAGGACAAAGGGTGGGAAAGGTTTGGGTAGGTATTTTGTGCCTTGACCTAAAACCAGAATAGTGTTACCATTACATACAATAATATTTTGAGAAATGCAAGATTTAGAAAAAGAAAGGAAATCACCTTGTTCATGAGTCATGGTGGAGGAGGCACCGGTGTCCATATTCTGTGTAGGATCAGGCTGCTGTAGGGACATGGTGTAAAGGGCCTGCTCAATATCCAGGGGACTGTAGGCGGCATAGTTATTTTGGTGAGGTCTCGGGCCTAGGAGAACTGGCTGTTGGGCTGCTGCCGTGGGGTTATTGGGCCGACCAGAATTTGACGTGGGGTAAGGGCAGGGAGGGGTGGGCCAAGGTTAGAAGGTTTGGTTTTGGGCTGGGAAAAATGAAGATTGGGCCGAGTTAGGGTGGCTGTTGGTGGGCTGGAAGAAGTCGTAAGGAGTAGCAGGCCACAAAGGTGACCATGGTGAGTAATGTTGGCTCCAAAAATGTGGGAAAGGGGATTGACCAGGGTTACCACAACCTCGTCCACGGCGTCCGAGGCGTCCGTGTCCGCGGCCAGATGAAGAGCGGTCTGTAGGGCGGGTTGGTTCAGTGGGTTGGGAACGGTTTGTGGTGGCGGCTAGGGCGGTAGAGGCGGTTTAGAAGCGGTTAACGCATGCTCCGCTTTGTCGATTTCAGCCTGGCACAATTTAATACGTGCATTATAAAAGGATGGGAGAGGGTCTTGGTTCTTGAGGATAGTGGATATGCTTTCATATTGGTTGTTTAATCCTGCAAGAAGTTGCAAGACCAAACGATCATTGTCAACCGGGGCGGCGACGTTTGCGAGTTGGTAGGCTAAAACTTTGAGGGCCTGGCAATAGGTAGACATGTTGGGGAACCCATCTAGGCTGGTGTTGGAGAATTTGTGCATGAGGTGTATGGCGCGGGCACTTTCATTGTCATGAAACAAATCCTTAATGGCGATCCAGGCTTCGTAGGCATTAGAGATATTATTAATTATGGTATGAAGGAGATCATTGGAGATCGTAGTGTACATCCATTGTAGAACAATGGCGTCAATACGATCCCAATCATCACGGGTTGTATAGGATTCAGCGGAAGAGGGGGTGGGGGTGGTTTGAGATGGTCTTCGACCATATGTGCTTTGCAGTGAAGTGGAAAGAGGGTGGCCCATGTGGAGTACTGGAAGGACTCGATTTCAAGGGTGACGGGAACAAATTTTTTGATGTTGGCGACGGTGGTGGCCGGGTGTATCTTGGGGTCGCTTGAGGTAGGAGGGATGATGGTGGATGAGGCGTTTGATTCGGTTGACATAGTGAGGGCAGGAGGGAACAGAATTGGCAAGGGCTAGGGGAAGAAGGTTGTGGTGGCAGAATGGGGTTGCAGCAGCCAGAAAAGAGAGGTAGAGGAGGTGGTGATCGACGGCAGTGGGCCGGCGATTTAGGGATGTTTGTGGCGGCCTAGAGTTAGAAGGAACCTAGATTATGGATAGGGATAAATACAAAAAATAATTACAATCCATGTTAGTAATCAATCCCTTGATCTCTACATTGATTTTACAAATATTTATAATACATCACATTCCCTATAATTATGGATAGGGATAAATACAAATAATAATTACAATCCATACTAAATATACATTATGCTATTACCCGTGTATTGTTGTTTTGTCCGCACGTAGTAACTGGATACCCGGTTGCTCTCTGTTGAGCGTGTGATTGGCTTGATTGCTCAACGTCAATTATCTTGGATATTTCGGGTGTTGTACGCGTAAACGGGTAATGTACTGATTTTCTGCAATAATTCGGACTTTGCTAGACTAGGGATGGTATAGTAAGTGCTAAAAATGTCTACTATGCACATGAAATGCCATAGTTAAGTATCATGTGTACGGATCTTGACCTGATTCATTGACGGGTGTCACAATTACTAACCCTTTAACTTTTTCAAATTGACAAAATTCACCCTCAAGTTTATGATTTGACAAAAACTAACTTTCTAGGTTGGTAGAATTGAGCTCTTTACTTCCTAACTAGGCAAAAAAGACACATTTACTTTCTAATTTCTTTTTAATCCTCACACTTTCGACATGTAACCCGTTTTATCCCCAAACTTCTCTATAAACAATATAAATTCATGTTTTAACATAGGGGTATTTTTTAAACGAGCATGGTCAAATATAAAATGTTTTCATTCTTATTTTTACGTATGATATTGATTGGTCTATGTTTCTAACTTAAATTTTGTTCGGAAACGAGTTGGATCACATATAAAACATTTTAATTTGACAGTAAAAATTCGAGTTACCTACGTTGCTGACGTAAACTGTGTTCGGAAACAAACGAGTCGGCTCAAACATAAAATGTTTTCATTCGATAGTACAAATCGAATTATTGTACATTTTTATACGATGTACGCATCACATAACATGCCGCAACCTATAAACAGTTTAGGCGTCGTCGCCGCAACACGTGACCTATGCCAGTCATCTAGTTATACCTAAAAAATGTAGGAAGCTACTACATGCTAGATTGATAAGCGTCCAAGAAAATCGTAGGAGAAATAAAAACGCGCTAACATAATGTTGAATTGAAAAAACATGGGTTAATTGACGTGTACCGTAAAAAAAAGTGCATTAACGCACCATTATTTCTGCTTATACAATTTAGTCGAAATTTTCTTTTTACTGAACGCTTCACATATACATATGTTAAGTGTATGTACGTTTATATATACATGTGTGTCTGTGTGTTCTTACACATATAAAGTTTCAAACTTATATCAAGAATAATAAACACCCACAACAATTACACCTGAACTAGGATTACATTGGCTTTGTTACTTCACGTATCCCATTAGCCTTTAGCTTTAAAAAAAGCACCATACATTATAGCCCCATGTTATTTAAGTGTATAATCGTATTCTAGAACACCTAATTATATAAAATTATGACTATGAGAAGCGAACATGTAAAACCTACTTCTTCAGAAAAAAATGAAAGATGTATTTTTAAATGAAAATCAATAAATTACATAGTGAAATAATAAACATCCATGTAAACATTTTTATTAAAACAACTAAATATTCTAAAACTTCCTAGGCTTTGTATCGTATATAGATGAAACTTTGTTCCCCAAAGAGTTGTATATCATGGTCATACGTTATAAGTTTATTTAAATAGGGTGAGTACCAAATGAAAAAGAAAATAAAAAAAAAAAACTTAATGGGAGAAAAAAGTGGCACAATGATAAAACATTAAATATACTTTAACTTTTCTTTAATTAATTATTATCTCTCTAATTAATCTGTCATTAACATTTCATCCTACATATTATCAAAATTTACACATATCATATTTAATCCCAAATATATGATATTTATCTTATATTTATCCTACACATATCGAGATTTTATACGTTTATCCTACACATATAAAAATTTATCCTACATATATCTTACAAATATTGAAATTATCATTCACATTAAATTAGGTTTGCTTTGAAAAATATTTATAAAAATTAATTATGAGTTTCATTTATCTAACTAGTTTAGGGGTTACAAAAATTATCAATTATTTAACCTTAAATACAATTAACAAATGAAAGATTCACATTGGTTTAAATTTATTCTTTTTTTTAAAGACATTTTTTATCAATTGAACTCTAACTATTATAATAATAGAGAAAGTATTTAGTACAAAGTCCCTTAACCTACAAAGTGTAGGAAGCCACAATAATATGCCACGTGTAAGATGTCTGTTAAAACCAAAAAACTGATTTTCAATTATGAGATGGGTATTATAGACATTTGCATCGATCAATTAATCACGTTCATAATTATGATTTTCATAATCCTTATTTTATCGTTCAATCAGAATTCAAATTATTGTAACTGATTTCACGATCTTCATCATCAATTCTTACCTTATTCAAAAATTCTCATCACCTTGTATCTGTCGAATAAAAGTTTACTTAATTCAAAACTTTAATCACCGTGCATAATTCAATCAAATTTTTTTTTTTTTTTGATTTTTGTATTCAATTGAAGAGTTTATCGTCATGTTCAGTATGTCGCTTTGTTTTTTTTTTTCATTTAATCGTAATCTTATTATGCGTTTTAATTGTGTATCAGACGTACACAATGAACCGGAAACTATACTTAGAGAAGAAGATCTTGTGGTTGATATTGATAACCTAAACTTTCATGGCTAAATATAGAAGGATTCAAAGTAATTGTGGTTTTTAAGATGTTATAGTTAAAAACGAAGAAGAACAAAAAAATGAACAACAACAAGATGATTCTGAAGACAGTGAAAATCAAGGTGATGAAGAGTGAGTTTAACATACAAAGTGCGTTTTAAGGTTTTCTAAATGCGTTTTAGTGATTTAGTGAACATTGATACTGTGTATTATTGGTAATTACTATCAATTTTATAAGATGCGTTTTAGTGATTTATAAGTGCGTTTTATGTTTTTACAATGGCTGTTGATTACTATGAATTTTATAACATGCGTTTTAGTGTATTATAAGTGTTTTTATCAACATAGCATTTGATTATAATACTCACAGATATAAAGGTGTGTTTTGGTATATTATACATGCGTTTTAACAACATCACAAACATAAATCATTACAATCAAAGACATACATAAAACGCCTTAATAATTTATATTAAGCGCACGATCAAAACATATGTTTTATAATATTCAACATACAAAGTGCGTTTTAAGGTTTTCTAAATGCGTTTTAGTTTATTGAACATTGATACTGTGTATTATTGGTAACTACTGATAAAAGTCAAACCAAATATCTAATTAATGAAACTACTGATTACTGTTGGTTGATAACTTTTGATGAAATGTTTGTAACTACTGAAGAAGAAGTTAATAACTACTGCTGAGTCAAACCACTGATGGCCTAACTTCTGATGAGCAAACTACTGATGTATTATTGGTAAATGTGGTTTAGTGATTTATTGAACATTGATACTTTGTATTATTGGTAATTATTATCAATTTTATAACATGTGTTTTAGTGATTTATAAGTGCGTTTTATGTTTTTACAATGGCTGTTGAAGTGTTTGTAACTACTGAAGAAGAAGTTAATAACTATTGCTGAGTCAAACCACTGATGGCTTAACTTCTAATAAGCAAACTACTGATGAACATTGATACAAATGCGTTTTATGGTTCTACAAATGCGTTTTACGTTTATTGAACATTGATATTGTATAATATATAAATGCATTTTATGTTTTTCAAAGGTAATTTGAATAATATCAATACATTAGATAAGTTTTAGTATATTGTACGTGCGTTTTATGTTTGGAAATCATTATCATAACATTTTTTAATAACATTCCTTGTTTTTCATCTTCAAAATTAAACAAACAACAATGAACAAATACATTCCCATGAAATCATGTTGCAAAGCAAGTAGATGCGGTTTATAGAAACATTATAAGCGTTTTATGTTTTTACAATGGCTGTAGAATACTATCAATTTTATAACATGCGTTTTAGTGATTTATAAGTGTGTTTTATGTTCTTACAATGACAGTTGATTATTATCAATTTTATAACATGTGTTTTAGTGTATTATAAGTGCGTTTTAGTGTATTATAAGTGTGTTTATCAACATAACATTTGATTATAATACTCACATATATAAAGGTGTGTTTTGTTATATTATACATGCGTTTTAACAACATCACAATCTTAAATCATTACAATCAACATCCCTGTATTCAATCATCTTATTCATCTTTCAGCATAATCACACATCTAAACATCCCTGTATTCTGTATATTCGAAGGGCTGTCATTATTCTTTTTGCTTCTTTGTTCTCTTCCTTCATCTGTTTTGTACAAACGTAATTTTAGGATTTTCATTTATTCATCATAAACGATGAAAACAGACAGACGATCAAAATTAAAGTAACAATATGAACTTCTGCTTACTTGATTTGCGTTTTGGAGTCATAATTCGTCCTTAATCGAGTGATTGTGGTCGTCTGATGTTGTTTGATATGGTTGCTTTTTTGTTTACAGAGTATGATGTTTATGAAGTTTTGAGTTTGTGATTTCTACGATTATAGCAAATCACAATAACTGTCAATTAATTAGATGATTTGGGCGCCATGATTATAAAAAATTCAAATTATTATAGCAGTAATTTGTCTAATTTGTCCTTGATTCGTTAACGACAAACAAAAAAACACGTTGATAATTAAAATGGGGGGGTGTTGTTTTAAAATGTAGATCAACGGCTGAGATGGCTTCCTACACTTTGTATGTTAAGGACACTTTGTACAATAGCCTCTCTCTATAATAATGATAATAACTACAACTTGTAACCGTGCACATTTCAACGTTTATAGTTTGCTGACTCATCACAAAATAACCACATTTTTAAACTTGGATCTATGAAGTATCCCTAGGGAATGATATTGTGACGTACGAAATATATCAAAATCATGTTTTTTAATTACATACTAACCTACTTTCAAATACTTCAAACAATTATGTATTCGCATTAGGGCATAAGGGGCGCTTGTAGATTTAGCTTTTCACTTAACTGATTTTAACCAATTATTTTCTGTCACATCACTTAACCGATTTACTTCACTGAAACAGTTTTTTGTAGGCAGCACTCCACTAATTCTATTTTTTTTTCATTTAAATACAAATACAAACTTTTTTTTTTTAAAATTCACACGGTTTATAAATTTTATCACCAAACCGTCCGACCGTGTTTATTTCTCAACCGTCTCCACCCAACACGGTCAAAAAAATTTATTCCCATTAAAATCGATCTTATCTAATCGTCAGAGAAATTTAATTTTTATCATGCAATACGGTTGGGTTTTTTTGTATATAAATAACGGTGGTGAAAACACACTTGAACATCAACAATAACACCCACACCTTCAAACCTTCAAAATGACTCGCTGGACCGAAAACGAAAAAATGACTTTGGTTGTGTGCGTTAAGGACGCACAAAACGACCCATTGTTGCAACGCCAACCCTATAGGGGCTCGGGGAGCTCAGGAGGTCGCCAAACAAGCTTCTGAGACCGTGTCTTGGCTGACTACAAACAACAAGTAGGCGAAAGCGACAGCACAATTGTGAGCCTACAGAGAAAGTGGACCGATCTAAACAACAAATGTGATCGGTGGACCACGTGCTATGAGCGTACCATGAGTCGGCACCCAGGCATTGTGCCGGAGTTGGCTGTAGAGTTGACCCAGGAGAGCTATGTGGCTCGTTACCGTGGCAATTTTGAGCATCTCCAGGCCTGACAACTCATGCGTCAACTTTAAGCTTTATCTTCTATGTTTTTATGTATTTATATTTATGTTTAATATTAATAAATATTGTCTTACGTTTTTTATTTATTTTGGTTTTATTTATTTTAACCAAACGATTTAAGTAAAAAAACAAAATGTTGCTTTAAAATGGTTATAAAAGGGAATTAAAGTAAATTAAAAAATAAAAAATACACGGTTACCAGCTCGTTAACTACAACCAGAAAACGGTTCACGGGATCCCTACCAGCACGGGTGGCAGCGATGTTACCATGCTGATAATGAGGTACCCATGCCCAATTCTAGTAGCACCCCATCCACCTTATAGGAATAGAAATATCCATCTCTTCATCAAATCTATGTATTGCTTTTTTATAACAACATTCACCAAGTAAATTGCGTCGACATACCAAGGGGCCTTTGGTTCAGTGTAGTGATGTTTCCCTCCCCATATTGAGGTGCAAATCTCATAGAGAACAGTCACTAGTAGAAAAGTGGTCACTTGTCATATAAGTTTCTTTACGAAAAAAATGCATTACAAATTTTGACAAATTTGCTACTAATTTGTGACGATAAAAAACACCCTTATTTTTTGGATAAATTTGGCACACAATAGCGACCAATACTTTGAAATTGCGTAAGAAATGCGTAAGAATTGCATCACAAATTTCCTACATCATAATTTCTTAAGAAATACGTTGAAAATGACTTATTAAATGTGTAGTAATTGATTTCCGACGAGGGTTTTTCTAACATCAAGATTTCGTTGCAAATGCGTCACAAATTTAAATTTGTTACGCATTTGCAACGAAACCTTGATGTTAAAAAAAAACCCTCATCAGAAACCAATTACTATACATTTACTACGCAATTTTCAACGTATTTCTTACGAAAATTGGAGCAATAGCGGCGACACGTCGCGGGTCGCCGCTATTGCTCAAAAGTCTAGTCAAGCCTTTTTGACTTAATCTTGGCCGTTGGTAAGATAATTGATCTAACGAACAGGATTTGAAAGTACAAAATGGCAATAGCGGCGACACAAATAGCGCCAACTTGTCGCCGCTATTGGTCACGATCTGTGTGATGTCTCTCTTATTCATTCCTGGCCATAGGATTCTCAACCACCAACACCAAATCTAACCATTCTCCTTCTCCCCTCCTCTTTTTCTCTTTCTAAAACAAATACATCCTTCATTAACAATCAAACTCCACCACCACCATAGTCAAGCTCCACCACCATCATTATAGTTAAGCTAACTGCTAATGCGTTCCTTTTCTTTTGTGTGTTAGCAAAGAAAAAATGAAAAGGAGAGGAAATAATAATAGTAATAATAATAATATGCGGTAGAAAGAAAAAATAAAGAAAGAAACAGAAAAGAGGTGAACAATCAGTGCCACCGTCTTCAACATCGCAGCCGCGCCGTCTTTAACATCCAAACCATGAGTTAGAGTTTTAAGTTTTTATTTCCCAATGATGATAGAAATGGTCAACAAAAAGAAACAGAGACACATGGGTCTCAGCTGTTTGAATCTGTTGGTAACAATCCTGAAGGATTGGCTCAACATAATTCTGATAGACATGAATATCCCAGTGGTTTGACTCAACATGGTTCTGGTGAACCTGAGACATCCAGTGGTTGTTCAAACAGACCTGAGCAACCCAGTGATAGTTCCAACAGATCTGACAGGGCTGAGGGGTGTGACACTTGTTCATGAAGAAAACTAACATTCTGAGGGAAACAATCATGATCAGTCACATTCTCAAGTCTTTCCCAGAAGGTCTGCCAGAGGGACTATCTTGCCTAGGAACTTAAATGACTATGTCTTAGATAATAGGGTTAAATATGAAATAGATAAAGTGGTCAACTATGCTAATTTGTCCTATGAAACTAAGTGTTTTGTCACATCTTTAAACAAAGGATATGAACCACAAAGTTTTAATGAGGCTGTTCAGGATCAAAACTGGATACACAGCTATGAATGAAGAAATAGAGGCCCTAAATAGAAATGGTACCTGGGAATTAGTAGAATTACCAGCAGGTAGAAGTGTTGTAGGGTGTAAATGGGTGTATAAAATAAAATATAAGTCTTCAGGAGAAATAGAAAGGTATAAGGATAGGTTAGTTGCAAAAGGTTTTACTCAAAAACAAGGGATTGACTTTGAAGAAACCTTTTCACCAGTTGTTAAACTTGTAACTGTTAGAACTGTATTAGCTATAGCAGCTGAGTCTAATTCGGAGTTGTGGCAACTAGATGTTAATAATGCTTTTCTTTATGGTGACTTAAATGAAGAAGTTTATATGGCATTACCTAATGGTTATTTTTCAAATGATGAAACAAGGGTTTGTAGACTAAAAAGGTCTCTTTATGGATTAAAACAAGCTTCACGTATGTGGAATGAGAAATTGGTTGGGGTTCTAACCGATTTAGGGTTTGTTCAATCTAAGTGTGACTATTCATTGTTTTTTAGTTTTAAAGATACTAAAATAGTCTTTATGTTGGTGTATGTTGATGACATAGTTGTTACTCGAAATGATAAGAATGAACTTGTTAGAATTAAAGAATGTTTGAAATCAAAGTTCTTAATTAAAGATTTAGGTGAGCTAAAATATTTTCTAGGAATAGAAGTTATTAAAACTGATAAAGGTATATGCCTTTCACAAGGGAAATATTGTTTGGAATTATTAAGTGAGTTTGGAATGACAGCTTGTAAACCTGTAAACAATCCAATAGAACAATATCATATTGTAACACATTTGTGTAAAACACATGATAAAGTTTTAAAGAATATTACTGGTTATCAAAAGCTGGATGGAAAACTTATTTACTTAGCTCATACTAGACCTGATATTTCATATAGTGTTCATTTTTTTAAGTCAATACATGCATAAACCAACTGAAGCACATTTGAGAATAGCCATGAGACTTATTAGGTACTTAAAGAGGTCTCTTGGGAAAGGTTTAATGTTTGAAAAAGGTGATAATCTAGTAATCAGAGCATACTCTGATTTAGATTGGGCCAAGTGCCTAGAAACCCGGAAATCCATTATTGGATTCTGTATTTTTTAAGGAAAGTGTAACACCCCAACCGATGGCGGAAACATCGAGGTGTCACGTACTGACGATTGTTCAATAGCTCATGGACTAGAAATGTAAATTTGAATACATTGAATTTAATAATTTATTACATTGAAAGAAATACAACAATTACGACTAGCAATCTAAACTAAGATACAGTAATCTTAATCTAAGTCTAAGTTCCAAACGCTTGGAAGTAATCTCATAAGAACCTGAAACATGTACGAAAATGATTTGGTCAATACAAAATGTATGGGTGAGCATACCCTGTTTGAATAAATATAGTAGGAGAAGTGTTTAGCAATTCATGTGCGGTACCATTTGCAATTATGTAATAATTAATATCCGTTCAAAATCAACCCTATGTAAAGAAAAGTAGATATATATAGTATGCGCTAGTAGTAATGAAATACATAGCAATGACAAGGACTCTCAACAGAGTCACAAGGGTGTATACCATAGTACTATTCATTGAAATGCCATGCCCTCAAAGGTTAATGATTTTGACAAGTCATAGACACACAAATTAACACAAGCAAACACAGATGAGAATTGCTATTTTAGCTAAAGGAAATAGAAACTTGATAGTATGTACATGAGTCACCCCAAAATAGTAAAATAGTAAAAAGGGGAAAAATATA
The DNA here is from genome assembly GCA_028751855.1 of Ambrosia trifida. Taxonomy (NCBI): domain Eukaryota; kingdom Viridiplantae; phylum Streptophyta; class Magnoliopsida; order Asterales; family Asteraceae; genus Ambrosia; species Ambrosia trifida. The sequence continues at coordinate 109,035,898 of CM054130.1, forward strand.
CTCATAGTTTGCAAAAGCGATCCAACTTAAGCGATAGTGAGCTAAGTAATGGGAATTCCGAGGAATTCAACCTATAACGTAATAGAATACTAATAAGGGAAAAGTCTAAGAGTCTAAGATAACTAAGGTCTAAGGCATTAGGGTTTTCTAAGTCGATTTGGGGAATTAGAGTTTTTATGATAAATCACGTTAATGTAAAAGTCGTATGTCACAAATAATATATGAAGGTTTGTAAACGTGGTCCAAGTAATATAATTACTACCAATTGAATATTTAGATAAAATATGTTTGAATAATTAAGACAAAATAATTTAATTACTTACTTTAACTAAATTAAAATACAATAATCATAAATGTATAAGTAAATAATTATGTGTTACACAATGATTCAACGAACAATAACTACCACTTTCAAACATGAGAAAATTTCTATTTTATAAGCAATGTATTTATAAAATAGATGTTAAGTAGTATAAATAAATATATAATTAATTATCATAATTAAGTCTAAAAATACTAGACATGATCCAAAAATTCTATTTTTATAGAAAATGGATACTTTCTGATGTAAATTAATGAAAGAAATTTTCCCATAATTTTTATAAACATATTTATATTTAAAACTGATTTAATGAATTTAAATCATGTTTAAATGATTAAAAATAGGAAATTTAATAAAAAGAAGTGTTTTCTAAATCAATAATTTTTATTTCAGTTTATAATGATTAGAAATAACTTCGCAAAAAGTTTTAGATTAAAATCATTAAAAATGAATTTTTAAACAATTAAATATGATTAAAACAAATAAATTCAATAAAAATATAAAAAAAAAGACATTTAATAAAAATACTATAATTTTCTTCAAGGTGTCAAGATGTTTCACCTAAATTTTCATAATTTTTGGAGTAAAAATGAATTTTCTAGAAATATTTTATGATTAATGTATTTATATAAATAATATAAATAACAAAAATGAAAAAAAAATAAAAAAAAATGCTACAAACTCGTGGGTTAAGAGGATAGAACCCGAGTCTGCTGGCATGCACACTTACATACAACCCACTACACCAAATACCAACTTGTTTACTAAATTGAAATGTATATCTCTTTATATAATATGATAAATTAGTCTTCTTCCCCAAATATACTCAAGAACCCTAACCCTAACCTTAAATTCAATCACTCGATTAGAACATAATAAGCGATCTGTAATAGAGGGCTTATGATCGGAAACTACTAATAAACAAAACGGCCATATCAATTTATACTTACAATAGCGATTTGTGTAAAAAAATGAAGCTGTAAAACTCGAAACCAAAATCCGAAATTGCAAGGACTTCTCTGGATGTTTTGCGAGCATGTTGGAGTGTTTTAGGAGGAACATGAGTGCAGAAAACGATTGAGACAAGATTTATGTACAAAGATTGTGTTAAATGAGCAATAATCTGAGTTTAATAACTGACCGTTACCCACTAATAACAACCGATAACCAGCCATGAAACTCACTAATACAACGTTTAAACTTCGATATTATGAGGGTATAAATCACACGAGTGGCGAAACGCTCGGGGAGAAGTCAAACGGGTTGAAACGCCCAGAAACGGACCAATTTAATGGTCGCGGGAGTGATTTCCGGTCCGGTACTACCTGCTCGGAAAAAAAGAATTGGCTCGACTGGAAAGATTTCAAATAAGAACTTTTGTCTAATGTCAAAAATGGCCCCTTGAGTTAGAAAAGTTAGTGATTAGATATTATTTGGTTAAATTTCCTTAATAAAACTTAACTAAACATAACTAACATAACCAATATATCTTAAAACTTTATAAAACTCAAATCTTTTTAAACTTTTATAAAATTTCAAACATTTTATACGACTTTATTGTTTAAATACATCGTGTGACTGTTTTATAAACTTGTATTAACGTTTAGCTTTAACGTTTCAAAATTTCAAAACCTTGATAAATATATATATATATATATATATATATATATATATATATATATATATTTGTAAATGTACCAATACAAGAAGGGCTAAAATTGACAACTTGCTAAAAGCTAAGGTTGTAGGTTGTCACAGTCTTCCCTACTTTAGAAAATTTCGTCACGAAATTTGTTCCCAATGGAGGTTTCTATGAAACAAAAGACGTTGTAAAAGTCAAATAGGTTTTTAAAGAAAGTTTCATCATTTATGATTCGACAAAATTTAAATTAGTTGTCTAATATCCAATGTAAAAGTGTCAAAATATTTGATAGTTAACTCAAAGTTAAAAAGTTGAGAGTTTAATTGTGAAAGGCTTTGGGAATGTGTAACTAGTGAGGACAGGGGTACTAATGAAGCGGTCTCCCCTACTTTATAAAAGTTCCTAACTGAACTTTACTAGAGTATGCAACAAGAATCCAAATAATCGAGGGTGTAAGAGTACACATGGTTTGTGTTTTCAGTGTGGCTAGTCAAGAATAAGACTCTAGGAAGACGAATTGAAGTTCACGTAAGAACGCTCTTATCGAAAAGGCTAGCTATTAGTCAACGATCAAATGAAGAGGAGTTACAAAGTAATGGGTAGGTTCTTGGTCAGACTCCTAGTCCGTTCCCGTAGTATCGTTTATGCTTATATATAGGGTGTACCGCAGCTAACCCACCACACTACTGATACTTTGGACTCGTACTGTTTGTCTACCAATAGCCTAAGTAGAATCACACACCACCCCCATGTACCTGTAAACCCATGATTGCGTTCCGGACCGTAATCACCGATTTCCCTTACACTAGGGTGTTATGCTTTTCCATAACACTAACATAAATAATACCAGAAACAATGTGTGCAACCAATTGTAATAACTACTGTAATGAAATAATGTTCAATCATGACATGGTTAGAGGTCCTTCCCTTTCGGGTTTTCCCTTTAACCGTAATGAGAATAACATGTAAGTGTAAGACATGGTCAGAGATTCTTCCCTTTCGGGTTCACCTTCAACCGGTACATTTTTGTTCACATCATTGGGTTCTAACCACCCAGATTGATAAACTTCGAGAATTTCACCGTTCCCCTCGGGTTGGAATATTCTAACCCGAGTCGTACGTGGTCACTGGTTTAGATCTCATACGAGTTATCAACTAGTATGTTCATTGGCCATGATGATGAACAAAATAATGTAAGTATAACAGGGTTTTGCTCAAAACAGTCAAGAAAATATGCATACCAAATATACGCCCATGTAAGTATAGAAGTATAGCATAAAATTTCGATTGAAAGAATAGTATAATATAAATCGAGTAAATCGTTCAAAATGAAAGTAAATGAGTTAAATTAATACTCAAAAACCAGTGTTGTAAGAGTAACTACTAATAATTAGTGCGAGAATAATTGTAAATAACACGTGGGGATAGCCACCAATAAAATAATAATACGGGAATAATCATAAATAAGATAATACGCGAATATAATAAAATAAAATGATGTAAGAATAAGATAATGATATTTACTGCAATTGAGAGTGGACGGAACACACGTATAGTCTACTGGCCATGCGGGTTAAAATATATGCACTATATGTTAAAAGACATTTAGTAACATTTCGATAAGGATTTGTTCAATGTTTAGACCAAAAGTTTTGCGACTGAAAGAGTGTAAGTTTTAATGTGATAATATAGCAGATAAAAGTTTTAATAATGATGATGAAAAAAATCCAAAAGCGAATGATCAATGAGTATATAAAACATCAAGAGATGGAACTTAAAATCCAAATGTTAAACAAAACTTAAGAGTCAATAATGGAAAACGGAAAAATGCACAAATAGCGATAGCTATTAGTAGAGAAAACTCAAAAGACATAATAACTTCCTTATAGAAAATTATGATAAGAGTTTCAAACAACAAATGAAAAATATATCAAAAATGTGATACTGAAAATATTTCTAATGAAACTGGTGACTAGCCAAAGAAAATGAAATATTATTAGTGACTTGTGGGGAGCGTACTTGAACTTATGAATGAATGGTCATCCTTCCCGATTGCACATACCTCGTTACTGGTAAATTTCAAAACCTTTAGCGAGACTTTAAAACGAGATGTAGAAACAAATCCTTGAGATGTGGATTTCACTCCTAACTCAAAGATGTATTTCAAAATTGAAAACAATTGAGGAATGGAACCAATCACTAAGTTAAGGATATCACTCCCAGCTTAGTGGTTAAGTTTCTTTTTAAAGGAAATACTCTTTAAGGTGTGGATGTCACTCCTATCTCAAAGATATATTCCTAAGATAAATAACATATATAGGAGTGAAACTAATCACCAAGGTATGGATGTCACTCCTAACTTGGTAATATGGTTTCATTTGTGAAATACGAGTGTCTTCTTTTCCAAGCAAAATACCGAAAGAATAACGAGAAAGAATCATAGCGATAATATCTTGAAAGAAAATATAAGAAATAAGAGAAATGTACATGAGAGGACTCGTGAAAGTAAGATTAGTTATAGACTAGGCTAAAAGGCATTCTAATAACCTAATTTCCTATAACCATGGCTCTGATACCAATCTGTAACACCCCAACCAATGGCGGAAACATCGAGATGTCACGTAGTGACGATTGTTCAATAGCTCATGGACTAGAAATGTAAATTTGAATACATTGAATTTAATAATTTATTACATTGAAAGAAATACAACAATTACGACTAGCAATCTAAACTAAGATACAGTAATCTCAATCTAAGTCTAAGTCTAAGTTCCAAACGCTTGGAAGTAATCTCATAAGAACCTGAAACATGTACGAAAATGATTTGGTCAATACAAAATGTATTGGTGACAATACCCTGTTTGAATAAATATAGTAGGAGAAGTGTTTAGCAATTCATGTGCGGTACCATTTGCAATTATGTAATAAGTAATATCCGTTCAAAATCAACCCTATGTAAAGAAAAACAGATATATATAGTATGCGCTAGTAGTAATGAAATACATAGCAATGACAAGGACTCTCAACAGAGTCACAAGGGTGTATACCATAGTACTATTCATTGAAATGCCATGCCCTCAAAGGTTAATGATTTTGACAAGTCATAGACATACAAATTAACACAAGCAAACACAGATGAGAATTGCTATTTTAGCTAAAGGAAATAGAAACTTGATAGTAGGTACATGAGTCACCCCAAAATAGTAAAACAGTAAAAAGGGGAAAAATATACTCACAGTTTACAAAAGCGATCCAACTTAAGCGATAGTGAGCTAAGTAATGGGAATTCCGAGGAATTCAACCTATAACGTAATAGAATACTAATAAGGGAAAAGTCTAAGAGTCTAAGATAACTAGGGTCTAAGGCATTAGGGTTTTCTAAGTCGATTTGGGGAATTAGAGTTTTTATGATAAATCACGTTAATGTAAAAGTCGTATGTCACAAATAATATATGAAGGTTTGTAAACGTGGTCCAAGTAATATAATTACTACCAATTGAATATTTAGATAAAATATGTTTGAATAATTAAGACAAAATAATTTAATTACTTACTTTAACTAAATTAAAATACAATAATCATAAATGTATAAGTAAATAATATGTGTTACACAATGATTCAACGAACAATAACTACCACTTTCAAACATGAGAAAATTTCTATTTTATAAGCAATGTATTTATAAAATAGATGTTAAGTAGTATAAATAAATATATAATTAATTATCATAATTAAGTCTAAAAATACTAGACATGATCGAAAAATTCTATTTTTATAGAAAATGGATACTTTCTGATGTAAATTAATGAAAGAAATTTTCCCATAATTTTTATAAACTTATTTATATTTAAAACTGATTTAATGAATTTAAATCATGTTTAAATGATTAAAAATAGGAAATTTAATAAAAAGAAGTGTTTTCTAAATCAATAATTTTTATTTCAGTTTATAATGATTAGAAATAACTTCGCAAAAAGTTTTAGATTAAAATCATTAAAAATGAATTTTTAAACAATTAAATATGATTAAAACAAATAAATTCAATAAAAATATAAAAATATGACATTTTCCAGAAAATAAAAATACTATAATTTTCTTCAAGGTGTCAAGATGTTTCACCTAAATTTTCATAATTTTTGGAGTAAAAATGAATTTTCTAGAAATATTTTACGATTAATGTATTTATATAAATAATATAAATAACAAAAATGAAAAAAAATAAAAAAATGCTATAGACTCGTGGGTTAAGAGGATAGAACCCGAGTCTGCTGGCATGCACACTTACATACAACCCACTACACCAAATACCAACTTGTTTACTAAATTGAAATGTATATCTCTTTATATAATATGATAAATTAGTCTTCTTCCCCAAATATACTCAAGAACCCTAACCCTAACCTTAAATTCAATCACCCGATTAGAACATAATAAGCGATCTGTAATAGAGGGCTTATGATCGAAAACTACTAATAAACAAAACGGCCATATCAATTTATACTTACAATAGCGATTTGTGTAAAAAAATGAAGCTGTAAAACTCGAAACCAAAATCCGAAATTGCAAGGACTTCTCTGGATGTTTTGCGAGTATGTTGGAGTGTTTTAGGAGGAACATGAGTGCCGAAAATGATTGAGACAAGATTTATGTACAAAGATTGTGTTAAATGAGCAATAATCTGAGTTTAATAACCGACCGTTACCCACTAATAACAACCGATAACCAGCCATGAAACTCACTAATACAACCTTTAAATTCGATATTATGAGGGTATAATAATCACACGAGTGGCGAAACGCTCGGGGAGAAGTCAAACGGGTCAAAACGCCTAGAAACGGACCAATTTAATGGTCGCTGGAGTGATTTCCAGTCCGGTACTACCTGCTCGGAAAAAAAGAATTGGGTCGGCTGGAACGATTTCAAATAAGAACTTTTGTCTAATGTCAAAAATGGCCCCTTGAGTTAGAAAAGTTAGTGATTAGATATTATTTGGTTAAATTTCCTTAACAAAACTTAACTAAACTTAACTAACATAACCAATATATCTTAAAACTTTATAAAACCCAAATCTTTTTAAACTTTTATAAAATTTCAAACGTTTTATACGACTTTATTGTTTAAATACATCGTGTGGCTGTTTTATAAACTTGTATTAACGTTTAGCTTTAACGTTTCAAAATTTCAAAACCTTGATAAATGTTATTATATATATATATATATATATATATATATATATATATATATATATATTTGTAACTTGAAAAGTATAAGGGGGTAGATTTGTGAATGTACCAATACAAGAAGGGCTAAAATTGACAACTTGCTAAAAGATAAGGGTGTAGGTTGTCACAGAAAGAATTTAATTTCCTGGAAAAGTAAGAAACATGCAACTGTTTCTAGATCTTCAGCTGAGGCTGAGTTTAGATCTTTGTGTGCTACAACTTGTGAAATAATTTGGTTAATCCATATTTGTGAGGAATTAAATCAAAAGGTTACATTCCCAGTTGATCTGTTCTGTGATAGTTCTTCAGCATTGGCTATTGCAATCAATCCTGTGTTTTTTGAAAAAACTAAACATTTTGATTTGGATTTATTCTTCCTAAGGGATTATATAACTAAATGTGTTGTTAAAACAATCAAGTTGGATAGTGAAAATCAGATTGTTGATATCATGACAAGAGGTTTGTTGTCAAGAAGACATGATGATTATGTAGTTATCTAAATCTATTTGACCCATTTGGAATATTAAATTGAGGGGGTGTTAAAAATGGTGGAGCAATTTGCTATTTATGAGTCAATATTGGATTGTTGTTCTCTCATAATATTTTTTAGTTTGTTAAATAAAAACTTGAATATTTATAGCGACCAGACAATAACAGTGCTAGTAATAGAGGCGACTGTCGCCGCAAATACCAATAGCGGCGACCCGCGTCATCTTTAGCGGCGACTTAAGTCGCCGCTATTGCTCTTGTTTGTTGTAGTGTTTGTAATGCAATTCCTACGCATTTCTTATGTAATTTCAAAGTATTGATGCTATTGTGTAGCAAATTTGTCTAAAAAATAAGGGTGTTTTATATCGTCACAAATTATTAGTAATTTTGTCAAAATTTGTGACGCATTTTTTTTCCGTAAGAAAAATTTGTAACAAAAGAGCCACTTTTCTAGTATTGAGTGGTGTAGATTTTAGGACTAATGTTAGATTTCCGTTAAAAATTTATCCCTTATGACTAATGGTAAAATCTATACATATAATAAACCAAAGCCATTTTAATGACATGACACTCAAATAGACATTCTCTTCCTTGAGTGTGCCATGTGTCATCCCATGTGGCATTGAGATATTTTAGGAAAAAAATAATTTAAAAACAAAATTGAATTTTTCACCCTTATGTTTCCTCCCATAATTTTTAAACGTTAATATATTTAATATACGAGATTTTTTAAAGAAAAAAACTACACCAAATTAACGAGCGTTTTATTATCTTTCCAACAAGTACCATAGTGCTATATAAAAAATGGAGAAATTTTTTTGTGGGGTTTTGTTCATACAGGAAAAAAACACAAAACGTTCAGGTAAATCATTAATCATGTATAGGCAAATCACTAATTATATTCAAATCAATAAATATGAATTTTATTTCAACCAGGGCCGAATAGGTTAATAGAGTTATACGTTGTTTTAAGTAAAATATATACATTAGTATGTTAGAGTTGTACATTTGTTTAGTCTTTAGGATATGTGTTAATATTAGAGTTACATTAAAGTTCTACATTCTTTTAGGTTAGGTGTTAGCATTGGAGTTGTACATTGTTAATTTGTTTTAGGTTAGATATTAACATTAGAGTTATACATCAGTCTATTTCATATGTAAAATTAATGTATCATATTAAATTTCTCAACCCGGGACGCTCCCGGGGTATAATCCAGTCTTTAATATATCATTCCAAATTGACACCCTTTGTTAATGAATGATTCAAAACTATAATTTTACTTACATAATAATAATAATAATAATAAAATACAAGGACTGACCGACTCAGTAGGTAACGTGGGCCTCATTTGTACAAAATATTTAATAATTATACGTTTCATCAAATCAATATATATTATGACTCATGTTACGTTCCTTTCACTCTATCTTCCTTTCCTCATTGGTAGAACAATATATCCATAGGAGTATCAAAAAAGTCTCTCTAACTAAAATCTTGTTTCTTTAGATTATGTCTTCCACAAACCCTCATTCTAATTTCTTTCTTGATCATGAAAAAGATGATGCTGTTTACAACAACCCATTTGTATCCAGTGACTGTTTTCCAGCTAAAGATCAGTTGGAAGAATGTGATGAAAACGAAAATGTTTGTTGGTCTGTAGTCAAAACAGCAAACAAAGATCATCATAGCAAGATCCAGACAGCTCATGGCCCTAGAGATCGGAGGGTTAGATTCTCCATTGAAGTTGCAAAAAGGTTCTTTTATCTTCAGGATTTGTTAGGGTTTGACAAAGGAAGCAAAACCCTAGATTGGTTGTTAAAAAAGTCCAAGAACTCAATTCATGAGTTGATTAAAACAAAGAAATTAGAAAGCTCATCTTCATCTCTTACTGACCAATCAGAAGTTGTGTTCCTGGAAACCGGATCCGAAAAAGCGAAAGCGGGAAAAAAGATTAAGGGTGATGAAGAAAAAAGAAAGAAGAAAACAAGAAAATACAAATATGGGGTTAATGTGAACCAGTCGTCAAGGGCAGAGGCAAGAGCAAGAGCTAGAGAAAGGACTAAAGAGAAGATGAATGTTAAAAAGCTTGATCAAGAGTCCAAGAATAATAGTATTCTTTATGTTGACTGTTGTTGTTCTTCTTCTTCAAATTTAACACTCCAGTCAAGCTTTTGGAATTCACAAAACGAATATAGACGCAACATTGGGGATATGCCAATTATGGAAGATAATATCTCAAGTTCTGAGTGTATATGTTTGCCAAAATTTTCAGATGTTTAGCTAGATCCTTTAATTTGGTGGTACAATAATTAGTATTTTAACACAAAAATATTAAATTAAATGTACTAGTTTTTTTTTTTTTTTTTTTTTTTTTTTTTTTTGAGAACGGCCAAAGCTTTTATTCCACACCAAAAATATCAACTCGAAGACTATGTGGAGAAGATATAGAGACCACAACTCATTTGTTTACAGCATGTGTGGTCGCCACGGTCATCTGGAACAAGATTAGTGAATGGTGCAGGATTCCACGGATATATGCCTTCTCGTTTAAAGATTTGCTATGAAAACATTAAATATACTAGTTATTTAGATTATTGAATATAGTTGTTTATGGTTCATTTATGATGTTGTAGGTCCTGGTTAGCCGATTAGGCAGCAACAAAGTTCAATTAAATGTTAGCATCAATAAAAATAACTAGTTTTGTGGAGCTTAAGGCTCACTCACCTAAATGCCATGACATCATCTTTTGAGACAAACCTCGATAAGTGAGTAAATGGTTGTGATAGGAGGAGAGAAAAAAGTTACTGTTCATTAATAAATTCGGATGAGACACTATTCATCATTCATAATTTTTTAATATTTTTAAAAATAGTTGTGAGTAGAGGAGAGAGAGGGGGTAATGATAAAAGTATACGATAAATTTTTTTTTATCGGCAAATTACTTTCATTAATCACCAAAAAAAAGTGTAGGATAACTATTATTAAATAGAAAAGAAGAGAGAAAGATAATAATTCTTATTGTAATTATAGAGAAGGAGGTGGAGGTGGAGATGGAGCTCCTACCCTACCTACCTACCGAGAATGCTCTAAATATAAAAACTGAGATATTTTGATCAAAAAATTACATTAAAATTCAACAAGATCTCGTGGATCCTACACTTTTTGCAATTATAGCCTTATAGGGTACACTATAAATTCCATCTGACTAATGGGCTAACAGCTGATGGGCCTATGTTAGGACAGAAGTCTAGACTAGGTGAAGATGACTATGTATTGCAAGTCATATGGTAAATGAAGAACACACTAGTGACGCATAAAACTTTATCTAGATACATCGGTTTTTGATCGCTATATGCTCTATGTTATATTATTAAAATTTGTCTACACTAATGCTAATCTATACGGAGAACGCATATACGCGAAATGTTTCTTATTCAATAAAGGTCAATAACTTCATGCATAATATTACTCCAATACTTTATACAAACACTAACAAAATATTACACTAATTATTTTAACTCGCTACATTTACACCTAATTATTCAATGCTATTATAACTGGTTATCGGTAAAGGTACATGCAGGTTATAACATTCAATGCTATTATAACTTACACAATTCTATCGTTTATCATTCAATGGCCCCCACCGTTTTCAGCAAATCCCCATATTAAGAATTGGGCCATTGGCCCTGATTTCTCTTCACCACCGTCTTCTCAATGCTATTTCTGTTACAATTTGGGGGTAATTCTGACAGTGTACAGCTCTATCATATTCGCATATGATGAACGCTAAATGATTAGTGATTCTGTTGATTTTTGTACGAATATTAGTTTGCTAAAACATCGTTTCATCTGGTTAAATTAGAGGTAAACTACTGACTGCTCTTTGATTGAAGTTTGGATTATAATCCATTCTGAATAATTTCATTTTACTGTAAATTATAGAGCAAGTTTGATATTTTTGTAAATTTTCCGTTCTTTAACTCTGTCATGGACCATTCGGAGATTCAAGAGAATTTGTTTGCACTCCGTGAACCAAAGGTACGTAATAGTCTTGTTCGTTATCACATGAAAACTAGGATAATTCCCAAATTGCTATATTTCTTAAAGAGGATGCAAAGTTTTTATCATTAGAAAGATTTCATGATTCACTTACCTTGTTTGTCACCGTAGAAGACTATTTTGAATATCTGATAGTAGTTTATGGTTCTATTGTTAAGTTTTTTGGATATCTCTACTAACTGATCGATGATGATATAGTTGTAGTTACACAAAGGAATGTGCTCAACGCTTTCTTTGATCTATGTCAAAGTGTTAAACTATTTTTTCCGACCTAGAAGCAGCGAGGCCTTAGAGTACTGCATGAATCCAGGCGTTATGACGGGTCAAAATAGGTTATGTTTTGAGACATGTTGTATTGGGTTGGGATGATCCTCAAAACACCTGTTGTGTTCATTTTTTTTTTATTAAGCAAGGAATGATTTACTTAATCACAAAACACCATTATTACTATAGTAATCTATATACTTCAACAAAATGAAATGTGATTTCAGGTGGATGCACTAAAAATATAATTTGAGTGCACTAAAATATAATTTGAGTGGCTTTCGACCCTTTAGATACACCTAATCAAGCAGTTGGCCCCATTTGCCATTTAGCTAATGCTTTTTAACTCAAATCAATATTCTTCATTCTTAAGTAAACAATTCTCCGTTTTTGGTTTCAAGACCTCATTATATATAGCAAACTGCATAAATACATTGAATCAAACTTATTGCTTCTATGTAATAAATTAAAATGAGTAAATGTATAAAAATGATTTAATGTTGTAGGTTACTCATAAAATGCGCTAACAATGGTATTTAGGGGTAGTGTAATATGAAAAACGTTAAAAATACACAAATTTTCCACTACGTCGGAAAAATTGGGGTAGCGGGCGCTACCCCTCCTCCTATGCTAAGTCCGCCGCTAATGCTAATAGTAATTGCTAAACCAACATGTTTATAGAAAACTCATTTAATACTTAAAAGTTAAGCCCAATAATAATCCATTTAAAACTTACAAATTGTTAACTCATACGGCTCCATAACATTTATAAAACCAATACCCTTTTATACCCATTTCCAAGACCATTCGGTGAGGTTTAGCCACGGCAAAGAAGACGGGCCGCCAAGTATGCTCCACGTCACCGGTGCAGCATTGAAGACGGGCCTAGGGTGTGGGACGTCGGGCGTCCATCTTCTCCGGCGAGTCTCCGACGGCCACCATCTTCTCCGGCGAGTCTCCGGCGGCCACCATCTTCTCCGGCGGCCACCATATTCTCCGGCGAGTCTCCAGCGGCCACCTTCTTCTCCGGCAAGCATTTAAAAAGTTTTTTTTTTAAATAAAGCCTACCCTTGAGGCCCGTCATCCCCGGCATTATTTGGCCGCTCGTGCCGTTGTCGGCATAGGGGGGCGGTGTACGCCGTCCCGGCATACACTTGCCGGCCCTATGCCGGATCCACACCGAAAGGTCTAAGGCCTAAGGAACATATATTTTAAGCCTTGGATGAGGTAACTAAATCCCCAAGTACACCACTACATGAAAGGATAGATAAACTCAACATAGAGTATCACTTTGTATATTATCGGTCCCGGCCCAAGGCCGGCTCTATGGTCAGCTAAGACAAGCGACTGCTTGAGGCCCCCCATATCTAAGGGCCCCCATGTTTAGTTTTTTTTGTGAGCAGGTTTCGAGAATGGCATCATGAAGATGAATATTTAATTAAGGTTTTTGAAGGTATGTTCTAAACTTAATGAATCATTTCTCTTTCTAAAATATTGTGAATTTTGCCAAATAGACTTTTGTATTTGTTAAGTTAGCCATATTGTTTTGTACATCAAGATCAAATTTGTTTAAAGCCAAGTTATGTTAACAAGCTTGTTTGCGTTTTCTTATTAAAACATAAGCAATCCTAAATAAAAAAGAGAGAAATGTTCTCAAAAACCAAATTGTGTAGAGGGCCTCACATTTTTACTTCGCTTAGGGCCACCAGAACGGTTGAGCTGGCTCTGGGTCCCGCGGTAACGCACGGGCTTCCTACTAGTGCTAATCTATATGGATAGCGCATATACGCGAAAGGTTTAACTTTTGGTCATTAACTTCATGCATAATATTACTCCAATACTTTATACAAACACTAACAAAAAAAAAACATAAAAAGTCAATACTGATTCTGATACATTTATGATCAATCGTTCTACTTATATTGCTTTCAAATCAGCAATTAGTCTATTTGACCCCAAAAGACAAAAGTCTAGGAACTTACTAAAAAATGAAAACCGTAGGCACTTATCCTTTGTATTTCCAATTCAAATGCGAGGTCGTCACAAAACACAACAAGATTTATAATTATAAGAGAATCAATGAGGCCCATACGAAATGGACAAAACCTTAAACCTCTTCCGTGATTCATATCTAACAGAACACACGAGGGTAACTCCAATTTAGAGGGTGTTTGGGATTCAGTTTGGAGATGCAAAAGTGCTTTTGGTCAAAAATGCTTATTGGCTTATGACTTTTTGAAAATGAGTTTTAGAAAAAGTGTTTGGATTAGTTTTTGGGATAAGAAACGTCAAAAAGTCAATAGATTGTCTTTTTTTTAAGTGTTTCGCTTAACTTATTGCGAATATTATGATATGGATCAGATTACGATTCCAAATGGCCAGAAAATAAGGAAGGAACTTGAAAGAAACAAGAAAAGAACTTAGACTAATATTCTCAGCTTGATTAAAATTGCAGAAACAAAGCCCTATATATAGGGTAAACAAAGAAATAACTACTACTAAACCACTACTAGAACATGGAGGAAAATGGCATACCACTCTCCGCTTTGTTTGCTACCCACTATCCTATCACTAAAAAAGAAATAAACATGCAAACTAAAACATAACAGATGCTGAGAATTATCCGTGGAACTTGTTGACCGTATCATTCCACCCCGCTTGAATCCACCTTGTCCTCAAGGTGAAGGTCGGGTTTGTCGTTGGCGTCGACAATCATCATGAGTTGCGGTTTAAGACATTTGTGGACCGGCTTGTACGTCTCGTCACAATAGTAACACAACCCTCTAGCATGACGATCACGGATTTCTGCACTAGTAAGGCGATGAACCGAACTAGGAGCCGGTAAGGCTAACCTGTTGGTGGGAGCTGAACCCAAGAGGCCAGAAGTGGGGGTAGGAGGTGGACCAGTCAAAAGTGTTTCAGCCGGATGAGGAGCCTGAACCAATTTGAGTCGTTCCTCCACCAAGCGAGCCATCCCAATAGCATCGGACAAGGAACGTGGAGATTTCAACTTAACTTCCAAACGTATCTCGTCCTTGAGGCCTCCCATAAAACAACCGACTAAAAAGGACTCGGGAAGTCCGTCGACACGGTGCGAAAGACGCTCAAATTCTTGCTGGTAAGCAACCACCGTAGTGAGTTGTTTGAGACGGGTTAGAGCTTCTGCTGGATCTTCAAAATTTGTGGGGCCGAAGCGACTATGAACCGCCTTAGAAAATTCAACCCATGACATTGGTCCTTTAGATTTTTCAAGCCACCGGTACCATTGTAGGGCTATTCCGTCAAGGTGGAAAGAGGCGAGATGGACTTTGTCGTCATCGGCAACCTGTTGAAAAGCAAAGTATTGCTATGCTTGGTAAAGCCAACCGGCCAGATCTTCCCCATTGTACCGAGGAAAAGCAAGTTTCAGGTATGGTTTGTGGGTGGTATTGATCAGTTTGCCGCCACCGGAGGTTGACCCAGAAGAGGTGTTGTCGCGCAGAGCTTGTAGGGAGACATTAAGACTTTGCATCTCTGCCAGTATCCTCTCGAACATAGCATCGTGCTGGTCAAAACGAGCTTCAGTTTCTTGTTGGAATTCGGCATTGGTACGTTTGCGGTTTTCCATAGGATCGGTGCTCTGATACCAAATGATATGGATGAGATTACGATTCCAAATGGCCAGAAAATAAGGAAGGAACTTGAAAGAAACAAGAAAAGAACTTAGACTAATATTCTCAGCTTGATTAAAATTATAGAAACAAAGCCCTATATATAGGGTAAACAAAGAAATAACTACTACTAAACCACTACTAGAACATGGAGGAAAATGACATCCCACTCTCCGCTTTGTTTGCTACCCACTATCCTATCACTAAAAAAGAAATAAACATGCAAACTAAAACATAACAGATGCTGAGAATTATCCGTGGAACTTGTTGACCGTATCATATTGGTTGTATGGGTGGTAGATTTGTAATTTTTTTCAAAAGTCAAAAGCCAAAAGCCAAAAGTCAGGATTTCTAACTTTTCAAAAACAATTTTTCCACCCTTAAAAGCCAAAAGCCAAAAGTCAAAACAGAAAGTGCTTTTGGGTTACACAAACAACTTATTGACTTAGTGGCTTTTTGAAAAAGCCAATAACTCAATAAGTTGTTTTGAAACTCAATCCCAAACACCCTCTTAGTTATTAAGTAACTTGTAAAGCCATATACTAGTAATGGAATATATCTCTAGAATGTTCCAATTGTAAATTAGGATAATTGTTATGTATTTAATATTGTGATTATCTCTTCCCTAAAATAAGGGGAGTGTATTATGTTTATAATCTCATTCTATCAATGATAATGATCAAGCGTTAAAACCATACTATTCTACATGGTATCAAGCCAAACTCTATCCCTATCGCCCTAACAATTTTCTTCTTTCCGATCATATAATATTTCCAGTCAATCCTATTCTCCTATACAATTTTTGCCGCACACTTATTCTTCCAACCAATCCTATAATCTTTTTTTTTTTTAAGTTTTTTTCTTCTTTCCGATCCTATAATTTTTCCAGCCAATCATAGTCTCCTATAACAATTTCACACACTTATTCTTCCAGCCAACCATATTTTTTTTGTTTCTTTCCGATCAGCAATTATTTCTTTCTCAGTAGTGTTGATCATGTCTTCGATCCATCCCGCAGTCACAGTCACCAATATTAAAAACTTTATCCCCCTCATACTTGATAGCCAAACTGAACACTATAACACATGGGCCGAGCTTTTTACCATACACTGCAAGGCGTATGATGTATTTGATCACCTTCAGCCCCGTGCGGCTGCTTCCTCATCCTCTGCTGACCCGGCTGCCAAACCCGCCCATCATGAGTCATGGGAACGCATAGATGCTATTGTTTTACAATGGATCTATGGCACCATCACTCAAGACCTTGTACACACCATCATGATCAACAATACCACAGCCTATGGCGCTTGGTTCCGTCTCAAAAATCTTTTTCTTGACAACCAAGCCGCCGAACTATAGCCCTTCAAAACAAATTTTTTAACACCCGTCTTGACCGTTTTTCAACCATGTCCGCCTATTGCCAACACATGAAACTCCTTTACGACCAACTCAAAAGTCTTGGTGCCAACGTATCTGAAAGTCAACTTGTTATGCAAATATTAACAGGTTTGACCGACCAATACGAAAACATCAAACTCATCCTTCAAAACACAAACCCCTTACCCGATTTTTATAGTACCCGGTCTAGTTTGTGCCAAGTCGAAGACCAGAAAATAAACCAAGCCCAACAATCCGCACAACCCGCCGGCACCGCCCTTCACACTGCCACTAATAAAACCCAAACCCATACCCAAAACCAGCCAGAGAGCATCGATAACGGACGAGGCCGAAGCCGTGGCCGAGGCCGCGGACGTGGTCGTGGCTCCTATGGCAGAGGACGGTACCAACAAAACACTTGGCAACTGAACTCTTGGCCACAACCCCACTGGTCCGCCCCATCTCCACAGCCCAATACATACAACCCTTGGCCTTACCCACCTTGGCAACCTTCACCGTGTCCCTACCCTTCTTTTCCCACAGCCCAGTACCCAACCTATAACCAAGCCCCACCTTCATATCCATAGTGGTCCAACGGCCTTCTTCACACACCTCGCACCAAGCCCAACAACACCCCAAATCCAATGCAGTCGGGCTCCTAGGCCCACAACCATCACCTGCTAATGCGGCCCAACTTTATTCAGCCAATTACTCGCCTACGGACATGGCACAGGCACTCTACAATTTGGATCTTCATCACAATGACTCCTCATGGACCATGGACACTGGCGCTACATGTACAATGTCTCCTCAATCTGATAAGTTCCCCTCTATTTTTAATTCTAGCATTGTTCGCAACATTATTGTTGGGAATGGTAAAACCATTCCGGTTTTAGGCCAAGGCAACATTACCTTACCACCACCATTCCCACCATTTAAACTTAACAATGTCCTATATGCACCTAACCTCGTTAAAAACCTTATCTCTGTTCGTCGGTTTACAACCGACAACCATTTATCTGTTGAATTTGACCCCTATGGTTTTACTGTGAAGGACCTCCAGACCAGGAAACCTATCCTACGATGCAATAGCTCGGGGGATCTCTACACACTCAGCCCGTCCAATATCACCAACCTCTCCACCGCCTATACCAATGCAGCCATCTCTCAAGATATCTGGCATCAACGGCTCGGCCACCCAGGCCCAGCCATTTTAAATTCTTTAAAGACTTCTAGTTCAATAAATTGTAGTTCTTTAAAAAATAAAGTTTGCAGTGCTTGTATTTATGGTAAACACACTAGACTTCCATTTTTTAATTCTAATACAAGTACTGTTATGCCTTTTGCTCTTGTTCATAGTGATGTGTGGACCTCACCCATTGTCTCTAATGGGGGTCATCGTTATTATGTTTTATTCTTGGATGATTTTACCAATTTTCTATGGACTTACCCAATTGCAAACAAATCTGATGTCTTACCATGTTCACCAAATTTAACAACTTTGTCCAAACCCAATTTCACAGAAAAATTAAACAATTTGATAACGGTCGTGAGTATGCCAATAATTAGTTTCATAACTTTTGCAACGCCAATGGCATGCACTTCCGTTTCTCTTGCCCTCACACCTCATCCCAAAATGGCAAGGCGGAACGCAAAATCCGCACCATCAATAATCTCATGCGTACCATCTTGGCCCATTCCTCCATGCCCACTACTTATTGGCCCCATGCCCTTGAAACCGCAACCTATCTACTCAATATCATCCCAAGTAAAATACATAATTTCCAAACCCCTACCCAACGCCTATACCATTGCATACCCACCTATGATCACGTTCGTGTGTTCTGGTGTATATGCTACCCACTAATCCCACACACCACCATTCACAAATTGGCCTACCGATCTCACCCATGTGTCTTTTTGGGGTACCCTTCCAATCATAGGGGGTACAAGTGCCTTGACCTTAAAACCCGTACCATTACTATAAACCGTCATGTATTGTTTGACGAAACAATTTTTCCATTCGCCAAGTCTCACAAAACTACCCCTCATACCTACTCTTTCCTTGATGACCCCCCTCACCCGTCTGTCTATAACACTCCCTCGGCCCCACCACAACCTTCACCTAATGTAACACCTTCACCTATCGCCATCCCACCTACGAACAGTACCCCGGCTCACACTCCTTCTCATTCAGCCCAACAACCAACCTCACCCTCAAGCCCAACTTCACCACCTGTGCTTCCGCCCCATACACACACTCCACCAACCGGCCCAAATAGCCCATTAAACCCACCGGCCCACTCTTCCCCAGGCCCGTCCCACATCTCTACACCCACACACTTTTCTCCCTCAATTCCGAACCCACCTCCCCCTCCTCCTACCCGCACCATTCACACCCGGGCCATGTCCGGCATCTCAAAACCCAAACAAATCTTTAACCTCTTCACTTCCACCATTGCTCCTAGACCGAAGAACCCACACGATGCCTTGTCTAAACCGGAGTGGCATACTGCCATGAAAAACGAATTTAATACTTTAATTAAAAACAAGACTTGGGAACTTGTCCCGAGACATCCTAGTATGCATATTATTTGTAGCATGTGGCTTTTTTGCCACAAATACAGGTCTGATGGTACTCTTGAGCGATACAAGGCTGGGTTGGTATGTGATGGTAGTAATCAGGAGATTGGGGTTGATTGTGGGGAAACTTTTAGCACGGTAGTTAAACCGGCTACTATTCGTAATGTGTTGACTTTGGCTCTCTCTCAGTCATGGTCCATTCATCAATTGGACGTGACCAATGCCTTCCTACATGGACACCTCACTGAGACGATTTATATGTATCAACCCATGGGGTTTAGACATCGGGACTATCCCGATCACGTGTGTCGTTTGACAAAATCTGTTTATGGTCTCAAACAGGCACCTCAAGCGTGGTACGAACGCTTTACTGATTTTGTCACTTCTATCGGTTTCTTGCAGAGTAGATGTGATAACTCTCTTTTCACCTATCATCACGGGGGTGATATCGCTTACTTGTTGATATATGTTGATGATATCATACTCACCACTTCTACAGATTCTCTTAGAAAGAAGCTCATGGGCAGCCTCGCGGCTGAATTTGCCATGAAAGATCTTGGACGTCTTAGTCATTTCTTGGGTATATCTGTCTCTCGGACAGGTATCAGATGTTTCTATCTCAGAAATCGTATGCTTTGGATATTGTTAGTCGTGCAGGTATGGACTCTTGTAACCCGGTTGCCACCCCAGTTGACACGAAACCCAAGCTCAGTGCTACGTCAGGCGCACAGTTTGAAAACCCATCTCTATATCGTAGCTTGGCTGGTGCTCTGCAATACCTGACTTTTACTAGACCCGACATCACTTATGCAGTTCAGCAAATCTGCATTCATATGCATAGTCCCACGCTTGATCATTGGAACGCTCTGAAACGCATCATCGGGTATATTCGTGGCACTTCAAACTATGGTCTCACATTATTAGCTTGCGCAGATTTATCTCTACGAGCCTACACTGATGCTGATTGGGCTGGATGCCCAGACACTCATCGCTCTACTTCGGGATATTGTGTTTACATGGGTCCGAACATCTTATCGTGGTCATCAAAATGGCAGCCTACTATTTCACGTTCGAGTGCCGAGGCAGAATACAGAGCCTTTGCTAATGTTGTTGCTGAAGTTTGTTGGGTTCGTAATCTTCTTTTAGAATTGCGCCGCCCCCTGTCAAAGGCCACCCTCGTATATTGTGACAACATCAGTGCAGTTTATTTATCACAAAATCCAGTGCAACACCAGCGCACGAAACACATTGAACTGAATATTCATTTTGTTCGTGAGCATGTTCAACGTGGCACTATTCGAGTCCTTCATACGCCTACACGACTGCAGATTGCTGATATATTCACCAAAGGTCTACCTCGAGTTCTATTTGATGACTTCCGCTCCAGTCTCAACATTCGTCCTCCTACTGCTTCGACTGCGGGGTGTAATGGAATATATCTCTAGAGTGTTCCAATTGTAAATTAGGATAATTGTTATGTATTTAATATTATGATTATCTCTTCCCTAAAATAAGGGGAGTGTATTATATTATGTATATAATCTCATTCTATCAATGATAATGATCAAGCATTGAAAGCATACTATTCTACAATTAGAACCACTAGAATCTCAAACCTATAGCAATATATCAAATTCATCGGATCTTTCAAACCCCAATGTCCAAATCAACGTTTAAAGGCAGGTTTATGACAAAACGTATTTGTTTATTAAAACATTTGTAAGCCTATGTACTCAACATGGAGAATGTTGACCCAGAACACATGTGGTTAAATTGTTAAAACTCAAAATATAAGTTCACAAGACCAAATAATATTTATCTTTGTTACATCCTGCATCATATCAAGTATGTATGTATGACAAAAAGACATTTAGTTGATTCAACCAAGATAAAAAAAATATATATAAATAGGCCACTTCATTCATATATAAGCATTCGTTAGTTAGTGCACAAAAGACTAAGACCCTAATAACCCTTACAAATCACTAACAAATCACTAACAAAGTTAAGGGCCACTTTGATTAAATACCTACCAAGCTAATTAATTAAGCCACCGTTACTCATATTTAGAACCAACACTAGCAACCACAATATGCGCTAACCATCTAGTGATCAACTATATCAACATGGGGAAGAATAGCCTTAAACACTCATCTCTCTCTTGATCGCATCATTCTCCCTACAAAATCCCTCGGGTGCCCGCACGCCCGCAATGTAGTGCTCCCCCTCTCTTTTCCCTTTCTTAGTAACAATCATCTTCTCCGCCCAAGGCAAATTCCCTTTGAAGTATATGCTTTCACCATCATCCTTCTTATACGTCGTAAACTGACTTACTCTTCACCCCTAGGTGCGCTATCGCTTGGCAAAGCGTCTGCCCTAGATCAGCCCGATCAAACATCTCTAAAACCATACATCAACACACAAAACGGAACATTTAATGATAAATATTGATGTACATGACTATAGAATATAACTATGAACAAATAAAAATAATAATAAGAGTAGCCACCACAGTAAGGGGTAGGGTGGATGAGGAGTCGGTTGATGTTAGCCTGAGCGAAGATGGGATCAATGGATTTAAGAGTGGGAAGGCAAATAGACCAAACATTATCACGAATCTTCATTTTCAAGTAGGCTATATCGGGTGTTTGAAGTTGGTAGAAGAAATTGAAGCCTTCAAAAGCTATGCCAAAGCTGGGAGGCTGAAGGTTGGTAGGGACATCAAAGGAGACCCATACGCCTTCCTCTGTCTCCGTCTGCTTCAGCCCAGGTATAACCAGGTGATTACGAGTACTGATGGAACTTCCTTTTGAGGCCTTATAAATTCCAAGTCGAATGTAACTGAAATTAATCGGATATTAGTAAACTTAGATTTAACGGACAGATTTAGATTTCATCATCATCATCATCATCATAATAATAATAATAATAATAATAATAATAATAATAATAATAATAATAATAATAATAATATAGCAGTTATAAGAAGAAAAGTAGTACATACATTTGGGCAGTGAGGCCAACGCGGAGTCCACATCAACTTCATCACTCACAAGGTTTGTTATGTTATAGTTTTGTTTTTTATTACTTTGATTCATACATATAGGTTTCTAAAATATTTACTCTTTTCCTTGCAACATATGTAGAAGGATGCTTCATCTACAGGTAGGAAGAATAGAACGAACACAAACAAGCCTTGTTCATGGCAGACAAGGGTTGATATCAAGCAGGTCTAAAAGTCTATAACTTCCTGACCACAATCATCTCCTTTAATTTCTCTACTAGTGAAATGTTGTTATTATGTATTTAATAGTAGTTAATTTCTTTCCTATTTTATTGTAATGTAATTTAGTATATAATACAAATCAATCTCTCTAATTGTTAAGAGAGAATTAACCATTATCACATGGTATCAGAGCATTAACCATTATCACTCGTTCCAAAGTTGGCACCTTCAAACCCAATCCCAAACACACATCTCACCTTGCTCAAGCTATGCATTCCTCTCTTCATTCAGCTCTTCTCACCACTACCGATCCCAAGGGATTTAAAAGTGCATCTAAACATAAACATTGGATGGCTGCTATGCATGCTGAGCTTCACGCACTCCATACCAATGGCACTTGGACCCTTGTTCCACGTCCCTCATCAACTAACCTTGTTGGTTCCAAATGGGTGTTTCGCACCAAATATAATTCGGATGGCTCTATTGATCGCTATAAAACTCGGCTTGTCGCTCAAGGTTTCACACAAATACCGGGACTTGACTTCACTCACACCTTTAGTCCCATCGTGAAAGCCTCCACAATCCGTGTTGTTTTATCCTTAGCGGTTATAAATGGTTGGCCTCTCCGTCAATTGGATGTCAACAACGCCTTTCTTAACGGCTCCTTATCCGAAACCGTTTATATGGAACAACCTCCCGGGTTTGCTAGCTCCACTCATCCGAATTATGTGTGCAAACTGAACAAAGCCCTTTACGGCCTCAAGCAAGCTCCGAGAGCTTGGTTCCAACGCTTGAGCTCGTTTTTACACTCCTTTGGGTTTACGTGTAGCCGTGCCGATCCATCTCTTTTTATCTTTCATCAAGGTGATCATCTCATGTACTTCTAGTATATGTTGACGATCTTATTTCTTACCGGTAACAAACCCACATTGCTCCGTTCGTTCACTGACCGTTTGGACAAGGAATTTGCCATTAAGGATCTCGGTTCACTAAGCTACTTCCTTGGTCTTGAGGTTATTCAAACTCGTGATGGCCTATCCTTGACTCAAACTAAATATGCAAATGACATAATCAATCGTGTAGGTCTCACTGATGCAAAGCCGGTCCCTACCCCTCTCTCTACAACTGATTCATTCCTGACCGATGGTGTACCCTACCATGATCCTACCTTTTACAGATCCATTGTTGGTGCTCTTCAGTACTTAACCATTACTCGTCTGGATTTGGCTTATGCGGTTAATCAAGCTTGTAAACATTTACATGCTCCAACTGTGAAGCATTTTCAATTGGTCAAACGGATTTTGCGGTACATTAAGGGTACTATCTCTCACGGTCTTCTCTTTACCAGACCCGCCTCATCTTCCATTTTGGGCTATTCTGACGCAGACTGGGCTAGATGCATTGAGACCCGACGATCCACATATGGTTACTCGGTATTTCTAGGTGGTAACTTAGTATCTTGGAGTGCAAAGAAGCAACCCACCGTCTCTCGTTCGAGTTGTGAGTCGGAATATCGAGCCATGGCTAATGCTGCTGCTGAAATTGTTTGGCTGACTCATTTATTGCAGGAATTACACGCGCTGCCTCCTACCCGTCCCACTCTTCTTTGTGACAATCGGAGTGCCTTATTTATGTCCCAAAATCCAGTTTCAAATAAACGAGCAAAACACATTGATTTGGATTACCAATTTGTCCGGGAGTTAGTCATGTCTGTGAAACTACATACCAAGTTCATTCCAACCAAGCTTCAACTTGCGGATATCTTCACCAAAAGTCTGCCTCGTCCTCAGTTTGAACACTTTCGGGATCTTCTTCGCGTACATCCGCCACCGTTTCGCTTGAAGGGGGATAAAAGTCTATAACTTCCTGACCACAATCATCTCATTTAATTTCTCTACTAGTCAAATGTTGTTATTATGTATTCAATAGTAGTTAATTTCTTTCCTATTTTATTGTAATGTAATTTAGTATATAATACAAATCAATCTCTCTAATTGTTAAGAGAGAATTAACCATTATCACAAGGTCAAAACTTCCAAACTGTATTTTCATCATGTTGTCATCATTTGTCGTTTATGGGTCCTATTTTAACCCGTAAATTACTAGTTTGAAACCAACATGCCCAATTTTCCTCTCAAGGCATAAGTGTAAACTGTAAACTGTTACCAGTTTTGGACTTTATGTTAATAGTAAAAAAGAAATTGTAACCTGTTTGACCTCAAGAAGTCAAACCAGCCAAAACTTGCACACATAACACAGATTGCTGCAGTGAATAAACCTAGACTTACACCGGAATTTAGCAATTGTCACGGAACTTATGAAAACATCAAAAGTTAATTTTGACAAAAAAATTATCACCAATTGTTTCCATTTATAGCATGTTGTCTACCAAATAGTTTCTTGCTTTGCAATCAGCAATTCGCCTATTTGACCTTAAAAGTCAAAGGTGTACACACTTAATAAAAAATGTAAACCAAAGGGACTGATCCCTTGCATTTCCAATTCAAATGAAAGGTCACCACAAAATAAATGATAACGATAGATGTTAACGTACAAATTTAACCGTTTAACTAAGTAGCTTTCTAGGCATTTCTGTGACAAAACGTATGTATACAATCAAGATCAAAACATTAACCCACTTGTTACATGTATACAATCATCCAGTAATCAGTACACAAAAGACCACGGCCGAATAAACCTCACAAATCACTAAATGATAGAGGGCCAGTTCGATTTGATTTCTACCTAACACTAATATATATAGCTGGCAACTGTATCTAGCGATACACACTGAACGCGCGCCTCTTAGCATCAACATGTGGAAGAGTTGCCATAAACACTCCATCCTGCATCTCACTCTTGATCATATTACCCTCCCTACGAAATCCCTCTGGCACACGAACACCAGCAATATAATGCTCGTTTTCTCTTCTTCCCTCAATGACCAAAGCACCGTATTCAAACCCCGACTCCATGTCCTCTATCTCAAACCCAGGCATGCTTAAGCTAACACACAACCCTTCCTTAGTTACCACCAAATTCTCCACTCCTGGCAAATTCCTTCTCATACATATCCTTTCACCATTATCCTTCTTATACAATGTAAACGACTTACTCTTCACCCTCGGGTTAGCTATCAATCCGCAAAGCTTCTGTCCCAAATCCGCTCTATCAAACATAACTGAAACCATTCACAATATAAGCAATTAAGTATACGCAGTGGTGAAAAGATCGGGACTAGTCGGTAATTAGTCGCTAGTTGGTCGTAATCAGCCCTGTTCTTCTGTAACTCGCCCTAAACGGCCAAAACTCAGGAAATAATCGAAAATCGGGAAAAAACAGAAAAAGTCGGAGATTCGAACCATATTCTAGCCAAAACTTGTTTACTTAAAAAAATTATATATAAAAATGTGTGTATACATATAAAACTGAAAATTCCGTACAAAAATCTCAATCCGATTAATCCTGATTAACCCGATTAATTGCTAGTCGGTACCCCACTGCCACTGGCCGACTAGCGCCTAGCGAGTTCTACAACACTAAGTATACATACATAATTCTATATTTAACTTCAATTTTAACATGCAGATACATCAAATTATACCACAGTAAGGCGTAGGCTGAGCAAAGGTGTTCTCAACAAAACCAGGCATAATATTACTATTCCTCATCATAGGAACAGTAAGCTTCAACATGTCACCAGTAAAGGCTCCTTCATAGCAACCATTCCTATCGACATTAACAGGTAACTTAAAACCAGCCAAATATATTTCCTCATCAGTTTTAACATGAATGAGCAAATTGTTATCTGCAATAACCGTCTCAAAGGCTACTACCCGAAATCCTGCCTTACGTACAGCAGGTGTGTGTAAGGATATTGCAGGGCCAACATCGGTGAGCGTCTTCTCAACCCCGGGCACATTTACGGTCAGCTCTTCACCTTTCACCATTGGGAAGGATATTGAAGGGACTCCAGACATTATTTGCATTTGTGTTCTTAGATATGTTAGATCAAATGGCACTGAAAAGAAAAGCAACAGGAAAATATTCAATTTATTTAACAGAAAAAATTATTAATATTGTTATAATATGTATGTAGGGTAATAAAGGAAAAAGGAAGTACTGTTTGGGAATTGGTTATCTGGTGAAGAACAAAACGACCTCTTATTGTGGAGACGAAATGAAGACAGAGGGGGTGGACGGAAGCGGATGAGGGAGATGGTGAGGCGTAATAAGGGTGTGTGTAGTGGGCATCGTTACCGAGCGTTTTAGCCCCTATAGCGCCGGGGAACGCCGCCCCCCAGGCGCTATAGGGCGTTATAAGTGGGAAAAGTTATTGCCATAACAGGCGTTGTGCATGCATTGGAAAGAGAGCATGTTGAATGCTTTGACCGGCCGTTTGGGATCGAGATTAATAAAAAAAAAAACTTAATTTTTGTTATAAATATACATACAATCTTCACATACAAACACAAACACACACACAATATTTGAGAGCATACCACTACACACACACACACTTGAGCATATCATGAATCCTTTCGGTCGAGGTTTCGGGTTTGGTTCCCAAACCAGTGGCGACAACACCCGACCTATAGCTCCGGGTTCAGGTTCAAACCCGCAAAGTTTCACGAACCTGTTAAACCAACCGTATAGTTAGGACCCGAACATGTATAACGTTAACATGGGAGGGAGTTTTGGGATGCCCATGGGAGGTGGGTTTGGCCAAACACAAGTGTATGGGACATCCCAAATGTTCGGCTCTTCAAATGCTTGGCAAGAGTCGGTTCCGGAGACACAAGGCCCGGTTGCAGAGGAAGAGCCTGTGCAATGCAAGGCAACCGGCCGACGGCACACAAGAAAAGAGACGGGCGGTCGTGCCAAAAAAAACGTTATACCATGGACCGACCACGAGTTGTACTCGTTAACCCGAGCGTGGGTTGACGTGTCGGAGGATCCTGAAGTCGGTAAGATATATATTTTTTTGGTTATGTTATATTTTATTATATATAGTTTTTTAAACGGGTACTTATTTATATTATTGGTTTGTTTTTTCAGCCAACTACCAATCCAAAGGCGATTTTTGGAAAAGAGTACAGACAATATTTTTTGATCTGTCTGGTAAAGGAGAGGGCTACCGGGAGAACGATTCGATATCGGGCAAGTGGACCGATATCAACAAAAAATGCACAAACTTTCAAGGCATTTATCAGCGCACCCGGCACGGGTGGAAAAGTGGGCAAAGTGACGAGGATGTTTTTGTGGCGGCTTTGGAAGAATACAATCAGACATACGGGAATTTCTCGTACGTGAAATGTTGGTGCGTGCTGAAAGACTGCACCAAATGGCACACCGTCCGCCCAACGGTTGGAACTTCTTCATCTAGGGCCAAAAATACGAGGCCTTCAAAAAAGTCGAGGACCTCTGACTCGGTTGATCCTGAAACGCCTACGTCTGACGCGCGTTATGTCGACCTCAACTCACCAGAAGAAAATCCCTATTTTGCAGGGGAGGAGGGGGCGGAGGAGCTACCTCGTCCCGCCGGTTGACGGGCTGCTCGAGCCGCACGGACGGAGTCTTCGTCGGGGGTTGATAAGTTAGTCCCGGCATTTGCTGAAATGAACCAGCGGCTCCAAGACTTACGCGACATCGGGGCTCAGCGTATCCAAGAAAACCGAGAGGTGGTTGACATCATGAGGGAATGACAGTTTGAACGCGACTTTGCTTTTTACACGGCAAATCACGACCACCTAGAGGGCAAAGCGTTGGAAATGTGTTTGAACCGAAAGGCCAAAATCGAAAAAAAATATAACCTTTGAGTATTTTTTATCTTTTATTTAGGGTTTGTAATTTTTTTAGTATTTGTATTTTTTTGTTTTAGTATTTTTGTAATTTTTGTTTTAGTATTTGTAATTTTTTTTTTAAATTTAATGAAATATTATTAAGTATTAAATATTCTTATTTAAATAAAAAACAATAATTAACCAATCATTACCAATCATTTATAACCCCCTCATAACCCCCCTTCCCACTACACCCTCTTTTTCCATAACCCCCACATAACCCCCTTTCTATTACCCCCACATAACCCCCCACCACTACACACACCCTAAGGAGGAAGCCATGATTTACGGGAATGCAAGTAAAATGTTTTAGGACAGTCACTAGTGTGGGGGGTTTTCTTGTTGTATTCTTGTGTTAAAACAATACGGTAGCGTATTATGGAATTGATTATTATGATTTATTAGGTAATAAAAAATAGTGTGTTTTGTTGGATAAAATAATGAAATCAACCATTTTATTCTTTCAAAACCATTTCATTCATCCTCATGTTTGTTTGTTTGTTTTTTTTTTTTTTTTTTTTTTTTTTTTTTCATCTCTCATTTATCATTTAGTAACAACACCATAACTCACCACAACCATCGTCACCACCCACCACTGTTGCCGCCACCACCTTCGGCGCCGCCACCCACTACCTATACTTACCCACCACCACCGTCATCCAATACCACCCAACGCCGCCCACCATCGGCACCCACTCACCGTCGCCTCCACCACTTGCCACCGTCACTCACCATAATTTCCTTTGCCCACCACTACCGCCGCCACCCACCACTGCCACTACTCACCATCGTCACCGCCACCTACCTCCACCCATCGCCACCGTTTCCCCCACCTATCACTGTCGTCGCCACCATCCACCACCGCCATCTCCACTACCCACCACTTTCGTTGCCACGCACCACCACGCTACCGCCACACACCACCACCTACCATTACCGCCACTACTGATCACCATCGTCGCCCACGCATCATCACAGCCATCCACCTCCACCATCGCCACCACCGTCGCCGCCACCCACCACCGCCACACACCACCACATACCATCACCGCCACTACTGATCACCATCGTCGCCCACGCATCATCACAGCCATCTACCTCCACCATCGCCACCATCGTCGCCGCCAACCACCACCGCCGCTGCCACCACATATCACCACCCACCATCACCGCCACCGACCACCACCCACCACGCCACCCAACACCGATTTTATTACTTCGTCTTTTTCCTGCCTATCCAACAACACAAAGTAATGTTTTCTTTCATTCCCACATGGCAACCAAACAAAACATGAAATGATAATGATTCATTCAATTACCTTGTCCATTCCATTACCTCGTTCATTCAATTCCCTCATCCATTACATTACCTTACACCAAACTTTTTTTATATTTATGGAATATATTAAATGTTAAATTAAATAAATACATGAGAGTAAATATTACCATTAACTTCCTTTTTTTTTTAATTTTGTGGTTTCGCTTTTTTATTTTTATTATTATTATTATTATTATTATTATTATTATTATTATTATTATTATTATTATTATTATTATTATTATTATTATTATTATTATTATTATTATTTACCCCTCCCCCACCCATACACACCCTCTCTCTCTTACTCTCTCTTTATCTAGAAAGACTACCAAACCTCCTCAACCCTTCACCACCAGCTCCACATGCCACTAAACTTCCCAAAAACTACTAACATCCACTACCACAAACCCCTCTCTCTAGTGGAGAATTTGGATATATGTTTTAAAACAGGTGGTGGAGAAGTTGGTGTCAACTCAAGAATATTTACCAAAGGGAAAGAAAGGTTAACCAAATGGACTCAAATTGTACTTAATTCTTTTTTTAAATATTATAAATAGTTTTAAATATATTTGATTTTTCTTAATAAATTTTTTAGAAATCGACCGAACCACTTCGATAGCAATACCATTATTTGTTCTTGTGGGTTTCGTGTATAATTTTTGTTCCAATTTGGCTTAAATATCATTGAAAACTTAGTTGTATTTAAACAAAGTGTTTTTATACTTAGTTTTTTCTAACATAATTTTGAACTTTTTTTAATATGGCGAGTTAACTCGTCGCCACGCGTGTGTTTGAGTCAATGTTTTTTCACTTTTTGTTTGATTTATCGGTCCCATCGCAACGCGCAATAACAAAGTATTTAAATCCATTACAAATTAATTCTCTATATCTCTATTATGTTCAGAATTCATAATTAAATTATAACCACATACATAGGCTATAGATATAATCAAATGTGTTACTGCAATAAATATTACTATTTAATTATTATCATTTATTTTATTTTATTTATTTAGGTTTCAAAATATTACAATGTTAATAATAAATTTAGTACGAAGAAAAATATACAAACAAATCGTGAACCATTTCTCATGAAAAAAAAAATTGCATAAGAAAAATCAGCAAAAGTAAAATAAAAACAAAAGCATGATAATAAATATCTTCAAGAGTTTAAGTATTTAGTAGAAAGCTTTATGACTTCCATCCAATTTAATACATGCATTGTTAATTTAAATTTATTTCATTATCAATTTAATATTCTTGTAAAAATACCATTTTGCCCCTTAGCGAACTTATTAGGTTGTTGTATCATATGCCTTATATGTTGTAGTTAATTAAATTTGGTTGGAATATATCATCAAACTGTACTTAACTTGTTTTACGTATATTTGATTTTTCTTAATAACATTTTAAGATATTGTCGAACTACAATAACGATACCATTATTTGTTCTTATGGTTTTTCGGTATAATTTTGGTTTGATTTAGCTTAAATAATGTTGAAAATGAAGTTGTATTTCAAACAAAGTAATGGGTTTTCGGTATAATTTTGTTCCGATTTGGCTTAAATAATGTTGAAAACTAAGTTGTATTTCAAACAAAGTGTTTTGTTATCGTAAATAATGTGGCATGGAGTGTATATAAATATTGATTATTTAAACCGGTTTTTATATGAGATCAAGTCTAAAATTATTAGAACACGATAAGATAGTATCCGCTATGGGGTACAACTTTTCTAGAAAAGTGATGTGCTCAAAGTAGTTTAAATAAATTAACTAAAACTAACCCTAAACTAGACACTAAGTAATACCCTAGACTCTCTAAAAGTAAACTACTGACAGACAAGTGAATCTATCGACTCTGGTTAGCTAAAGTAAGTCTCGATATCTGATATGTTTAGAATTATACACAATTTTTATATCATTCATCCTCAAATTCTAACACTTTTTATAACAAAACCATCGTGTTTGATGCTTAATTATATTTATAACATGGATTTGTAGGTTTGACTAATGAATTAGTCCAAAAATGATGCCAAAACGTACACAATTCAAAAATCGAAATTAAACCGAAAGTGGAATGAAGCAAAAAGGTCCGATAGTGGAATGAAGCAATAGGTTCGACAAAGGAATGAATGGAAGAAAAAAGGAGCTGAAAAGAATGCGGGTTAAAAGCCAAGACTAAACATACAAGTAAAAAGATTATGTTCTTGGCAAAACTTATGAGTCGTGAAAGACCCTATGACTCGTAAAGATTACCAGACAAGAGCATTAATGGCTAGACACAAGGACACAGAGTAGAGCTTGTACCCCTAAAGCCTAGACTTGACCTTTACGGGCCATAAAGCACCCTTACGGCCCATAAGCAATGATTACATTTGAAAATGCTTCGTCGGTGCCAACAAATCTCTGAGAAATTCAGATGTCAAAGATCACACATTAAAAAGGAGACTTTTACGGGCTATAAGCACTCTTATGTCCCATAAGGACTATCGGTAGCGAACAACATGCCATAAAATCTGAGTTTAAAGTCAAGGGTTCTTAAAAGTGTTTTTTATAGGTCATAAGGTTGTTGTTCACAAGTATATAGGACCCATATGATCTTCCAGATCTTGCCTATAAATAACCCTTCAATTTCAACAGAAAAGGGAGCCAACAATTATCTTTCTTTCTTAGTTTCTTTGTAATTTCAAGGGAAGGTTTTAGAGTCAGGAGGATGTTCTAACATTTATCGGGAATTCCAAACCATCGTACGAGTGATACGACTCTAGTTTGTAAGTTATTTTTCATTATGTTTGTTAAGTTAATTAGTATGTTACGCTAATAAATATTTAGTTTTGACACTTGGGCTCTATTTTGAACTTTCTATTTGTATAATTAATATGAAATAATTATGAGGTTTTAATGTTGAATGGATTATTTGTATAATTCCTTGAACTTTAAATTTAAAGATTCAAATTAGGTTGTTAATAAACTTGATCATTTTATTAATACACTAATGACATTCTTCAAGTTTAAAATATGAAATGTGATATTAATCTGGATACCAAAGGAACAAATAACGATTTTGCGCTTGTCTATGAATTCAATCTCGCTTTAGAAATTACACAATGTGATTTAGTATTTCGAATGGCATGGATATTAAGTCATAATTAATAATTTCATCACATGCAACTCGCATTTTAAGATCCGAACGACGTGAACATAACGTAGCGAGTTGGCTTTTTAATCAACGAACTGTGATTGGTTAGACACAAATGAAGGGAACGTTCGAACGACGTGACGTTTAGTATTGATACAAACTTTCACTACTAGAAAAAAGGCCTATCTTGACACACATTTTATGACACGCACTCATTTATGACACTCAAAGCGTGTGTCATAAAAAAATGTCATGGTTTATAAAATCTTATTAATTAATGACACTCGTTTTTTGTGTGTCATGAATTTAGTGTCAACAAATAGAAATGATGACACTATAATATATTGTGTGTCATCTTTTCATCTCATAAATATATTTTCCAAAAAATTCTAATCTCCCTCCATATAATCTTATCCCCTCTTCCCTTAAAAATTCCAATCTCCCTCAGATATTTTTCATTCTCTCCATATCAGAGAGAGAGAGAGAGAGAGAGAGAGAGAGAGAGAGAGAAGGGATTTTAGAAAGTGAAGATTGAGGGAGAAGGGAGGCTGGCGAACAACACCAATAGTCATGGAGGCCGGTGATTAGTGAAGGTTCCGACGAGTCTAGTCACGGTGGTGATAAAAAGGCAGTTAGGGTTCCGACGAGTCTAGTCACCGTTCGCTGTTTTTGTTCAGATCCAGGTCAGGATTTTGCTATTTTTGTTTCTTCTACCATCTGATAAGGATAATGTTATGGTTTAATTTTGCCTTTGTTCTATGGATCTGGTGATTGTTTAACTGATCCAACAATTTGTTCACAGGATTATGTTGGACAGTCGCAGCCGCTGCTGCTGGTCGTACCCGGGCTGTTTGAAGGTCTGTTCCATAAAGCAGGCATGTGTGGCATTGGGGTAGGTAATTTTACCAATTTTTAATGGATTATGTGTAATTGTTAAGTATTGTTGTTCTGACTGTTGATGTATGATCTGTTTGGTTTAATTATGATTGAATTCGTTATATGTCACCTAGGTTGTTTAATTGTGGACCTATTGATCACTCTAGACCACTTGGTATTAATTATATTGTCATTTTTTATTCCCTTAATATTTTGGTAGTATGAATTGCAAGTGCTTATAAATTCTTTCCCTACAATTTTTTTTTTATCAATGAAATTGACATTAAGAAGGTTTACATGAATATGATCTTGTCTAGGCTCTGAATTAATGATCTTTATAGGTTAGTTGTAGACGTGAAGGATGTGTTATTTATAGGTACATTAGGGTTCAGGTTTATGGTTGAGTGTTTTATGTTCTATACATTGGTGTTAGATTTGTACTGATTTATAAAAGCGTAAGTTTTTAATCCGGTTCGATGGTTTTTGTACCTGTTTTTGAATGCTCATACAAGTTTTGTTTGGTTTGGGTTGGTAGTTAATTGATTTAGTCCCAAACCGGACAATCTAGATCATTTTTCACGCCTTTGAAGACGCATTTGCTCACTTGTGATTTGGGATTATTGGTGTTGTTTATGTGATTCATTTTGCTGAACTATACTTTGGGAAGTTGGAAAACTGTCGACTGATAATGTCTTTTGATGATCTAGCTAAACGGGGAAAGGGTCAATTGGGTTGAACAAACTGAAAGTCGCCTAAACTTGCTTTATCCAGAGATTTAGAATGTGAATAATACTGAAAGTCGCCTAAACTCGTGTTTCAGCAGAATGTCTTCATTCAGAGCTGAACCATTCAGCATTGGTATGAAGCTGACCCATTCAGCACCTTACTTCTGAACGTGAATCTGCAGTGTTTCCTTAGTTGCGGCGACGAACTGTAAACGAAAACGTCAACATCAACTTCTGCTACACTGCGACGACAAGTTGAAAATAAACTGAATTAGCCGACAACAATGGTTCTGATGCCTGCTATAAACCGAACACCAAACGCGAATCTGATGCAAATCCGAAACGAACCTGCAGTCAAACCCACTATCGCCGGTAACAAAACAATCAACGTTCAAACAATGATATTCGCAAGTTCATTATTTTTATTATTGGCGAGGTAATCAATTTGTATTTTTGTGTGTGTTCAGGGGTTGAAACTATAAAACCAGATCTAAAAGCATGACAAGTAACCATTAAAGGCACATTTGAGGGAAATTCTTATGCTTTCTAATGTGATGCCCACGATTGCCAGGTACGAAGTTTGTGGATTTTGGCTTACAATATCATATAAGATATACTCGGCTATAATATTTTTCCATGATTTACAGAGTTCAAGTTATTATATGATGGCGACGATCGTTGCTGAAGTTCAGTCAAGCATGCACATCTTCTCAAGGTATATGCAGATTTATGAATTCTAGTTTTAAAACTTCATCAGGATACACATTGCCTTATAGTACAATTGTTTTGAGGTCTTCTAGAAACATGCCTATTCTTTGTATGTACCAATTTCAGAACAGAATGGCTTTAAATGAAATATTAAGAA
Source organism: Ambrosia trifida (assembly GCA_028751855.1). Lineage (NCBI taxonomy): Eukaryota > Viridiplantae > Streptophyta > Magnoliopsida > Asterales > Asteraceae > Ambrosia > Ambrosia trifida. The sequence goes on from CM054130.1 coordinate 109,071,507, forward strand.
GCTTAAAATCTTTCTAAAAACATGCTTATTCTTCACATAGGGTATCAATGGTTAAAACTATATATGAATATGACATAAATCTCAAAGATGTTTTTGGTATGGATTTTGAGTGTTATACCTTTTCAATATGCTTTCGCATTGTTTTTAAAGAATACCTGAAGACGCAACCACAACTGAAACTAAAGTTGTACAATAAGTAAGATTTAACTCTTAAAGTTGTCCAAATATTTGCAATGGGTAAGCTTTGGTACAATATGACTAAAATGCGCGCATGATTAACGTTATGTAAGTTGGTCGAGTCAAATTCTAGCCACCCTTGTTTTCTTTAAACTAAAACCATCATGAACCTTAAACTTCATCTTATTAATTTAATTGTTGTCTCAGGTTGGGGGAGGAGTAGATGTTTACACGGATGCGGATATTGATGTTAGTCGTGAAGAATGGTCAAGTTATGCCGCAACCTTCATTTTCAAGTGATCCGTACGTTTAGGTATAGACTAACGTAATGTATTGACACAATATTTTTGTAACCGTTAATACTTGTGGTAGGATTCGATAAATGCTTATATTGTAATGGATTTTTTGGTGATATATATAATAAATGCAATTTTATTATGTAATTTATTGATTTTGTAATTATAAATTTAAATATAAATCCAGGGATATTAGCCATTTTGCAGAATTCCTTTTTAGGTAGAAAAAACCATGACACGCAAAATGAGTGTCACAAAGGTGTGTCAAGAATGTATGTTATTAAAGAGTGTCATTAAAGAGTGTCGTGAAACCGTGTTATAAATGTGTGTCAAAAAAGCGTGTCATGAACGCGTGTCATTAAAAGATGACACGCGCTTGCATGTCATAAAAATTTAATGGCATCTTCTTCCTTGACACTTTGCTGTGTGTCATAAACACCCTTTTATGACGCCAATGTGCGTCAAGATAGGGGTATTTTTCTAGTAGTGTTTTTAATAAAAGAATCATTGCACCATATGCATTAATGATCATAAAATCAAAAGAGCAAGAAATATCCCATGTGTCGAAACTAACTAAATTTGATTTCCTTATAATTAGTTGTTTTATTTCTAAATTATTCGCAAATCAATTATATTAATGTTAAATAGCTTTAATTCCTTATAATCTTTGGTTAATCAACCCCCTTCCTGTTACGAATACTCGTTCTAAATCTTCATTCAGAAATATGGTCGACACAAATTTCTCTTTATTAATCAACCAAAATCCAAGAATGTTCTCAAACAATCAATCAAAACAAAGAAACCTCACTACAGCACTCAAAATCTCAGATGATTACAAACAAAGTAATCATCAACAAAATACACCAAGGGAACTTACTAAATAATGATCAAGATGATCAAAACTAACAACCCTAATACTCTGTAAAGAGATGTAATGAACAAGTGAGAGAGACGGAAGAGATGATTGCCAAAACTGGAAAACAGACGAGAGGAAAGCATTATATAGCCACCACACAGCTTCGGGAAGAAACACACCCGAAGCAATACGAGCCACACGATCAAGACAAGAAACACACAAGGACTAGATCTCAGCCGTAGACACATAAGCACATGGATTGCCAGCTAGGCTCGAGAACAGGAGCTGAAACACAACTGGGCTTCAGATAATGGGCTGGACTGGCTGGACTTCAACTCTGGGTTCCATCTTTCAGCTATTAAACAAGCAGGCCTGCACCAATCCATTTCGAAACTCAAAAGCCCAAACAACCTGAAAAATAAACTTATGCAAAATGTTTTATTTTTATAAAATAAATGTTATAAAAAGAAATAAAAAGAAATAAAATTGGTTATAAAATGTTATATTTTTAACATCTTCCTTGGCCATAAAATTGTTAACATAGTAAGTTCACAATTATAAATTTATTTACTGGTTTCGACATCCAACAATATCGAACCCTTGAGACTCCAATGGAAAACGTAACTAGACTCGATTACTTAGCTACAAAACTGTTTTAATTATTTATTTATTGTTTGGAGAGTTTCTAATAATCTACTGCAAATAAATAAAAGATTAACCAAGCAGACCAAGGACACGAACTAAGAACTGCAGTTGAAATCAAAAGATGGTGAAAGCACTACCTAGTTTAGAATGCTACACATGAATGATAATCCTCTATCGGTTATGTAACTATTGTGGACCAGGATCTTCGGATGCTAAACTTAAAGGATAATCTAAAGGCCCATAACACTTCTCAAGGTGAAACCTAATAGATACCTAAAAGCTGTTAAACTACCAGTTGCGTGGATTCCTTTACAAGCTTTCCAACTCTAATCTTAAAGTACCCGCTAGACAGTCTACCTTATAGCGCGAAAGTCACAATACACTAAAAGTGCAAGGGGTAATTACTGAAATCCTGATAAGGTACGATAGGCAAGGAATGGTAGGGAAACTAGGAAGAACTTCTTTGAAAGGCTTTAAACCTAGCAATCTTACACCCAAGACAAACCAACAACCTCACACCTTACAGTTATTGAAAAAGGTTGAACACTTAAAACTATTCAATTAACAATTATACCTCCTATGGAAATCTCCGTCAATTAACCATAAACTAATAAAAAACACATAAAAGGCGACCTAACTAGCATTCATACATGACAGACCATCACAAAAACATAAGTGGAGTTACAATCCTTCATTGAGTAAAACTAAATACGCAACACATCGGATTTAAAATAACAACGTCATTACTTTAACATTAACCCACAACACATAGTTCCAAAAACCGAAAACACAATATTCAAACATAGTATTCATCAAAACCTGGGTAGCTATAAAAGTCTAGCTAATAATCATCATTGAAACATAAACAAAAAACAATAAATATTTCAACAATCATGGTTCAAAGGTAGAGATAACAAAGAAATAGAAAAACCAAATGGTTAACACCCGAGGAACTCGTACCTTGACCTTGTGCCTCTCCAAAACCGACCCTAGCAACTCTCTTGTCATCCAAATAACAGAATGATGTATAATAAGTCATAGTAAGGTTTTATATTCGAACATGGGCCAAAACACAAAAAATTCTCCTTTACATCCCTATCTGCAAGATTTGGATCGTTAACCTTTTGGTTGTATAGTAAACTACTTACCACCATAGTATACCTTTGAGGACACGTCAAAAGTAACGAAAGTGTTACTAATTATATGAGGACACATAGGTTTCATTCCATACCATATATTGTTCATGTTTTGTAACTAATTATATGAGGACACATGCCAAAAGAATGAGTAGAGGATGACTATGGATAGTGAAATGAATGCTACATTGATCAATTATTATATGAGGCCTCATGTTAGGAATAATGAATGGAGGATGACTATGAATAGTGGCATGGATGCTATGTAGGGCTGTAAAAGAGCCGAGCCGAGTTGAATCATGGTGGTTTCAAGCTTAAGCTTGAAATTAAATGAGGCGGTTTGGTTTGGCTTGAGCATGATATTGAAGTGAAACGAGCCTACGAGCTGAGCCTGGGCTCAGATACAAAATGAGTCAGCTCGGCTAATATTGTTTCAAATTGAGTTTTTTAGTTAGATTTGTTTGAGCTATTTTTGAACGAGCTGTGAGTCACGAGCTTTTATAACATCCCTAAAGCTACGACAAAAAATAGAACTTGGGAATTGCTAACAAGACCTAGAGGACTTAAAGCATTAGGAATTAAATGTGGATAAAGGGGAAATTGACAAACACAAAGTCAAGTTAGTTGTAAAAGGTTATAAGCAACATTACGTTGTTAATAATTACAATGAAGTGTCTGCTCATATAATTAGAATGCATACAATAAACTTGGACTTGGCCTTAGCAGCCCAAATGTTTGTGAAGAGTCCATCAAATATATTCTTAAATGGCTACGTAAATGTAGAAGTGTATTTAGAGCAATCTTCTATATGCATAAAGAAATGAAAAAAAGATAAGGTTTATTGGTTAAGGAAACCTTATATGGTTTAAAGTAAGCACCACATGCTTGTTACAGTAGAATCGATGGATACTTCGCTAAATTTATGTTCAAGAAGTGTACCTGTATATGAGCTCTATATAAAAGAAAAAAGGTAGTCTTAATAGTCTGTTTATATGTTGATGACTTAATCTTTACCGGAGAAGACCAAAACTTAATTGAAGAATTTAGGAACTCTATAATTGATACCTGTAGTTGGTGATATTGTTGATAAATCATACATCTGAACTGTGGACAAAATATATTAATTTAGTAGGACTCGTTATCATTCATGACACATGCATTATCCAATATATACATATGGCATACCCTTAATCCCATATGCGCAGGCATTATTCATATGCATAACATAATGACACCTGATTTATTTATGTGGGTGATGAAACACATCAAAATTACAGTACAATTTCGATACGTAAATACATAACATCACTCTTGAGCATTTCTCGCGACCCCTGAACCAATGAACCATTCGGTCTCTACCTCTGAATTCTGGAAAAATTGTGCCTTTGTAAGTTGTAACAGTGGTAGTGGTATCAGTTTGCTGATTAATATCGTCAGCAGATTTCAAATCACTTACACAACTAATTATTATATGATAAAGAGTTGTTTAAACTAGTGGCGGAACTACATATATATTATTCAAGGGGGCGCACGTTCCCTTTAAAAAAATAAATTTAGTGAAATTTGTAGCCAAAATTTATGATTCCCACGGTGGTTAAATCCCTTGATCACCCCCAAGATAATAAATCATGAGTCCGCAACTGGTCTAAATGTACCCAGACAACCATTAGGCTATGGGATATAGTGCCCCATCTCACACATCTTCCACCTCAGCGTCACATTATACTCCTCATTCCCTCTGCCATTTCCCCCAATTTAGGGTAAACTGATCCCCCTTCCCCCCCCCCTTTTTTTTTAAGAGAGAGAAAGATATATATATATATATATATATATATATATATATATATATATATATATATATATATATATATATATAGGTTCCTGTACAAAGAACATTTTTCGTACAAAGTGTGAGAAGTCTATGTAGTTATTGTACTTTAAATTTTGGCTATGATGTTTTCGATTCCTTTTGCATTGTATTATATAGAAACACACCAAACGTAACAATTTAAAACACAATCAAATGTATTCTAGACATGAAATTTAAAACACTATAGTGTTTTAGATTGGATGTCAAGAATACATTAATTAGTGTTTCAAATTGTTAAGTTGTGTTTTCCTATATAATATCATGCCAAAAAAAATATAAAACATCATGTCTAAAATTAAAAATGTAATGCCCCGAAAACCCGTTTCATTTAAAGACGTTGATAGACGGGATTAATAAAATGATATTGAGTCAAGAGATTATAAGTTGGAGGGTGGAAATTGCCAAAGACCCAAAGTCTATATTATTATTATTAATAAGAGGCAAACACCAAAAACACACACACTTGTGTGTGTTTTGGTCGATCATCAGGAAGGAGAAAAAGGGGGTTTCAACCCCAACCCAACTACCAAGATCAATCTAGTAAGAAATCAAGGAGAAATCATTGCATGAGCCAGAAATGGATGATTTAAGGTCAATCAAACCCAAAGGTACCTTCTATTTGGTAGATTTTGATGTTATGATTCATTTTGGGTTTGATGAAAATTTAGGGTGTATGTGAAAAACATGAATCAAGGATGGATGAAGGTGTCTAGATGTTGATAGACACTAGGGGAACCATAATTCATGATACTACATAAGGCTATGCTTGATTCATGTGCTAATTAGATTGTTTTACACCAATGATGAAAGTGGGTATTGATCATGGTGTAATCCAAGACCATTCTTAGTTAATTGTTGAGTGCATTGAAAAGAAAGTGATGATTTGCTATGTTGATAACTATTGAAATGAATGGTATGTTATGTAGGTAAATAATATGATGATTGATGTTATGAGCTATGAAACTAAGCATGAAATAATTGTACATTGAGCTTAAAATGTTGTACGCACACCATGTGTTCGATGAAATGTTTAGGTGAACTTGCGTGCAAGTAATTGATGAGAATGAATGGAATATGATGATTGTAGGAATTTAATATAAAAGATGTGTTTTGATGGAAACCATGTGTGAATTATAATGGATTGTATGTAGGTATGTATGTATGCACATAAGTGATCTTATGGTTGTATGTGTGCTCTATAATGTGTGAATTTGTATGCAAGACTCGACAAGTATGAAAGTAATGTGATAGTTGGTGCAAGTGATAGTAGGTTAACATGGGGAATTCGTCTTAGAGAGAAATCATGTGGAAATTAGTTGATTGTATGATATGGTAGGAAGTATGCATTAGTAATGTGTACACTAATGCTTAAATACTATGATTGGAATGATAAATAATCTTGCATGTTAATGAGATAGGAATGTGATGTTATGGTGTGTTTCACATGATCTAGTCATCAATATGGACATATGTTCTAAGTAGGAAGTTTGTATAGTTGGAAGTTGACTTTCTGAGAAAGTCAATAATGTATGACTAACATGGTTATGCTTCCTAACATGATTATGGGATTAAGGAAATCATGTGATATATGTTAGATTATCTAGGTGTCATACATGATGATATGTTGGATTGCTTGATTGATAAACAATGTGGTAGTTAATTATGTGATATGCATATTAGTAATTGACCAATGAAAGTCATGGGAACAAGTAAATGTAATGTGATTGATAGTATGCAAGGTTGTGTATGCTAACGGAATGGTGGGAATGATAACATGAATGCGTAGGCAACATGGGCTCAAGCATGAGTGGCTAATGGGTCAAGCGGAGGAAAGTAGCAAGCATCAACTTGGAGGACATAAGGTAAGTGGTTCTTATTCCACTTAGGATAATGAATCTTAACATGTATATGTGTTTGTAAGTAGTATGAGGACCGTGAGATGATGGAACGTAAATAACGAGGTTAAGGCTTGAATTGGAGTTTATAATGGAATAAACGTGGCTTCGAATGGATCGCCATGGATGGGTCTAGAAGGGGTGGAAAGGAGAAACAAAATGGAAATGTGCAATGTTTATAATGGAATAAACGTGGCACCGTTCCCTTACGGTGGCCCCTGCAATGTTTTTCCCCACCGTAGGGTAGAGGGGATACCACCGTTGGGTTTTGTGGTCCACCGTAACCTTACGGTGGCCACCGTAAGGTTACGGTGGGACCTGGAAATTTATATTTTTTTTGTTTATTCTATTGTATGTTGATGTTTCGCTTACGTACGCGACTCGTAATAGCGTTTAACGCATCAATTAATATTGTTGGACCTCGTGTAAGGCTATGTAAGGGTGTATCATGTAATACTAATGTTAGTTTTGTAATATGATCATAGTACGGAATGATACAAGTGCGTGTAGTTTAATTGATACGTTGCTCGATGGTATCAAATACGATAAGTAGATTGTCATGATTAAGTAGATTGAGAATGTGCTGTACATATGGGTACACATGCTCGGGTTTGAGAGAGAGTTTCATGCATGTAAGGGTTGGTAATTATGAGTAGATTGAGTATAGGGCTGGAACGTCATATTTGTCGTAGAGATTAGCGAAGAAAGAGTAACATGACGGGTCAAGTAAGTTATATGAAGGACTTGTATGATTGTATGTATGGTGGTATTATATGAAGGAGTTGTATGCTTGTATGTACTGTAGAATTATATGAAGGAAGTGTATGCTTGTATGTATTGTGAAATTATATGGAGGGGAAGTGTATGTTGGACGCATTGTGGGGTTATTAACCTTTGTTATGTGAATGATAGGAAACGTAGGTATGTACGTATGATTGCAGGAGACGTGGAGGTTCGGATCGGGGTAACCCACCCGAACTCGAATGAAGGCTGTTGGACAGGATCACAGAGTATTGTTGGATGTTACTTCCGCGTCATGAGTAGATTACATGAGGTTACCTATTGAACTAACGAAATGGTTTTGTGGTGAATGCAGGATGTCTTGTCTATCTTGAGAAGTAAGGAAAGGATGGAGATCGAGCGAGGAGGCGGATTGTACGTGGTCACGGTCATATAATCAAATGGAGAGGAGTCACGTAGAATGTATTAAGAAATATTTTAAGATGCAACACCAAAAATACATATTAGAATCGGTTTCTAAACGTTCAAGGTTGTTATAAAAGAAATGAATTTTTTGGTTGGCTTTTCCGCTGCAAGTTTCTGTAAATTGGTTTAGGGTGTTACAAAAAACACAATATCTATATAGATTTCTCACACTTTGTACATGAACCCCACTCTATATAGGTGTGTGTGTATATATATATATATGTTGGAAAGAGTTTAATCAAGATCTTAATCATATCATACGGTTGACTTCAGAAAGTCAAACCTTGCAGAAGAGGCGCCAAAACAGAAGTTGCGTCTCATAGACATGTCGGTTAATATTTGTTGTGTCAGTTAGTTATAAACGGTTTCTTAACCGTCTTTGTAAAGGGTATAAATAGCCCCTCATATGTATCATTTGTTTGTGTGGGATATTATTGTTAGTTTACATAATATTAGAATTCTCTCACCCTCTGTTTATCTTTGCGAGTCACTGCACACATCTTGTGCATGCTCTTGTTCATCCATGATCAACATAATCCAAGTAGAAGATGCAAAACAGGAAACAACAATTGGTATCAGAGCGAGACGCTCTTGGGAAGATGAAGAAGAAACCTGTGTAGAAGAAACCGATACCCTGTTTTGCAATTTCAATCGGTAGATCAAAAGAAATAAGAAACGAACATCAGAGATTGTTTGTTCAGATTCAGACTTGGATATTATTATGTTATTATCAGAAAAGGTGCAGTCATAGGCCGAAAAGGATTCAAAGACAAAAACGGATAGAAACCGTTTTTCCGGCGAAAGTTCCGGCGATGTCCGAAACAAGTTTTATTCAGTGAAGAACCATTTAATAACACACGAGAAGTGTTTATTTAAGGGATTAAAGCGCAGAGGCGATCATACCCAAGAAGAATTCGATTTAAGGGAGTTATCGAATTAAAGATGCATATTTTAGAAAGAAGAAGACGGACATGGTGCTCTCCATCTTATCCCTCATCATGCTTAGACCAGGCGAGTCAGAGAAGCATCAGAAGATCATGTGGATCAAGAAGGGATTAGTCGTGACGACTTATTATGCATCAAAGTTGAAGAAGATAGTGAAGAATGGTTCAAAAATCAATCAGAAGAAGAAGATAAGGACTGCAATTAAGGATGAACATAAACAGAGTAAAGATGATTAAGATTACATGATTAAGGGGGAGAATGTTGGAAAGAGTTTAATCAAGATCTTAATCATATCATACGGTTGACTTCAGAAAGTCAAACCTTGCAGAAGAGGCGCCAAAACAGAAGTTGCGTCTCATAGACATGTCGGTTAATATTTGTTGTGTCAGTTAGTTATAAACGGTTTCTTAACCGTCTTTGTAAAGGGTATAAATAGCCCCTCATATGTATCATTTGTTTGTGTGGGATATTATTGTTAGTTTACATAATATTAGAATTCTCTCACCCTCTGTTTATCTTTGCGAGTCACTGCACACATCTTGTGCATGCTCTTGTTCATCCATGATCAACATAATCCAAGTAGAAGATGCAAAACAGGAAACAACAATATATATATATATATATATATATATATATATATATATATATATATTTGATGTCGGGGAGTTTAGTAGGATTTCACACACTTCACCAAATTGAGAAGGGCCGAACCCACACCCCTTAGCCTTACTCATTACACTCCCTCTTAAGAACGTTAAAATCAAATATTTTGTCTTTTAGCTGGAAAAGAAAGTGGTTCGACAAATTCAGGGCGTGGAGTATGTTTAGTACAATCTTTTAATAATTATGATGGATTAATGTTTGCCTTCTTTTATAGAGAGAGTAGAAGATACCTTTTTGCATAAAGTTGTGTAATGTTGCATTAATCTTGCATTGTCTTCCATCAAGAGCCTCTCCTAAACACAAGAAGAGTGTGTTGTCCTTATATGTGCAATTGAAATTGTATTTCTAAAGAGATAAAACTTTGCAAACCTTTTCTTTTAATTTTTTAATGTGCTCCTTGAATAAATGCGTCTAGAATTTAAGCATAGAAATTAAGTTGATTAATATAACCAAAACAATAGAATGATTAGTGAAACGGTTCTTGTGATGCGTTTGGCACGTACCTTTCGCGCCCTTATAATTGTCAAGCTAGATTCAAGCTTATTGTCTAACTTCAGCAATTCGTCTAGTGCACATGATTCTAAGCTTTGTCCCAAAAGCTTCCTAAAACAATGAGATTATTATGTAAAACTTTTAACTACGTAAATGGTTAAAAAATGGACAATGCAAAGGGATGTAGCTTCTAAAAAACTACCGTTTGGACACTTCAAGTTGCTCAATTTTCGCCCGAATTAAGGTGACTTCATGTTTCAAGTGCTGTTACAGTAAATTGAAATGTTTTTAAGATTAGAACACCATGTTTAAATGTTATCGAACTATACATTCATCTATATAAATTTTACCTGATTTTCTGGTTGAATTTCATTATTGCAGCTTTGATTTGCCATAACATGGTCACGGTATTTTTTCATGGTATTCCTTATGCTAAAAACCCAACAGCAGAGTTCTATGGTTATTGTGTATGATAGTGGTGTAAATGCAATCTAATATATACAATTGTCAGGTAAATTTTTTTTTAAATATCTACTAAATATCACATTACAAATGACTATCCACTGGGCAATTATTTATGGCGTGAGAAATAATTAGTAAAATAATGATACATCTATATGTATATCTATATATATATATATATATATATATATATAAAAGAAAACGTATATGCTCACGTGACGTGTAATGAAGGCATCAACCTTCCCTTGAGAGTGCCACGTGGCATCATAATGGAGAGTTTTTTGTGTTTTTGAATTGTTTCCTTTTTTAATTAAATTGAATTATTTTAGGAAAAAGGAATTTAAAAATAAATTTAAAATTCTCTCTCATATTTCCTCCCATAATTTTTAAACGTTTATATCTTTTATATACGAGATTGTTTAAAGAAAAAAAATTACACCAAATTAACGAGCGTTTTATTATCTTTCCAACGAGTACCATAGTGCTATATAAAAAACGGAGAAAAAATCGACTATTTTTTGTGGGGTTTCGTTCATACAAGAAAAAACACACAAAGTGTTCATGTTATCACGTAAAATTAGATTTTGTGGGGAATATGAGTTATTACTGATTAAAATACTACGAACATGCAATGATTGAGAGATTCTGTGATTAGTTAAATTGAGCCATTTACAATAGGTTATCACGTAAAATTAGATTTTTCAACCCCGGGACCCTCCCGGGGTAATCAGCTAGTATATAAGAAACTAAAACATTTTTAATGACATGTCATAATATTATGCAATCTCTCTTTTGAGATATGCCACATAGATAAACCAAAGCATTTTTAATGACATGTCATAATATTATGCAATATCTCTTTTGAGAGATGCCACATAAGATGTGATGTGGCAACTCTAGACCAATTAAAAAAAGGGAATAAATATGGTTCAAATATGATTTAACATAATCTATTAAATACCTAATCTACTAAATGTAAATATTAAAACTTTATTATTTTCTCTCATGTTTCCTCTCATAACTTTTAAACATTAATATCTTTTATATACGAGATTTTTTTATAAAAAAAATTACACCAAATTAACGAACGTTTTATTATCTTTCCAACGAGTACCATAGTGCTATATAAAAAACAGAGAAAAAAATGACTATTTTTCTGTAACCCGACAGATATTGTGTCAGGTTTGAAATTAGTTTAAAAAAATTATGGGTTTGGATCGGGCCTAAGATTAGGTGATATCCGACTCAATTACCCTTTTTTTATATTAGAATATGATAACTTATGTCAGAGATTTGTTTATAATAATAATAATAATAATAATAATAATAATAATAATCACTTTACTTAAATTTTTCAACCCAGGACGCTCCCAGAGTATAAGCTAGTAATAAAAATAAAAGAGAACATCGAGTTTGTAAGAAAGTCAAGGTACTATACATACATACGATTCAAGAAATATGGTGTTCCTAGAAGTTCGCATAAGATGTTTAAATTTGTTTTTTTTTGTTACTTCTCGAGAACATAGTCGCGTAAAACACAACGAATACAGCGTAAAACCCAATATGAGTATTAAACTGAAAACAAAATTGACAATAGACTAAAACATAAAGGATAGCAGGCTAGATCATTAGAAACACAATGGATATCAGATTAAAACACAATGAAAAATAGATTCAAACTTAATGGACAACAAATAAAACACACTAGACAACAAACTAATAGCATAAGGAACAACATAAATCAGAATGACAACAGACTAAAGACATAATGGACAAAGTTAAAACACACGGAGACTAAAAAAACACAAATAACAAACTCATAACACACATAAAACACAATGAAAAACATATCAAAACACAATGCACAAAGTTAAAACATGTACAAAATAAAAACCCAATAAACATATTTATAGCACACATTGGCATACCAATAATACAATGAACGGGAAAAAGACAATTAATTTAAAAACTCAGTTACCGTGTTTTTTTTCTTATTTTTATGTAGCAATATATACTAATATTAAAGATAAAAAACACTCGTTATCATGGTGTTTTTTTTTAAATGTCGTATTCAAAAGTTATAGATGTTTTAAATGATGGCCCAGACATATGAGTTGCTTGTGGAGAGAAAAAGTTAACAAATGTTTTGTGACACCCGGCATATTTGGCTTAAACATTTTAGTAACATCTAAGTCTACCTTAGCAGGAAACATTTATAAACGGACTTAACTAGGTTAGTTGAGTTGGGTCAGGTTAGGATTGTCCAGGATTCAATGATCTGGAAGATCATGGGGAGTCGTATTGGGAATACACTAGTACCGGGTCTCGTTGTTGGTGAAATTACATAAACTAATTAAGTGTATGTGTAGATTAATTGTCGTATGGTGGATTATATGCATAGATGTGTTTAAACGATGTGTAGATAATCATCCATGCTTAAATATTTTAAACATAGACTAAGGTTGCATGCTCATATGTTAAGGTGCGTTAAAATGCGTTAAACACGACAAATTGGAAAACTAGAAAAACATAAGTTCTGGTTCGACCACATCGAGTAGGCGAACCTGGAAAATAATCTTGGTTCGACCCTTAGCAAAGGGGCGAACCTGGAATGTGGAAATGAAAAAGTTTCATTCGACCAGAACATGCACATTCGACCCTGTGAAAGGGGCGAATGTGGGTACATTCGCCCAGGTAGAAGGGGCGAATGTGGACTAGTATAAATACCAAACTTTGTCATTTTTCATCATTTCACAAACCCTAACCCTCTCAAAACACTCTCAAACGATTTTAATCACTAAGGAAGGAGTTTTTGCTCTTTTTTTTCATAATCTAACCTATCAACAACATCTAATCAAGAATCCAAGGTGTGTTCTTAATTCTAAACCTTGTTCAAGTATTTTAATTCGTTTTTATCTAACCCTAAATGTCCAGATTTGTTCTAAGGAAGTTTTTATTAATAAAAACCTTTTAAACATCTTTCTAAACCCAAACCCTATCATTAAACATAAGTTTCATATCAATAAACATATGTTAATTGTGTGTTATGTGATATTATGTGTTGTTTAATGATTTGCTATTGTGCTAATGCTAGAAACATGATCTAGGGCTGCTATTGATGATAGTTTAGGAGTATAAAAGGTTATAATTAGATAGATGATGATATCAAGTCTAATTTGGGAATTTTATTGAATCTAGGGCTTGATGCATGTTAGTATTATCAATAAAACGATTGGGGGTTTTCGATTACATGATAAACTGAGCATTTTTAGATGATTATGGATTGATATTGAAAAGTTTCCAAATTGGGTAAGGATTACATGCATGATGTGACATTTCCATAATCTTTGCCATTTTGGGAAAGGGCTAAAACAGATAGGTTTTGGGGCAAAATTTGTGGGGTTTTGTTGGGATAAGTTATTCATGCTTGACTGCAGTGTTTGATAATGTTTCGGGATGTTTTCAGATGTTTTTGGAGCGTTTTAGGAAAAATAATCTGTCAGGGTCGAACCTGGGCACATTTGACCGGTCGAGTGGTCGAATGTGGAATCCTAGGGTCGAACCTGGACAGTTTGGTCGAATCTGTGAAGAACGGTCGAAGGTGGCTTTCCAAAGGGTCGAAGGTGGGTTAAAACGGGCGAATGTGGATCAGTCTTCCTGGTTCGACCCTTCTGATTCAAAAATGAGATTTTTTATACAAACTAAGTGTTTTATGTTTGAACCTTATGTGTAATCTATGTGTACTTGATTAGTTAGGGTAATGAGTCACCAACGGGATGTCGGGTCGGTCTAGTGTGTCGGTTGAACACTTAAACACGTTTTAAAACATACTTACGATCTGGACAATCGGGGACTAGATAACCTTATGGTTATTAGTCGGAACACTTATGTGAACATTTTGATAGATCTCTGGTAGAGGGATTATCAAGGGCTTGGCATTTTATTATTACCGAGGAACGCAATTTAAGGTGAGTTCACGGCCCCACTTTTATAGCTTTAACTTTTGGGGGAGAAAACATGCGCTAAACTATTTCGGTAACATATGTCATACTATAGTTTTAACTTGTATTGCTATACGATCTTTTAAAGTCCCGGGGGAAAACCATGAATGTGCGGGGATGCACAACGGGGGAAGTGTGGATAGATCTATTGGGCGTGACCTGCCCCACTCATCGGCTTGGAGGGCCGGGTGGGTGCATATTGTCTCGAACTGGTAACATTGGTATCATGCTGAACATTCGGGCTGAACTTGGCTAAACATTGCTAAACGTGTCTAGTAATGGTTTTCCAATCGTAGTAGTAATAAAACATACGCCTAGCTAGCGTTCTTGGTAACATTGGTATAGTATGGACATGGTAACGCTTTGGTAACTATTTCGGTAACATATTGAACAAACATGTGAACTCACCAACATTATATATGTTGACGTCTTTTTGGCATGTTTTACTCAGGTCGCTAAGGTAGCATCAGTTGGACTAGGCGCGCGGGTCTGCATTGGCGTCTAGGCTAGTGGCATATTTTAAATAAGTGTCTTGAACATTTTGGAACATAGTTTGTAATTGATTAAATCTTTAAACGCTTCCGCTATATTTTAATGGTTTGATAACCAAGTTTTGAGTTTACGTATTTCATATAGTGTTGTTTATTGTGACCGTTGACTTGGATCCTGGTTTGTCATGCGCCTCGCGGTAAAACTCCGCAAGTGGAAATTTGCGGGTGTGACAGATTGGTATCAGAGCCAATGGTTATAGTGAACTAGGACTGCATGTAGAGTCTAGTCTATAGCCGAGTCGCACACACTAGACGGTCACATACTTTGAGTCTATTAGTGGGATACGTATTAACTTTGTCGGGGTGTCCTTACATCATCATCATACTTCTTTGTTACATCATTCACTTTTATTTGGGTTCTTACCTACACTTGTCTTCTTCTTCGGGATTGAAGAGGAAGAGGCTGATTTGTCGACTCTAGCACACACATGCTTTCTTACACTTGCACCTATCGTAACACGTTACTAGGCGACGATATTCGGTGACCGGAGTCTGGTGGCGCATGACACTAGAGGAATCGAGGGATTCAGGTTCACCTCTGGTGTGCACACGAAATAATAAACTGAAATGCATGAAAATCCCGATGGACTTTGAGTTTAGCTGTATAGCCCCGAATTTGTCCCTAAGTTAACTCTTGTAAATTTCTAGTGGTCGACACTAGAGGTGAACCTGAATCCCTCGATTCCTTGATTTGTTAGATCATGTCTGGTGCTCGTGGTGGTGGACGTCGTGGTGGCGGCGGTGGCCGTCCTGGCGGTGGTGGTCGTGGTAACATCAACATGACCCAAGCTGAACTGAATAACTTGTTACAGCAGCAAGTGAACATGGCTATGGCTAACTTTCAGGCTGGGATTAATGCCATGGGTGCTGAGTTGATTTCTGTCGACTTTGCCTCATTCTTGGGTGTCATGTTCTTTCGTTTGTATTTTACTCGTGTATCGTGTTTCAGGTATCGCTGTCAATCCACCTCCACCTTAGTGCTCTTATAAGAAGTTTCTCGACTGTCAGCCCCATAACTTCGCTGGGACTGAGGGAGCGGTGGGACTGCTCCGATGGCTGGAGAAGGTAGAATCTGTGTTCGTCATGTGTAACTGTCCCGCTGGGGACCGGGTTAAGTATGCTACTACGAAATTCGAGGGGCCTGCATTGTCGTGGTGGAATGCTACTGCCCAGAACATGGGATTGGCGGAGGCTATTGCTATGCCTTGGGCGGATTTTGTGTATCTGTTGAGGAGCGAGTACTGTCCGAGGGAGGAGGTACAAAAGTTGGAACATGAAGTCTGGAGTTACATGATGGTCGGGTCCGAGATTGAAGAGTACACTGTGAGGAGGAACGAGCTGGCGGTGTTGTGCCCTGATTTGCACACACCCGAGTATAGGAGGATCGAGCACTATGTATCCGGGTTAGTACCGGAGATTGCTGGATTGGTGGCTGTTGGGAATCATCCCACTCTTGCTGATGTCGTTCGATCAGCTCATCGGATGACTAACTTGAAGTTGCAGAGAGTGTTTTGCCTCCTAAGGGTACTACTGTGAAGGTTTCTGAAGGGAACAAGAGAAAGTGGGATAATGTGGGGAAGAGTGCCGTGCCAACGCCATCTCAGCCGGCGAAGAAGTTTGATTCGATTGGGTCTTCTTCGGGGGAGAAGTCGGGAGGGTATGTTGGGAAGCATCCCAAGTGCAACAAGTGTGGTTATCACCATTCTTGGAATTGTGATCGGGCTCGCTGTCATCGGTGCTATCAGTTGGGGCATCATGCTAAAGATTGCAGGGTGACACTCACCTCAACTCAGACTCCTGCTGCTACTCCTACTCCTGCTGCTCAGGGGACTCCAGGAAAGCAGGGGTGCTATAACTGTGGTGCACGGGACACTTCAAGCGTGAATGTCCTAAGCTGAAGCAGGGTGATAATGGAAGGGGCGGGAACGGTAACGGGAACAACGGGGGCGGAGGCAGGACTGCACGTGCTTTCGTCATTGGATCTGCAGAGGCTAGGCAGGATCCAGACACAGTTACCGGTACGTTCCTTCTTAATGATCGCTATGTTTCTATCTTGTTTGATTCTGGTGCCGATAAGAGTTTCGTATCTATGGACATTAGTCGATTGCTAGATATAGTACCCACACCTTTAGAGGCTAAGTACTTAATAGAATTGGCTGATGGTAAGAAAATCGAAGCGACGCACATCCTTAGGGAATGTCGCTCAGAACTGTCGGGTTTGTCTTTCCCCATTGACCTTATGCCGGTACCCCTAGGTAGTTTCGATGTCGTTGTCGGCATGGATTGGTTATCGTTATATCCTGCGGAGATCGTTTGTTTCGATAAAATTATTTGGATCCCTCTCCCTGATGGAGAGACTCTTTCTATTCATGGCGAGAAAAGCGGTGCTCCGCTGAGTATCATTTCTAGCATGAAAGCCCGTAAGTGTCTTCGGAAGGGTTGTTCGGCCATTCTGGCACTTGTTAACATTTCTACTGACGATGAGAAGAAGATCGAGGATATTCCGGTGGTTCGTGATTTTCCCGATGTGTTTCCTGATGATTTACCTGGTCTCCCTCCCCATCGTTAGGTTGAGTTTGGTATTGATCTTACTCCGGGTGCAGCTCCTATTGCCCGGGCTCCTAACGTCTTGCACCTCCCGAGATGCAAGAGTTGTCCAGCCATTTGCAGGAACTCTTGGAAAAGGGTTTCATCCGACCGAGTTCTTCCCTGTGGGGAGCTCCTATTTTGTTTGTAAAGAAGAAGGACGGAAGTCTTCGCATGTGTATTGATTATCGTGAGCTGAGCAAAGTGACCATCAAGAATCGTTATCCTCTCCCTCGCATTGATGATCTCCTCCAGGGCTCTAGTTACTACTCGAAGATTGATTTGCGGTCCGGTTATCACCAATTGCGCGTCCAGGAAGCTGACATTCAGAAGACTGCTTTTCGCACTCGTTATGGCCATTTTGAGTTCTTGGTCATGCCTTTTGGTCTCACTAACGCACCGGCGGTGTTCATGGACTTGATGAACCGCGTTTGCAAGCCTTACCTTGATAAGTTCGTCATCGTGTTTATTGACGATATTTTGGTTTATTCTAAGAACAAGACATATCATGAGGAACACCTACGGTTGGTCTTGGAACTTTTGAGACAGGAGCAGTTGTATGCTAAGTTCTCAAAGTGTGATTTTTGGTTACGTGAAGTTCAATTCCTAGGGCATGTGGTTAATGAACTAGGAATTCATGTCGATCCAGCTAAGATCGAAGCTATTAAAGACTGGGAAGCACCAAAGACGCCATATGAGGTGCGACAATTCCTAGGTCTTGCGGGTTACTATCGTCGTTTCATTGAGGGATTTTCGAAGATCGCTCAACCCCTCACCACTCTTACCCAGAAAGACCGAAAGTTTGACTGGGGTGAACCACAGGAATCAGCTTTTCAGATGCTGAAGCTTAAACTTTGTTCTGCACCTATCTTATCTTTACATGAGGGTATGGATGACTTCGTTGTGTACTGTAACGCTTCTATTCGTGGTCTCGGTTGTGTGTTGATGCAACGTGGGAAGGTTATTGCCTATGCTTCTCGTCAACTCAAGGTTCATGAGAAGAACTACACTACTCATGACTTGGAACTGGGTGCGGTGATCTTTGTGTTGAAAATCTGGAGACATTACTTGTACGGTACCAAGTGTGAAGTATACACCGATCACAAGAGTCTTCAACATATTTTCGACCAGAAGGTGTTAAACATGCGGCAGCGTCGCTGGGTTGAACTCCTGAACGACTATGACTGTGCTATCAAATACCATCCTAGCAAGGTGAACGTTGTGGCGGACGCCTTGAACAGGAAGGAGTCTATGAATCCTCGTCGTGTTCGAGCCTTACAGCTCACCATTCATTCCTCATTGCCCGACCGAATCCGTTCTGCACAGTTGGAAGCTTTGAAGGAGGAGAACCTTAAAGCTGAAACTATGCACAGTGCTGACAAGCATCTTGAACTCAGGACCGATGGCTTACACTATTTTGCGGTACGTGTTTGGGTTCCCTTGTTCGGGGGATTACGCGAGCTTGTCTTGGATGAAGCTCACAAATTCCGGTATTCTATTCACCCTGGCTCCGATAAGATGTATCAGGATTTGAAGATACTTTATTGGTGGCCAAACATGAAGGCTGATATAGCTTCTTATGTCAGCAAATGCTTGACTTGTGCTAAAGTCAAGGTGGAGTATCAGAGGCCGTCTGGTCTCCTGCAACAACCAGAGGTTCCAGAATGGAAGTGGGAGCGAATCACGATGGATTTTGTCACCAAGCTGCCTAGGTCACCAAGTGGTTATGATATGATTTGGGTGATTGTTGACAGGTTGATAAAATCGGCACGTTTCATACCTATTAAGGAAACTGATGGACTCGAGCGGTTGGCTCGACTTTACCTTAAGGAGGTGGTTGCTCGGCACGGGGTGCCTGTTTCTATTATTTCTGATCGTGATTCTCGTTTTGCTTCGTATTTCTGGAAGGCCCTGCACAAGGCTTTGGGTACTCAGTTAGATATGAGTACAGCTTATCATCCGCAAACTGATGGACAGAATGAGCGGACGATTCAAACATTGGAGGATATGCTTCGGGCATGTGTTATCGATTTTGGCAAAAGCTGGGAGATCCACCTACCGTTGGTAGAGTTCTCATACAACAACAACTATTACTCTAGTATCAAGGCAGCTCCGTTCAAGGCTCTCTACGGACGGAAATGTCGATCACCTCTTTGTTGGGCCGAGGTAGGCGAGATCCAGCTCACTGGTCTGGAACTTGTGTACGAAACTTCAGAGAAAATCGTACAAATTCGTAACCGTTTGGCTGCTGCGCGGGATCGTCAGAAGAGCTATGCCGATCGTCGTCGCAAACCTTTGGAGTTCCAGGTTGGGGACAAGGTACTTCTGAAAGTTTCACCATGGAAGGGCGTCATACGCTATGGAAAGCGTGGCAAGCTTAACCCTCGTTATGTCGGACCTTTCGCAATCCTGAAACGGATTGGACCGGTGGCATACAGACTTGACTTACCGGCGGAGCTCGGTAGTGTTCACAACGTCTTCCATGTGTCTAACTTAAAGAAGTGTTTGGCTGATGAATCTCTCATCGTACCACTGGAAGAGATCAAGGTTGATGATCGTCTTCGCATTGCGGAGGAACCTGTCAAGATTCTCAACTACAAGATTCGTAGCCTTCGTCGGAGTAAAATCCGCATCGTCAAAGTTCGTTGGAACTCGAATCGTGGACCGGAGTTCACGTGGGAATGGGAGGATCAGATGAAAGCTAAACATCCTCATCTTTTTCTGAAACGCGCATTCGAATCTAGGCATGTTACTGCTGAATCGGAATGAATCTCGGGTCGAGATTCCTTTCAACGTGGGGATGATGTGACATCCGGTAAATTTTATTTTCGTTTCATTATTTCCGTCTCTTTCATTTCTGGGCTTTGCACAATTTTCTGGACGAAAATTCTTTCAACGTGGGGATGATGTGACACCTGACATATTTGGCTTAAACATTTTAGTAACATCTAAGTCTACCTTAGCGGGAAACATTTATAAACGGACTTAACTAGGTTAGTTGAGTCGGGTCAGGTTAGGATTGTCCGGGATTCAATGATCTGGAGGATCATGGGGAGTCGTTTTGGGAATACACTAGTACTGGGTCCCGTTGTTGGTGAAATTACATAAACTAATTAAGTGTATGTGTAGATTAATTGCCGTGTGGTGGATTATATGCATAGATGTGTTTAAACGATGTGTAGATAATCATCCATGCTTAAATATGTTAAACATAGACTAAGGTTGCATGCTCATATGTTAAGGTGCGTTAAAATGCGTTAAACACGACAAATTGGAAAACTAGAAAACCATAAGTTCTGGTTCGACCACATCGAGTGGGCGAACCTGGAAAATAATCTTGGTTCGACCCTTAGCAAAGGGGCGAACCTGGAATGTGGAAATGAAAAAGTTTCATTCGACCAGAACATGCACATTCGACCCTGTGAAAGCGGCGAATGTGGCTACATTCGCCCACGTAGAAGGGGCGAATGTGGACTAGTATAAATACCAAACTTTGTCATTTTTCATCATTTCACAAACCCTAACCGTCTCAAAACACTCTCAAACGATTTTAATCACTAAGGAAGGAGTTTTTGCTCTTCTTTTTCATAATCTAACCTATCAACAACATCTAATCAAGAATCCAAGGTGTGTTCTTAATTCTAAACCTTGTTCAAGTATTTTAATTCGTTTTTATCTAACCCTAAATGTCCAGATCTGTTCTAAGGAAGTTTTTATCAATAAAAACCTTTTAACATCTTTCTAAACCTAAACCCTATCATTAAACATAGGTTTCATATCAATAAACATATGTTAATTGTGTGTTTTGTGATATTATGTGTTGTTTAATGATTTGCTACTGTGCTAATGCTAGAAACATGATCTAGGGCTGCTATTGATGATAGTTTAGGAGTATAAAAGGTTATAATTAGATAGATGATGATATCAAGTCTAATTTGGGAATTTTATTGAATCTAGGGCTTGATGCATGTTAGTATTATCAATAAAACGATTGGGGGTTTTCGATTACATGATAAACAGAGCATTTATTATGGATTGATATTGAAAAATTGGGTAAGGATTACATGCATGATGTGACATTTCCATAATCTTTGCCATTTTGGGAAAGGGCTAAAACGGATAGGTTTTGGGGCAAAATTTGTGGGGTTTTGTTGGGATAAGTTATTCATGCTTAACTGCAGTGTTTGATAATGTTTCAGGATGTTTTCAGATGTTTTTGGAGCGTTTTAGGAAAAATAATCTGTCAGGGTCGAACCAGGGCACATTTGACCGGTCGAGTGGTCGAATGTGGAATCCCAGGGTCGAACCTGGACAGTTTGGTCGAATCTGTGAAGAACGGTCGAAGGTGGCTTTCCAAAGGGTCGAAGGTGGGTTAAAACGGGCGAATGTGGATCAGTCTTCCTGGTTCAACCCTTCTAATTCAAAAATGAGTTTTTTTATACAAACTAAGTGTTTTATGTTTGAACCTTGTGTGTAATCTATGTGTACTTGATTAGTTAGGGTAATGAGTCACCAACGGGATGTCGGGTCGGTCTAGTGTGTCGGTTGAACACTTAAACACGTTTTAAAACATACTTACGATCTGGACTATCGGGGACTAGATAACCTTATGGTTATTAGTTGGAACACTTATGTGAACATTTTGATAGATCTCCGGTAGAGGGATTATCAAGGGCTTGGCATTTTATTATTACCGAGGAACGCAATTTAAGGTGAGTTCACGGCCCCACTTTTATAGCTTTAACTTTTGGGGGAGAAAACATGCGTTAAACTATTTCGGTAACATATGTCATACTATAGTTTTAACTTGCATTGCTATACGATCTTTTAAAGTCCCGGGGAAAACCATGAATGTGCGGGGATGCACAACGGAGGACGTGTGGATAGATCTATTGGGCGTGACCTGCCCCACTCGTCGGCTTGGAGGGCCGGGCGGGTGCATATTGTCTCGTACTGGTAACATTGGTATCATGCTGAACATTCGGGATGAACATGGCTAAACATTGCTAAACGTGTCTAGTAATGGTTTTCCAATCGTAGTAGTAATAAAACATACGCCTAGCTAGCGTTCTTGGTAACATTGGTATAGTATGGACATGGTAACGCTTTGGTAACTATTTCGGTAACATATTGAACAAACCTGTGAACTCACCAGCATTATATATGTTGATGTCTTTTTGGCATGTTTTACTCAGGTCGCTAAGGTAGCATCAGTTGGACTAGGCGCACGGGTCTGCATTGGCATCTAGGCTAGTGGCATATTTTAAATAAGTGTCTTGAACATTTTGGAACACAGTTTGTAATTGATTAAATCTTTAAACGCTTCCGCTATATTTTAATGGTTTGATAACCAAGTTTTGAGTTTACGTATTTCATATAGTGTTGTTTATTGTGACCGTTGACTTGGATCCTGGTTTGTCATGCGCCTCGCGGTAAAACTCCGCAAGTGGAAATTTGAGGGTGTGACATGTTTTCATTTTATGACATTTCTCTAATTTAATATTTAATTTCTCTCAAACATATCTCAACCCTCTAAATAAAATTCAAGACTAACGGGCTTGAATTCTGTTAGTACACTATGTCCCTAGCCTAGTATAGGTGATGTTTGGATGTTGTTACGGGTGCTTGGGTGTGTTTTCGAGTCGATTATGGGGTGTTTGGCACATCAGGCGAGTATGACTGAGAAGGGCCGACTAGCGTTGCTAGTCGCCTGGGTATCAAGTAATTAGCATCCTAACCGCCCCTCCTACTCGTGTGATAGGTTTCTACTCTCTACTTGGGCCCTGGATGAGTAGGACAGGTATAAAAGGCTCTAATCATTGCCCTAATCATTTAGCTGTCACATCACACATTCCCCAAGCACCCTGCCCTAGATTCTACGGCCTGAGATTGTTTTGTAACACCTGTGCTATGTTTTTCAGTCAATACAACCTTTGAACCGATTATTTGCGTGTGTTGATATCTCGTTTATCTTAGTTTCATATCGTTTTTGTTGTCCGAACAACGTTTAGTGGATTCTGCACTCTAAATGTTGAAGCTCGTGATTGTCGGGTTGTCCGAAATCGATCCTACAAGTGGTATAAGATCTTTGGCTCTTATCACGAGTGTTTTGATAGCAAAACGAATTCAAAACAGTGGGTTTTTAGATCAAAAGTTGGTATTTTTATCCAAAAACCTGTTTTCAAAGTTTGAAACTTTGTGTTTTTCATAAAAACAACATTTTTCAAAATCAAAAGGTGTTTTAACGGATAAAAACAAGTGTTTTTGATTAGGGTTTATTCCAAAAGTGTTTTTACAACTTTCCTAATCATTTAGGGATCAAACACTGTGTTTTTGATAGATTTTGAAGCAAAAATGATGGTTTTCGTGCAAAACAAGTTCTAAGATCTGCAACTAGAGATTAGGAACTTTTCACGCGATTAGAAAGTGCAATCGTTCCTTTTTCACACGACTTAAGTCTTACTCGTGCCTTAAAACACACGATTAGACCTCTAGTCGCCTGGCTAACTCTACTCGCCTAAATACTCCTACTCGCATCACTGTTCACATGCGTAGCCTTCTACTCACCTGAAATTCACACAATTAGCCTCCTAATCGTGTGTTAAGTTCTACTCGTGTGTTGTAGTGCTGAAACCAAAAATTGCCTAAGTATCGGACTATTATTAAACTTTAACACATGGCTAACCCGTTGGGACATCTGAATCAACCTAGACAACAATATAATCAACCTATAAAAAATCAAATGAATGTACCCACGAATCGTTGGCAGTATTCGGCCGAGCGTAATGCGCAACGGATGCAACAACAGCAACACCAAGCTAATGTTTCCGGAACCAATCCGTGGGCGCTTGCGGCTCAATAACTTGCCCAACAACAACCACAGATGATTAACGTTACCCATGGGCACTCGCAGCCGCTGCAACTCAACAAACACAACATCTATCTTCGGTACTCCTTAGTGACTTAGAAACCGGTAGTTCTAATAGGGCACCTAAACTTCAGTTCATGACTAACTACCACTCCTGGAAAGGCAGGTTTAAGACACATGTCGAGGGTATTGACGGGTTAGTATGGGCAACGATATAGAACAGGTATACCAGGCCGTGATGGAGAACTCTGACATTCTCGTCTCCTTGGACCTATGACTGATGAACAACGAAGAAAATACAACTATGAGAAGAAGGCGATGGAAGCTTTAACACAAGCTCTTTCGAAAGACGTCTTCACTAGTTTGCTCAGTGTACAACTTCGCAGATGTTGTGGCTTGCGTTAGCTGAGAGGAATGAAGGAAATGAGAAGACCAGAAAGATCAAGATGGATCAGCTTAGAAAGGAGTTCGAAAACTTCTCTGCCATAGGAAATGAGTCATTGCGGGATCTGACAGCACGTTACTATCATTTGATGTCAGAGATGTATCCGTATGGGGTAGTCTACACATCAGCAGAAATTGTAGAACAGTTTGCAGATGCACTTCCATCTCACTAGCATCAGTGGCTTGACATCCAGAAAGCTAATAATGTTTATTAGACAATCTCCATCAATGACTTTATGGCCGAGCTTGAAAGCAAGGAAATTGATGAGATCAGAAGGGCGAACAAGGCGTTCATCCCTTAAAACCCGAGCATCAACTATGGGACAACATCTCAGGATGTGAGTGTAGCAGGATGCAAACCATAGACAACTTTTGTCCTAAATCAGGATCCTGTCTTCGCGTTCGACAACTATGGTCCTCCAGCAGATGTTCCTCCTCCAGTTTATCCTTTTGGACAAACTAATCAGTATCCTTTGACTTATCATAATATCCAGTTTGGTGTTAACCCTTATGCTCATCTTGCAGCACCTGTATAGGCAACATCAAGCTTTGGCGGTCCTTATGTCTGGGTATGGTGGTGCTTCATCCTCTGGATACAGTGGTGCATCGACTTCTGGTTATGGATATGCTTCAACATCAGGTCAAGATGGCGGATATTGGACCAATCCAATTGCCGAACAGCTAAACACCGCAGGATTTAAGAATGTGACTGTAGAGCTAGCTCAAGAACATATGGCTCTACTGTCTACCTTAGTCAGTTCCTACAGTGGGTTAGTTGCAGGGCAGATTGGGAATCCTCATCTAACTCAATAGGATTATGCCTAGATTGATATATATGAAATGGCTTTGATTGATATCCAGTGGCACTTCACAAGCGTGGTTAGGAGAGCCAAAGAATACATGGATAGAACGGGGAGAAGAGATGTACTGACAACAATACAAGGTTTGGGTTTGACAAGAGTAAGGTGATGTGCTACAACTGTGGTATGAGGGGACACTTTGCCACGGAATGTGATAGACCCAGACAACAGGGTAATTAGGATCCCTGAGTCAGAACCAAAGGCAACAAGCTTAGACACAAGCTCAACAAAATACTAAACGGGCAATCATCCCCGTGCAAAACCTGATCTAGTGGGATCCTGTCAACAACAATTAAGGACAGGCCCTGGTAATTCAAGATAATGAAGGGTTTAACTGGAACCTTCACATAGAGGGAGAAGATGCTTAGCAGGGTGGTGCAACATGCTATGTCCAGCAGGTTTCTAAACCCGAAGTTAAAGATGAAGAATGCAACAATGCTCAAGAAGTCAAATGTTTCTGAAATTGACTCAACTGATGGTGATGGTGATTCTGATTGCGAGTCTGAAGAAGATTTGGATCTGGAATAGTTTCTAGCTGAAGCAGATGAATACATCAGCAAGCGGTCTTTCCTTGTAGATGTTGACTGTGCGAAGACTGATCTGGCAGAATTCTTTGGACCCAAGAAGTCTGCAGCTTACTATGCACTCATGGCTATCATTGATTCTTCTACTAAGGTAAGTACTGCTTCCAACTCTAAGTCTGATTGTGTAGGATGTGATAAGCTGAGGTACAGAATCAGCGTCTTAACAGATGAGAATCCGAACCTCAAAGTTGATTTTGGTCAATGCCAACATGCCAATGATAAAATCAAATGAAAGAGGTTTTAAAAGCATCATTGAAAATTATAGAAATGATGTTTCTGAATTGTCCAAAACTCTTCATAATAAACAAGTTGCTATATACAATTACATTAATGAGTTAGAGGACACTAAGAAGCAGTTGGCCATTGTGACCTGTGATTATGAAAAGATCAAGAAAAAGCTTGAAAGTTATCTGAACTGCAAGTATATTCTTGATCACATGATCGAGAATCCTGATCCCACAAGCCCCATATATGAAGGATGTCCACCTCCGGTGAGATTTGGGAATCACACCTTCGATGTCTTGCCGAAGGAGGAGTTATGGATATGGCTGCAGCAGCTGCTGCTGCAAGTGTTGGCAGTTCACCTCAACCTGAAGTGAAGCCAACACAAGGAGCTAGTGAGATAAAGGATGATGAAAGTGTCTGGGAAACAGACATGTCTGATGATGAGCTTGAAGAGCTTCAGGAGGATGCACAAGTTAAGGATGAGTTCATTCCTCCTCAAAATCACATAGTGACCTGTGAACCTGAACCGAAAGTGCAACCTACTGATGCTAAAGGGGCATTAAAGGTGTTTTATAAGACGAAAGGGTCTGATAAGATTTATACTGATGAGGAACTCCCCATGAGATTTGTCGCTCCTGGTTTAATAGCTAAAATTTGGCAAGACTCCACCATTACTCTTGAATAGTAAAAATGGGGTAAGGGTATGGGTAACAAAGACCAAGGAGATCAACCCAATGAGAACAAAAAGAAAAATCCAAAGAAAAACACCAATTATACCCCTAAGCAGGGTCAAAAGCAAAACCCTAAGAAACATGTCACTGCATTTGTTAGACCTACTGGCGAAGCTGAGGATGAGGAAGAACAAGATCCTCGGATCCCATTACAGCAAAAATGTCTTGAGGATCTAAAACACAAGAAAACCTTTGCTAGTAAGTCCAAACATAAGGACAATGGGGAGAATCAAACTGAAGCCCCAAAGTTTGAGGAATATTGTGAATGCTTTAAGTGCGGGGAACGTGGCATTTAGTTGCTGCTTGCCCTGAACTTAGATGCAGGAGAACAAAAGTTGATGAAGCTTCTAGTTCTAGCAAGTCAAAGCAACCCATCTCCCCAAATTTTTTTGGAAAACAACAAGGGAAACAGGTTGTTTATGACAATCGAAACAAGATTGCTATGAACCACAAGGCTAATCAGGCGAGGGGGAGCCCAATCACAAAAAAGGCTGAAGCACCGGCGAAGTCACAAGTTAATCCGGTAAACAAGCCAAAGGGTAACCTAAGCTGGATCCACGTGCAGTTAAGTCTGAAGTGGTTCCAAATATTACTTCACCAAAGGAATTTGAAGCTGGACCTTCTAGCCCTAAAGCTAAGAAGAAGCCCAAGCTAAACAGACCGGAACAGGTTTGGAGGCCTAAGTCACCAACCAAATCTTGGGAAACATCAACTTCAGCTACCGAACCATCAGGATCAACGCCTAATCCAACTGGAAAATGGGTTGATATTCCGACATTAGGTGAAGATGGAAGACCCAAGACCGTAAAGGCTTGGGTCCCCCTTAACCACTGATTTGTGAATGTTTGTGCAAGGAGTTCCACAGGGCCTTATCAACAGCCTATGGATTGTTGATAGTGGAGCTTCGAGGCACAAGACGGGTGACTTATCCCTGCTATTTGACATCAAGAATATCAATGAGGGATATGTTTCTTTCACTGGTAATAGAGGGGATTATATCACCAAAGAAGGTAGTATGAGCAATGGTATTGTGAGTTTCGAGAAGATCAGCTCCGTGAAGCAGATAGACCACAATTTGCTGAGTGTTTTGCAGATATGTGACAAGAAGTTCATCTTGTTCTTTGATGACAATGCATGCTTCATTCTGAAACCTGGTTTTAAAGTTCCTAAAGAGTGGGTCATGATTTATGCTCTAAGGGTTAACAAGCTGTATGTTCAGGGTATGAGCCAAGCTATGCAACTGGGGGGCAAGTCACTTGTTTTCTATCGAAGGCGACAAAAAAGGAATCAATCATGTGGTACAGACGTATGGGTCACATCCACTTGAGGAAGATGAACCATCTGGTTTAGAACCAGCTAGTGGAAGGTGTCTTAGTCAAACATTTTCATCTAAGTGACGTTTGTGTCTCATGCAAGAAGGGAAAGTAGAATAAGAAATCTCTCAAGCCCAAGAAGGTCAACTCAGTCAGTCTACCTCTTGAAAGATTGCACATGGATCTCTTTGGCCCTGTCAATCAAAAAAGTAAGAACGGAGATCTATATTGTCTGGTTGTCATTAATGATTATTATAGATTCTCTTGGGTGGTATGCATGCAGGATAAGAGTGAGATTTTCGAATACTTGAAGAATCTGTTCACCAAGTTGGAAAATATCTATCAGCTGAAGATCTGCAGGATTCGAAGCGACAATGAAGCAGAGTTCAAGAATCATGCTATGGAGTCGTTATGTGCAGAAAAGGGTATTCATCATGAATTCACAGCGCCGCACACTTCTCAGTAAAACGGGGTTGCAGAAAGAAAGAATCGGACTCTTATAGAGGCAGCTAGGACAATGCTCGCAGATTCGAACCTTCATGTATTCTTCTGGAATGAGGCGGTTCACTGCGTGTGTTACACTCTAAATAGGGTTCTTATAGTAAAGAAGCATGGTAAGACTTCTTAGGAATTGTTGAACCATAGGAAACCGAACTTAGAGTTTTTGGAACCATTCGAAGCTCCTTGCACCATGATCCAACCACATAAAAAAATTGGAGCTAAGGCAAAAGAAGTGTTCTTTGTTGGATACACTACTCCTAACAAGAGAGTATATAATAAGAGAACCCAACGGGTTGAAGAGTGGCTTAATGTCGATGTTCAACGCTATACTGTCAATGCTCCTAGTGTTGGACCTGATTGGTTGTTCGACTATGAAGGTCTATTTGATTCTTTCAATGTAGATAATGTTGTTACATAAATGTATTACGAGTGTGAAAACGCAGCTAGTTCACCACTGGTGCGTCCGATCGTCATCAATGCACCAACAACATCTGATGCATCAACATCTACGGGTCCCCCTGACAAAACCGCAATAGTAGAGGCAGAGGAAGTTTTTTAGGAAGCGTCAACAGAGATTCAAGAATCTTCTTCTTCGGACAACAAATTTGCAGAGTTTGATGAAACACTTACTGAGGAACAAGCTGGAAATGGTGAATCTATCACTATAGCTCCAGTCATTCCTACCGGGAACAATCAAGCTAGTCCTTCTACTTCTACAGCTCCAGGGATCAATCTGCGGGTTGATCTCTCAAGGTATAATGTGCAACCCGTTGCTCCTTCTTGTTCAAGCGACAAAGACAAATCTTTAAGGGAACATGGAAAATCTCAATCTGCATTCGGATGATCCAGTGCTGACACATCCGGAATCTCAAATTCACGACACTCATCCGTTGTAGAATGTGATTAGGAATCCAGCTAGCCGAGTTATGACACGTGGTTAACTCAGGAATCCAAATTCACGACAATGCAGGTACCCTAGCTCTATATTCAAACATCAGGAAAGCAGGTCATTAAAACGATTGGTCCTTCGCCTTATATGTATCTCAACAAGAACCAAGAACGGTGCAAGAGGCATTAAGGGAAGAACCATGGATCGAAGCTATGCAAGCCGAACTTCAGCAGTTCCAAAAGCTCGGGGTGTGGGACTTAGTTGACTTACCTCCATTCTCGAAGAAGATTGGAACAAAGTGGGTCTAAAAGTGTAAACGGGATGATTGTGGGGTGGTTATCAGAAACAAGGCTCGTCTAGTTGTACTCGGCTTCCGACAAATCAAAGGGATAGATTACAACGAAGTATACGCTCCAGTTGCTCGCCTTGAAGCTATTCAGATGTTCTTAGCTTATGCTTCGTACAAACGATTCAAGGTGTATCAAGTGGACGTGAAAAGTGCTTTTCCGTATGGTATAGTGAAGGAAGAGGTGTATAATGCACAGCCGCCGAGCTTTGAGGATCCGTTTCATCGTGACAAAGTCTACAAACTGAACAAGGCTTTATACGGAATTCATCTAATATCCAATGGGTTCAACCGTGGACTCGTGGATTGCACCTTATTCACCAAGGAAAAGGGTGGTGACCGTCTTCTGGTATAGGTTTACATTGATGATATTATTTTTGGGTCCACTAATGATGAATTGTGCAGGGAATTTGAAAAGCCTATCCAGGAGAAGTTCGAGATGAGCTAAATAGGGGAAATGCAATTCTTTCTTGGTCTACGAGTAGAACAGCAGCAGTCGGGGATCTTCATCCACCAGACCAAATATGTTGATAACATCTTGAGCCGGTTCCAGATGGAAGACTCTACTCCAGTAGCCACCCCTATTCAAACCAATCACGGGATTGGTGTTGACGAGAAAGGATAAGCCACTGATCCTTTCATCTATCGAGCGATGATTGGCTCGTTGATGTATCTCACTGCCTCTAGATCTGATATAATGTTCGCAACGTGTCTTCTTTCCAGATACCAGTCAAGGCCGAAACAGTCCCACCTGATTGTTGTGAAGAGAATCTTACGTTATCCAAAGGGTTGTCCGACCAAAGGTCTATGGTACCCTAATGACGATAAATTTGACCTCATCGCTTTTAGTGATGCTGACTATAGCGGATGCAAGACAGATCTCATAACCACATCAGCTGGATGCTAGTTTTTGAGTGCAAGACTACTCATGGCAATGCAAGAAGCAAGCCTCTGTGTCCTTATCCACTTCTGAGTCGGAATATGTAGCTGCATCCGGCTACTGCTCGCAGGTTTTATGGATACAAAAACAAATGAGAGACTACCGTTTGAAATTTCTAAATGCTCCCATCTATTGTGACAATGAGTCTGCTATAGAACTTGCTAAAGACTCAGTAAATCATTCCAAGGCGAAACACATCCTCATTCGATATCATTTCATACGTGATTGCTATGAAAAGAAACTGATCGATGTTGTGAAAACCCACACTGATTACCAACGTGTCGACCTATTCACTAAAGCTTTTGACAGACCTCGCTTTGAGTATCTGTTAATTTTAAACGACATTAAAGAAAAGCAGGATTAACTTCCCCTCGGTGATCGTTTTTGTAAATATTTTTCTTCAAAAACTTGAAAAATCCAAAAATATTGTCATTTCATAAATTTTTAGATTTTTACGGGGAGAAAAATCAGTAAAACACAAAAACATCAGAAAATTTTAAAAATAAAAAATTTGAAAAAGCCAAAAATCGAGTTTTCATTTGGTGAAAAAGGGAAAATGATATGCTCTCATCAGTGGACTATCTGAATCCTTTTAAAATTCTAGTACACGTATTGGAACTGAAAAGCAGCCTTTACAATGACGTGTCAGTAAGCTCAAAATCAATTCCAAGTGCGGCACGGTGATATAAACTAAAATTAACTAAAACATGTGTGGATCAACGTGCGTTGGCATATGATCTTGGTACCGAAATCTCGATTGATAGAATGCCAAAATCCGAGGTTTCTTGGTCTTTAAGAGGTTGATACATCCGGAGTGAACTGGACGTCTCTCAGAATAAAAGGAGTGGCACATGTGTCGTATGTTGGGTTCGGAGCCTACAACTGAGGCACCTCTATGTCATTTCCTAGAAAATGAAAAGAAAAACAAAAAAATAGAATAAATTTTGATCAGGAGAATCCTAATAGAGCAAAAATATTCAAAAGTCCAAAACCCTAATTCTCATTGAGAATTGGCTTCAAGGTATCAAATCATATACCTAAAACATTGTACCGATAAATCAATCAATAGTATTTGACTTGAACCCTGGTCTAGATCTCACTGGTCTCTTTGCTGCAACGTTCATGCAGACCTGATCACCACTGAGTCCATTCCTTGTAAATACGGATGACAACAGGTTATTCACCGGTTATGAGGAAGCTTTGTGCATGCCTTGATACGGGAATGTGTCGCGTGGCGGGAACACCATGTACATCAGTCCTATTATTACCTCAACGTATCTAAAGTGCCTAGCGAAAAAACTTGACTTTGAGTTTAGGTGGACAACAATATTGGCAGTTGTTGTAGGATGCTTATTGGTAAAAAGAGAAATGTGTTGAGAAAAACAAGGGTTCCAGTTTAGTCCGTGCACTGATATGATTCCCTAACAGATGAAACTCACAAAAATATGCTTGTGAATAGTTTTACATTTCCTGCATTTTAATTTCTATCTGATTATTTTGGAAAACCCAAAAAGATTTTATCTTTATTTCAATCTTGATTACCGATGTTGGAATGTTAATCCATTGTAATCTTAATCATTTTAGAAATAAAAACTGGAAATGCAACTATTCGAAACTTGAAAATTGCTGGGTCAAAACCGTGCTTTCTCAAGTATCGAGGTGAAAGAATAAAAAAAGAAATTTCTCTGAGTCGAAATCTGAATCACTTGTGAAAAACTGATTGAAAATGCACGTTTTAACCTATCAGGGGTTAAAAATGTAATTTTTGTAAAGTTTAGGGGTAGTTTGGTAATTAAGTGAGAGGACCCAACTAGAAAGTCTAGTCGCCTGTTTTTGGGACGACTAGGTTTCTAATTGTGTGTTTTTAATTCTAGTCGTGTGTGGTAGACACGATTAAGAAGTTAAAAGGGTTAAAGTCTAATCGTTCGGGAACAAGCGAGTAGGAACCTAATCGTGTGAGTTTATGGGTGACTAGGCTCTACTCGTGTATAACTAGGGGACGACTAGACATCCCACTCGCCTCTACAGTGAAGCGACCAGGACCCCCTATATATACTATCAGTTAGAAAAAATTACCATTATTTTAAATACCTATACTATTGCACCTCTGTTCCCTCGCAAACTAATATACACCCTCTTTTGCCCATTGGTTTTGATAATTGAAAGTTGTTGTACATCACTTAGGTATCCTATATCTACAATTTCAAGATCCAACATCAAGTTTTAAGGGTCCAAATAGATTATTTTTCAAATGAAACCCTAACCGACCATAAACTGATTAATAAGCCTACTAAACATGATTCAAAACGTAATACTATTGATGGGGTTTGTTAGTCGTTCTTATTAGATAATAATGATATAAGAATCTTAACCCAAATCGACCCAATACAGAATTGATCCATTTGATAGTGGCTGTCAAGTCTGTATGGCGACTAGTCGCCTGCACAGTAGCATGTGTAGGCCTCTACTCGTGTGTTTATCAAGCGGGTAGGCTGCTACTCATGTGAAAATAGGGCGACTAGGATTCCTAATCGCCTGTTGCAGAAAATTCAGGAACATTTTGGTCGTTTTTGTCCGTTTTGTCGTTTTTATGATCTAATGCCTTCTTGTGTTTTCAGTATCATGGATTGGGGAACTTCGTCTGAGACTAATGTATGTGCTTTCCTTGGCACTATTGACAAAGATAAGAACAAGGAGTTCGAAGGGATAATCGAGTTCTTGAAGCGGTCGAGGATCGCGTACGCAATAATGAAGCAGCATGTGCCTTACAAGACATTCTACGACAGTTCTACCACAACGCTCAAGTAGATTGTACTGTCAAGCCCACCATTATCAATTGCAATATGCAAGACAAGGAAGTATTCATTACTAAGCAGCACATTCGTGAAGAACTCCGGTTCCAAGATTCATCCGATGATGTAATCACCTTTGATTCTATACTAATCCGTGGCGGCTTTCTTAGAATGAAATACAATGGTAAAGTCACAAGAAACGAGATGTTGCATAATGGAAACGTGTCGCCACCGTTCAAATACTTAATAGACGTTGTCCCGAAGTGTCTTGGTCCTAGAAAGGCAACTTTTGACGCGATCAGAGATACCTTAGCATCTGTAGTGGTCGCCTTGACTTTGAACAAACCGTTCAATTTCTCGGGGATGATCATGCATCACCTGAAGGAGATTATTCAGTCAAAGATGACGAAGAATCCATTCATTGTGTATCCTTGTTTCTTGCAGATGATTATAGAAAGACAGTTGCCGGATTTGGTAAAGAATGAGTTAGAGTGTCTTTCACTAACTCATATTAATGAAAGGGAGATGGAGAGGATGCTGATATTCAAGGGTCAGCCGAAAGACAAGCAGCCAAAGAGTAGACAGTTGTTTGGTCACCTGAGGGATCCAGAATATAAGGCAACCCTGGGTAACAAGTGGAGGAACGAAACGAGTGATTCTGAAGAGGACATCGCCATTCATAGGTGAAAATTCAAAGAAAGTGACATTGTTGGTCGGGATACCGAGGAGTTGGGAAAGAACATTTCAGGCAGTGTTTCTACAGCTGCTACTCAAGATGAGTTGTTTGATACAGATGTTCTAGAAACTCAGGAACCATCTTCTGCAGAGGGAGATCAAGGATCGTCCCAATCTAGCAAGGGTAAATCAATAGCTGTTGAAGATGATCCAGTTAATGTGACAAGTGATATAGATTCTGATGCTATAGATTCAGAAGACTCTCTGAATAATAAAGCCCGTAAGGCGGCTGAGAGAAAAAAGAAATTGGCGGAGAAGAAGAGCTTAGCTAAGGATCCTAAATTCACAGTGGATCCAGATAGTCAGATTGCAGATATTGATATTGAGCTCGACACTCCTCCGTCGGGTAAAACAAAGACTAAGGCGTAGGGTCGTGGGAAGAAGAGAATGGCTCAAAGATCTCCAAAGAGATAAAAAAAAAAGAAAACAAGATTTGGGAGACTCTTTGATGCTGTTCAGACCTCCATCCCTGATACTTCAGTAGCAACAACAACAACTACTACAACAGCAACAACTGCAGCAGGTGCAGCTATGACTGCAGGGGTTTCTATGCCAATGCCATCAACAGTAGTCTTCACTAAGTCTGTCTCAGATACTGTTGGTGCGGCAACATCGCGGAAACTTGTGTCCGGTTCAATTGGTGATATGTTGAAGAATCTCACGGCACAGTTGCATCCCCAAACTTCAGCTTCAGCTACAGCTACACAATCTTCTTCCACCTCAGCTCCAACATCAAGTGAACTACTTCAGCACCAAGTTAATGAGCTTATGATTATAGTGAATACTCAAGCGCGCGAAAATTCTGAGTTGAAGGGTAAGGTAGCTACAATTGAGGAGAATGAAAAGGGTATACTCGAGTTATTGGGTGAAACTATTAGGATCAGCAAAGAAGTGCAAGCCTCAAACAAGTTGCTTCAGTTGTCAAACCAGCAGCTTATTGAATCCAACCAAAAACTTGTAAAATCAAATCAACGACTGGTTCAATCTAACCAAGACACTATTGCTAGATTAACTAACGTTGAATCTCAGTATAACCAATTGTAGCTTGCCAATGTGAACAATGAAAAACGAATAGAGGCATACAAAGCAGAGAACAACAGTTGAGGGAAAGGATCGATAAGTTCATTGAAGATCACGCTAGACTGGCTAGTACCTCAGGCTCCGCATCTGGTTCAGGCAATGATAAGGAAGAAGAAAAGGATGAGGATGAAAAGGATGACGACGATGATGAGGATGATAATGATAAGGATGATGATGGTAGTGGTGATGATGGTGGTAATGCTAGTGGTGATGATCCTGGAACCACAGGTGGTGGGGGATCATTATCCAGTGCACAAGAGAGGCAAGGGAAGAAAGCCCATGACACCCAGAGCAAGGATCCCAAAGGTGGTTCTTCGTATAAGGTGGAGTCCATTGCTAAGCAGGTGAAAAGACTAAATGAATTTCTTAATCATGGGGCAGTTCCACTTGAAGTCTTTGAACCACTGAGGAATCTATTCCATATTGATGATATGGGGAATCCTCTGAAGTTTGCACAGTTAGCAGGTGTGGAGGAAGATTTGGAAGAAGGAGAGATCCCACCTGAAATCTCTCGAGAAGACATTGCTAAAGTGTATGGTGTACCTGCTAATGCTGGTCAAACCACTCCAGAGCTTGATTCGAATCACAATGATGTGGAGATGGAAGAAGGAACTCATGTGGAGACTCCTAAATACGTTGGTGATAATTCTTCCACAGGGATTCCTGATTTTAATGAAGATATGATGAATGATGTAGAGGAGAAGCTGAAAGCTGAGCAACCTCCTATCCCTGATAAGGTTCTATCCAGGACCGAACGTATCATGAGACTCTGTTCTCAGTGGTACATGATTGGAAGCTCGTACAATAAAGAAAGCTCCAGTTCAGGCTTCAGCATTCAAGAAAAGATTGTCCAAGATGTCTGGGAATGTTATTGCTTGGGTGTACACCGAGCACGCAAAAGTATTCAGTATCAAATGGAAGGTAGGGCTACTCTAATTCAACCAATATATGAAGATCAGAAGCCTTCCTTTCTGGTATGTTCGTGATCTTGTACGTCTGAGGCAGCCCCTTTATTATGATAAGTGTCCCAGTTTCGAAAGCTTCTATAATATTCTTGAACGGGAATGTAATGAAGGTTGGAAGTCGTTCGCTCCTCAGTATCCTAAATCCTACAAGACGTCAAAGATTCATCCAAAGACAGGTCATCCCATATGAGAGCACAAGATCAAGCCTGCAGAGTCCATGTCAAAGATTCCTATAACTCCACTAGAACAGAACTTCTCATCTAAGTTCTGGTTCTGGAATTATGATGACATAACTACTGAAGCTGTGATCGTGCTGGAGAATGCTCCTAAGTTATGCAGGAAGATAAGGATCTGGGATCCTATGTGGTTGATTAACCTGTTTGAGACTGATGTAGAGACATTCTTCCTATATCCCATCCAGCATCTCAAGTCAGAAGCCGAACAAGCTATCAAGTTTCAGAGGGTGATTCGGTTCTGCCATGCTCACAAGATTCATGTTGATTCGATTGGTCGAAGCTGACAAGGATCAGGACTTTGATGAAGTGAAGATGAAGCCGGTGCAGTTTGTTTTTGTTTGTTTGTTTGTTTTCATGTCTGTTTAGATCGTTTCTATAGTTGTTTGCTGTTAGTACACTATGTCCCTGGCCTAGTATAGGTGATGTTTGGATGTTATTACGGGTGCTTGGGTGTGTTTTCGAGTCGATTATGGGGTGTTTGGCATATCAGGCGAGTAGGAATGAGAAGGGGCGACTAGCCTTGCTAGTCGTCTGGGTATCAAGCGAGTAGCATGCTAATCGTGCCTCCTACTCGTGTGATAGGTTTCTACTCGCCCCTTTTGCCCTAGACAAGTAGGACAGGTATAAAAGCCTCCAATCATTGCCCAAATCATCCAGTTGTCACATCACATATTCCCCAAACACCATGCCCTAGGTTCTAAGGCTTGAGATTGTTTTATAACACATGTTTGAACCGATTATTTGCGTGTGTTGATATCTCGTTTATCTTAGTTTCATATCGTTTTTATTGTATGAACAACGTTTAGTGGATTCCGCACTCTAATCATTGAAGCTCGTGATTGTCGGGTTGTCCGGAATCGATCCTATATTTACTTCTTACATAACTAATACTTTGTATGTGAACCTAGTTGCTTTACAAGGGTATGTTTTAATAATATAAATAATATAATAATTGAAACTAAAGTTTTAGGATCTTAGACTTAATATGATATCTTATTTCACATAAGTCACTACTTCCATGGCAACATCGTCGCTGGTGACATGAGTAGTGGTCTCGTGAAGCAATTACTGGTTTTAGTTAACGGAAGTGATCAACGGGTGCAGAGAGAGAGAGAGAGAGAAAAAGAAAGAGATGCAGAGGAGAGAGGTGAATCAAAATTCTCCATCGGTGGTGCTGCCGGTGGAGGGGTTCGCAAATAGTTGTCTAGGTGACGGGCTGCAATTGATGCGGTGAAGGTGCTCCATGAATGTTCCGCTAGCCCCCTCCCTAAATTTTAGCGGTATAATATAATTATATATTTTACAAAATACTGAAACCGAGAAAAAATTAAGATAAGGAGAACTTTCATACATTTATTATTCTTTTACCAGAACTTTGGAAGAAGGGGCACAAGCCGCATGTAGCCTGAGGCGCATCAATCTTCTCGCGCTACGTCATTTCAAACCCAAACTAGCCTAAATTAGCCTAAACATCGAAAACGCAAAGCCCAATGTAGCTTGGAACCAAGGACCCCACCATTTACCATACCCACCAATCACACACACTCCATCAGATAGTTTCCACCCAAAAAACCGACTTTTTTCTTCTCTTTCTTCGGCTTCTTTCTCTTCTTTCTTCAGCTTGCCTAAGTCGATTCAGATAACCGATATCTAGAGCCTCAAAGGTCGGAATAGTTTAGTACACAAACTGATCGCCTCTAGCCGAGGGTCTTATACATGTAACCCAACTATGGTTGGGGCATGTCAAAGCTCAGCAGTGTCCATTGATTTGGATGGGGTAATTTCTTGTGATTCCCAAGGTTTGGTTTGTCCTAATAGACAACTGCCTTTAAGTGCTAGGTGGTTTTTCAAACTTGACCCTTGATGTAGATGGGATTTAGCAAGCCTAGAGCCCTAGACCGTATGTCAAGAATCTTATTTTTTTCAAAGGCTAAAATATTATTATTATTTTGTGATAGATTTAACAAACTAAAAACGAGTTAATAGATCATGAATCTCATCAGAATTTAGAAATTGTATATGCTACAGTCGGTAAATACATATATACCCACTAAACAACAAACAAGAATCTCATAAGTAGAGTTTATAACAACATTAGACTCGGTTAAAGAAGGTTGTGTGGAATGATATAGTTGATGTCAAAATTAAAAAAAGAATTAACCATGTTCAGTGCGGATCTAGAAACATTTTTCAGTAATAACGTTTTTCATTTTTTTCAATTTAGTAGTAACGTTTTCCAAATTTTGTAAGAAAAACCAAATTTTTCACTACGTGCGCGAAGTTGAGCCGCAACGTCCGCAGCCCCTGCTAACAAGCCACTAAGAAAACTCTGGTAACGTCCACATATGGTCTACATATCTACCTCGTTTCATACCATTTTCTATGTTGTTTAGTGGAGGATCTAGATTTTTCATAGCGGGTGCCTGGGTCACGTTAAGTAGCGTAGGTCATAATCGCTTAAAGGTCAGGTCACAATAGATTATGTAAAAAAACTACATTATATCGTAAATAGAAAAATTAATTAAGCCTAATAATATACACACATTGCATGTGTACGTAGAAGAAAAAACATTCTTAGATGAATTTAAGATTCTTTAATTTGTAAATGAAAACCATTCTCAACGCTTCTAACTGTAGATAGCAATAAAAATACACACACAAAAGAAGAGAAGGGTGCCTAATTATGTTAACTGGGCTGTGCTATCGACTGTGTTTGTGAAGAAACTCTAGGGTGCCTCTCCTATAAACCAAGAGGTCCTAATTATTTAAAGTAAAAAATAACACTATTTCTAAGAATTTGAGGGGGTGCCTTGCCCCTAACTAGTGTTTTGTGACCAGAATGGATCGGCCGTTCGGACCGCGAACTGGTCTGGATTGATTGACAGGACAAGCAGCAGCGGACCGCCAGCTGGACCGAGTTTTAGAGGGCTTGAACCGCTTTTTTTAATTCCTTACTTTTCTTTTCTTTTTTTTTTTTGCGGTTCGTCAAGCCGGTCGGATTGATAGACCGGTAGGAGGTCCGGTTTCACATCCTGTCGAATTCTTTAAACATTGCCCCTAACGTAACTTCCATTCACCCCTGATATTGTTAACAAAAAAATACATCATTTCCATTCTTGCAATGGTCTTGGTATACGAAATTTATATATATATATATATATATATATATATATATATATATATATATATATATATATATATATATATATATATATAAAAGCTAATTATGTTTAAATGCATACATAACACATGATTAATAAAATTACGCCATCAAAGAAATTATTAAATTGGATCAAAACTATTGTTCCCTACGACTAGTCTCCAAGGCCAAGATATTCCGATTATAGTTTATAATTTGTAACTGTATCTCAAACTATAATCAAAATAAATGTTAGAGCATTCACAACTATCCCTCATTTCAACCCTCATTCTTAAAATTTAAGAAATATCTTTTGAGAACCCTGTATTTAAGGGCTTCTATACCTCCCCATTTTCTCCCCATTTTCTTGATGTAAGAGAACAAAACAAATGAAAGTATACTGGGAAGATAAACCCTAATTGATTCATCAACACACTAGCTAAGGTATCCATGTGTCAAACAAAATTTAAATGCTGCTCCAATACATAAGATGATTTCCAAATGTTTTCACCATTGCATGCTAAAAAGAAGCTAATTAATAAAAAAAAAAAAAAAGAAGAAGAAGATTTTTCTGTGTGGTTAAATTTATGGAAAAAGATCAAAACCAACAAGGTCTAGCATATGCAGAACTACTGGAAAGAAAAGAAAACAAAGTACACTGGTAATATAGTTCCAAAGTAATTCATCAACAAACTAGCTAGGGTAAATATCTTTGTGTCAGAGAAGAACTCAATAAAACAGAAGCATCTATGGTACTACATATTCACTTATTTTATAGAATTATCTACAAGTAAAATCTATTTGCTTCATGTGTTTATTTGAAAAATAACATATTCTTATCATAAAACATGAACAAAAATAAAATCATTTGCACATCCAATCGCCATCTCTTAGGGTTTCTGGATAGATGCGATTAAATATGTATTTCTTGTTCTGTGGGCATGTAGTGTGTGTGTGTGTGTGTGTGTGTGTGTGTTTGAGAGAGAGAGAGAGAGAGAGAGAGAGAGAGAGAGATACTTGTTGGAGCTTGAAAATTCAAAACATTCACCCTTCTGAGAGAAGATAACCAAAGCAACTTCAACATCACAAAGAACTGAAAGCTCACATGCCTTTTTCAGAAGACCATTTTTCCTTTTAGAAAAAGTCACTTGCCTACTTGTTGCATTCTCTATTCTCCTCATTACTACTTTTCCTCTCACCATTCTTAATTCTGTAATTAGCTTATGAGATCAGTTTTGCATCCCTAAAACAGAAGAAAGAAGGTAATGATTATGTAAATAAAACTTTCAAAAGCTTACCAAGTTCTAGCAAGAAACCACCTTCAAGAAGTACAGCTCAAAGTTGAAAAAAAGTTTGTCTAATTTGAAACTAATATATCTTCACGATTAAAGAAGCAAGAAGAAAGAGATTTCCATCTAAACAGACAGAAAAAAACAAAACCCTAATATAATTCACAGAGAGCATGCATCTTCCATCTCTTTACATTCTGACCACAAATACCAATTACCTTTAATCATTTTGACGGTCTGATCTAGTCCGTATTCCTTTTTATAGGGAAAATCACCCAATTAGCGATTGACCGAGGCATTTCACCAAAATGGCCAGCTCAACTGTCTTTGGAGAGATGGTTCTCGGATCCCAAGACGTCTCCGTGAGACTTTAGTGATGGAACAATAGCCGATTGCCACATTTATTTATATAATAATAAAATAAAATTATAGCAGTTTCCACGTGACTTTCTCTGTCTCACTCTCTCTTTCCTTCTCTGCGTCCCTGATGTTGATTTGTAAATATAACTTTATTATGTTTATGTGTTGTGAATATTTGAACTTAAAGTATTGTATGTAATATGTGTATTATGTAAATTAGTTATAGAATCATTAGGCTAGTTAGATTATATAAGAATTTGAAGATCATATACATATGGGTCAAAACATACGGCTACACTTCTGTTCAAGACCACAACCACAAGATCAAGACTACACATTGCATA
This sequence comes from Ambrosia trifida, assembly GCA_028751855.1. Classification (NCBI taxonomy): domain Eukaryota; kingdom Viridiplantae; phylum Streptophyta; class Magnoliopsida; order Asterales; family Asteraceae; genus Ambrosia; species Ambrosia trifida. The sequence goes on from CM054130.1 coordinate 109,113,929, forward strand.
CATGGCTGGAACAAGGCTGCATACTTATGTGAAGTACTTAGAATCAAGAACAGAAGCAAAGCAGAAAGATACACAATGTTTCGAAGATTAAAGATGTGCAAAAAGACGATTATGCCCTGACCGTTATATTAGTTATTTGGCGCCAAAACTGAAATGGAACGGTGGGACATCAAGACAAACCGTTTGGAAACAGTCACTTCTATTCGAAACATATATATAGAGAGGATAGACATCATAATTCAGTTATCAAGATTGTAGAACAGAAACAATCCTCTCGAAAACTTCCAGAATTGTCTTAATTATTCAATCATTTGTATCGCATACTTCAATTCATTCTTATAATATCAATCATTCGTTTATTTTGTATCCCAGTTACTTGTGTTTGATCAATTCAATCCGCTGCAATTATCTGTTCTGGGCCAACAAATCTGGTATCAGAGCGGGGTTCTCTTGTTCATTCCATATCAGTTTGCATTTCGGGTTTGTTGTTTCAGTTTCTTAATTCAATTTCGAGTCAGTTTTTTTTTGTGTGTTCAAATCTTTCGGTTCATAGTCTGTTCTTATCATTCATCCTCATAATATGTTTGATAAACAATTCAATTTATACTAAATTTGGTTAGTTTGTTTCAACGATCATTGATCACACAATAGAATCAGAAATCACGAGTCAAGGGCACAGTTTGTTTGTTGTCTAATTTAAAGTAGTATTCTGGAAAGTTATCTTGTTTGTATCATATAGTTTCTTCGCAAAATTATCAAATAGTCACATTTCTTTCTGTTCTTGTTCGGATATATTAAAATTCTTTTTAGTCCTTCTGTTCTTGTCCCGAATATCATTAACTATGTCTGATTCAACAAGAATCTCTTATTCCGGACCAAGGCCAAGATACATGGCGCGCTATAGACGAAAGAAAGAGAGACAAGAGGAACTAAGGAGAAGGGGTATTGAAACGAGGAAATGCTTCTATTGCAAACAACCGGGTCACTTAATTGGTGTTTGTGGCATAAAGGAGAGAAATGAGGGTGCACAATTGATAAGAGATGCCATCAACACCGGGATTTCATACTATCCCGAGAAGTCATTTGGAAATGGTGAAGATTATATTCTTCAAGGATCCGATATTGGTTTGTGGAAGAATCTATGGTATGTAAGTCCTAATCTACAAAATCATATTGCGGGTAATTTAGATTTCTTTCTTAAGTTAAAGAGATCTTTTGGGGTTGAAAGCAAGATTAGGAATGAGTTTGTATTCATAAGGGGGGTTGGAATTGTAAGTATTACCGTTGAAGATCAACAATTGGTCATACCCAATGTGTTTTATTCAACGGATTTGGAAGACAACATACTAAGTCTTCCACAACTTTTACTACAAGGCTTTGTGGTAAAAATTGTGGGAAATTTTTGTGTTGTGGAAAATATGTTCAAAGACAAAAGTATGCAATTCCGTTTCATAGAAAACACTAGTGAGTCCAAAGAAGAAATTTCGGCCATGTTGAAAGTTGGTGAAGAGGAACATAATAAGATGAAAGATAGTTACATAAATGACTACTATGAATCAATTTCAGCCGAGGCCGATTGCACAATGAAACAAGTAGATGATGTTGTTAATAGCATAAATATTGACTCACTAGAAAAGTGCATTGAGTTGTTGGATATCATACATGACATGGAATTCCCTTGGGCACATAGAAACATTCTCAAAGGACCATTCATACAAATGGTTTCTTGGTTTCTAAAGGAATTCCTAGGAATAATGAATAGGCCAATCCCTCCAAGGTTTGAAAATGGAAAATATGTGGAATTATATGATTTATATATAATGGTGCAAAGAGAAGGTGGATATAGAAGAGTTTCAACCTATGATATATGGGTTGTGATTGCAAAGGAATTGGGATTTGACTATGAGGACAAAGATATGATGCGGGTCTTGTATGCACAATACCTTGATGTACTAGATTGGCAATATTTAGTCCACAAAAATGCCGGGAAAACAGCCGCAAAAGAGATGAATGAAAGGCATGAAAGTAGTCAAGTTAGAAGGGTAAACACATCACCAAACATGTCTATGGAAGCAACATCATCAAACAAAGAAATGAAGCCAAATGAAGAAGACTTTGCTTTATACATGGGTGGTGATTGGAGGGCAGCAAAAAGGTACATGAAGAGAAGAAATTTCGACTTCACACAAGCCGAAATAGCCCTCAAAGAAGCCATAGAAACTCTACCGACAAGTCCCATGAGCCCTAGTTATATTTAGGGGCGAGTGTTGATTTGTAAATATAACTTTATTATGTTTATGTGTTGTGAATATTTGAACTTAAAGTATTGTATGTAATATGTGTATTATGTAAATTAGTTATAGAATCATTAGGCTAGTTAGATTATATAAGAATTTGAAGATCATATACATATGGGTCAAAACATACGGCTACACTTCTGTTCAAGACCACAACCACAAGATCAAGACTACACATTGCATACATGGCTGGAACAAGGCTGCATACTTATGTGAAGTACTTAGAATCAAGAACAGAAGCAAAGCAGAAAGATACACAATGTTTCGAAGATTAAAGATGTGCAAAAAGACGATTATGCCCTGACCGTTATATTAGTTATTTGGCGCCAAAACTGAAATGGAACGGTGGGACATCAAGACAAACCGTTTGGAAACAGTCACTTCTATTCGAAACATATATATAGAGAGGATAGACATCATAATTCAGTTATCAAGATTGTAGAACAGAAACAATCCTCTCGAAAACTTCCAGAATTGTCTTAATTATTCAATCATTTGTATCGCATACTTCAATTCATTCTTATAATATCAATCATTCGTTTATTTTGTATCCCAGTTACTTGTGTTTGATCAATTCAATCCGCTGCAATTATCTGTTCTGGGCCAACACCTGACTCCCTCCCTCCTCCACTCCAATCCACTGTAAATCACCTTCAATTATGAAGTCAACAATCACGTCCCATTCACCTACTCTTCCTTTCCTTCTAGAGAGAAACAAAATTCCTCGCCCATGACAACCATCATTCGCCGGAACTTCTCCAGACATCCCAAACATGGAAAATATGGCAGACGTCTTGTTCCGTCTCCGGCAAGGTGGAGAAAAGAAATCGAACAGGTGGTCGGGGTGGTGCCGGGGATGTATTGGCGGAGGAGGAGGGAGAAAGAAGGAGAGACGTCTTTGTCTGCTGGTCGTCTCTATGACGTCTCCGAAAAGCTGTCGATCTTTGGCGTTTCTGGTGTCGTCTCCCACCTCCCCGGAGACGTCTCGGCAGCGCAGAGCCGTTTCCGAGATAGGTGGCGTCGTTTCATTGGACAACCATGGCGTCTCCGAAGTCGCTTCCACCTCCTGGGAATTCGGGAACCGTCTCTTCAAAGACGGTTGAGCTGGTCATTTTGGTGAAATGCCTCGGTCAATGGCTAATTGGGTGATTTTCCCTTTTTTTATATGTCCACCAAGAGAAGTCAAAATCAATAAGGCCACAAGGTGCGTCACCCCTTTTGGCCACGCGTACCCACTACCCCCTAAGGAGCACCACCGCCAGTGTTCCAGGTAGTGGGTTCCGGTTATGGCAAGTGGGTGATAGGCAAGGGTGGTAAATTGAAAGTTGAACAACGATAATTTGGCCGTTGGCTTCTTAAAATAATAATAATAATAATAATAATAATAATAATAATAATAATAATAATAATAATAATAATAATAATAACAATAATAATAATAATAATAATAAAATCTCTCCTAAAATCACGTTAAATACTGACCATGCATCCAACCAACACAACCACTACTACCTATTTCATCTACGTTCATCCAAAAATAATTTGTTCATACACTTATATGAAAAATGATCGATATTGAAGATGAAGATATACACATTCCACCGCTCGTTGTCAATCGAATATTACTATCAACCGATAACAGCCTATAATTTTTTTGCGGATATCGTCGGACAAGCTGAACAAGAAAACATAACAACATTAAAAAGAAATGTGGGCCACTTTATTTGCGAGAAAGGCCATAATGTTTTAACGGATGCTTAGTTTGTCGATAACATAGAATACAACCAAGATACGTTTTCATAAAGGTTTCAGATGTCGAAAACTCTATTTTTAAAAATTTTAGGTTATGTAGAAGCAAATTTTGAATGGTTCTAAGTGGGCTTAGACTTGAGAATGAAAAAGAGTTTCACGCCAATACAAAACGTCATTCCTGTTAAACAACCGCAAGCGGTAGTCCTCCTGACGAGTATGATGAGTATTTATGTATGGCTGAGAGGACGTCATGTGAATGCCTACAACATTTTTGTAATGCCATAATTAAGTTATACTATGAAGAGTTTTTACAAAGACGGAAAAGCCACTACATTGCAAATTTGTATGAAGAACACTAAGAAAAATATCATTTAACCGATATGATCGGTAGCATTGATTGTACACATTGGAGAGCTTGTCCTAGGGAATTACGAGGACACTATATGAGATGTGATCACCAATACCTTACGATCATGTTAGAAGTGGTTACATTAATAAATTTGTGGTTTTGGCATGCATTTGTTGGTCTGCCCCATACACTAAACGATATCAATGTTCTTCAGCAATTTCTAATTTTTCTCATCCAACAGAACGAAACCTCTTCAAGTGTTAGTTTCATTTAAATGGCCACTTCTTAGTACATGATGTATAGATATCCCTAGCCTAATATAGGTGTTTATTAGTTGTTTTGTGTATGTTTTTACGTGTCGTGTGTGACTGTAACACCCCAACCGATGGCGGAATCATCGAGGTGCCACGTAGTGACGATTGTTCAAAAGCTCATGGTACTAAAATGTAACTATTTGATTATTGAATATTGTTTTACAACATGTGAAAATTAAATACAAGACAACAAAGATAAAGATAATTGATTGATTTAATCTAAGTCCAAAGTCCTATGTGAAGCGTCAAGCAGCTTATCCTGAAACATGCACGAAAATAATTTTGCCAACATATGATGTTGGTGAGTACTACTTAGCTTTGTACATATAGTATAAGTTTGAAAGGTAGTACAATTCATGTGTCTAGCATCATCAAGGCATTATGTAAACACGAAAGTAACCAAACAAGACAAAGATCAAATGTAAAGTTTGTAAAATGAAATTGATAATGAGCACCCTAACACGTGTCAAGTCTAAAAGAGCACCATAACATAAGTTATGTCTAAATGAGCACCGTAACATAAGTTACGTCTATATGTAAAGAGCATTATAACATAAGTTATGTCTAGATGTATGATTTTGTATGTAAGCTACGTTCATGTTCAAACATAAGCACAAAGAATAACAAGACACGTATATGAATTGTAAATGAATAAAAATGTATGTATAAATGAATATGAAAGTTTTGTATACTTGTGCATGAATCACCCCAAAAGTTGTAAAAGCGAAAAAGAGGATAAGTAATACTCACCTTAGCATTAGCAAGGTGGTAAGTCTTGTGGAATTGAATAAGTGTAATCCAACGTTGCCAGGTATCACCCTATGTATAAGGTAGCAAATAAGTCTAAGTCTATCTAGTCAATAAGTATTTTCTAAGGTTCCGAATTGGGGATAAGTATTCGTTTGATTAATAAATTGAACGTTTAATAAATAAGAGAAATTCGATAAATAAATAAACAAAAGTCTTTTTGTAAATTTTAAATCAAAGATGGTCACAATATAAAGTTTTAAGTGTGAAAATAATTTTTATAAAATTATTTTCTTATAAATAGAATATTAAATCTATTTATTTCAAATTGTCAAAATGTAACTTTAATATTTAAAAATATTAAAATTAAAGAATTTTTAAATTAAAAATTGTATTTCTGTTCCAAATGAATAGAAATAATTTATGTAAAATTTTGGTACAAAAATATTGAAAAATGAATTTATTATGATTTATTTATGATTAAAACTAACAAAAATTGATTAAAAATATTAAATAAACGATTTTTCTAAAATAAAAATTATTTTAGAAAAGTTTAATGTTATATAAACTCAGAATAATTTTGTGCAAATTTATATAATCGTTTTGATATTTTTATAGAATTTTATAATTTTAAATGAATAAACTTGTAATATATATAATATATATTAAATAAATTAGTTTTGAAAAACTAAAAATTGGACAGCAAAGTTTATCATTGGAATAACGTAAAATAAATTTTGTAGAATTTATAAAATAGTTTTAGTATTTTAAAATGATTTTTAAAATAATAAAGAAAATATAAGTATAAAAGAATAACACACAAAAAAAAATAAAATGTTGTTTATAGTGGGACTCGAACCTTGGCCCCCAGGCCGGTTCATTTTTAAGGGCAGGAGGCTACACCAACTGATCTGGATCAGTTGGTTGTTTATTTTCTGTTTTAAAATAATTATATATGTTATCTACGATTCATGTTCTTCCCCAAATCAATTGATTCAAGCCCTAGATTTTCCAATCGTTACAATTCGTGTTCAATAGCCCCTGAATCGTTGGGGCTATTGTTCACAAAGTGCCGATGAGTGAACCCCAACAAAAAAAGAACTTACACGAAACCGTAACCGGGTATTAAGCTCGGTCAACTGTGAAAGTCAAACGTGACTCAAAAATGCTGCGATTGAAGGTTGTTAACAGAAATTGAAGGTGGAGAGATGTTTATTGGCGATTGTAGGTTGTAGGGAAAGCCTCAATTTATAGGGAAGTGCTCGGGTTGATGTATTTGGTATGTTTGACTCGTTTAATGGTGTTGACGTGTTTGATTGGCACGATTTGAGAATAATTAGCCGATAATTAATCGTGTAGATGACGCGTCTCAGTCAACTAATCAAGCAATTATACCAAATTAGGATAAAAACGCGTGTGGATTGAGATGTTTATGGTAGCCGATCTGTGTAGTTGACTTTTGTAGTCAAACTGTTTGATTTCAATCATGATATATAATTATTATACATGGGTTTCAGATCAGGAAGATAGTGTAGGTCGGCTGGTTTGTGTGTGTGAACTTATGTCTGACCCGGCTCCCTGCCCGGGTTCGAGTCCCGGTAGGAGCAAAGTTTTTTTTCTTTTTTTTTTTTAACAGATAAGGGAGTAAAGGAGAGGTGGGCCGGATGATGAGCTGCCTTGGTTTTGGGCTTAAGTTGTTGGGCTCCGAAAGATGGGTAGAAGGGATGGTTGGGCTGGACTAGGGGTGATGGGTTTAGTTTGGTTTAGTTCACTTGTTTAAATAAGAAGACTAACACTATTACTTTTATTATTATTATTATCATTATAGATAAGGATAAAATGCGACGTACAAAATAGGAGGTTCGAAAATAAACATAAAGATATATATATATATATATATATATATATATATATATATATATATAATGATAAAAGTGACGGATGTCACAGTGACTAAGGCATGTCTTGGCACGACAGGCGAGTATGAAAGTTTTACATGACTAGCCTTGCTAGGATGGTTGTAGGCTTCTTGTCTTGTAGGAGAAACTCAGTATTTAACCAAAATTCTTGGAGGGTATCGAGATAGATGAGGGCATCAGCGGTTAGGATTGTCAGGTATTTGGAATTGAGGATGATGTCAATGGTGGTATGGAATGGAACGTTTTCATCTGTTTTGACCAGATATGGGAGATAATTTTGGGTGGCTTTGGCTTGAAGATCCATTATAATGGATTTCAAGTGTGAAGATGAGAGGAATTTGAGTAAGGGTTTGAGGTTGAAGAAGGCGGTTTCAGTATTTTGAATACAATGAGACAGTATAACAACTGTTGTGGTAAAACAGGGTTTTTATAGGCTCTTGTGAAACCGCTGATGTGGCCAAAACTCTGCTTTTGAGAGCAGACGTGGCAAACATCTGGTGGCATACAGCTGTTGCCAAAGGTCTGATGCAAACAGCTGATGTCTTACCAAAGTGCTGATGCTAACAGCACTTGGTTTTTTTATTTTATATATATATATATATATATATATATATATATATATATAATGAAACAGTTGTTTTATCTGAACAGAGGTTTGAAACAGATTTTTCAACCAAACAGTGGTTGTTTTATCTGATCAGATGTATGAAACAGATTTTTCAACTAACAGTGGATAGAATGAATGAAATAGTGGTTGTTTTATCCTTGACAGATTTTTCAACCAAATTGATATTTTTAAGGATGAATTTTGATTTTCTGAAACATTTTAATGTTTTTATTTAAAACATTTTTTGAGAATTCGATTAAGGATCGTAATCACGAACCGTGATCTCATGAATACCAACCATAAGGTATAGAATCCCCTCCGATCGTGCAAAATGATTCAGAAACAAACTGTAACGATTGTAATGAAAACAGATAACGAATCACCGAGCAATTTCCATAACTATACTCGTGTATTAGATCAAAATATCAATAATTACAATTCAAACCTAGACCTAATACAGAGAATATCACACAAACACAAACTAGGGAAAAGCTCCAAATGATAACTCTCTATAAAATAACTAACTTTCCCCTATTTATAGCCCTTCCACCTTCGCCCCTTTCAAGAGGTCGAAGGTGTTCATTGACCCCTTTGTGGTTTCGAATGAAACCTTTTCTATTATTCAATATATGTTCGACCTATAATAAACTACATTCGACCTCCTGACTGGTCAAATGTATCTTCAAGCTAAAGTCTTGGTCTTTTTCTGATTATCTGAACCTTCGACATTCAGTACTGGATCACTAGCTGGGGACATTCATGAATAATGCACTTACAATCTCCCCCTTGGACCTAGCTAGTGATGTACCAAATCAGAAAGTTATCAATTCTTCAAGTCATGATCTCATCCTATTGAACGGCTTGAAAACTTTCCATCTTCTTGCACGTTTGTGTCGAGGTTCTTGTCTATCTTTGCTGTAAGCTTCAAAATCTTTGACAGGCTCCATAAATCTTGGCTTTGTCATTTGTTGGTCCAGAGATGAAGACAGACATCAAATCTTGAATTCTTCATTCTTCAATCATTTCTTTAACAACCTCTTACTAGCTTCTGTTGTTCTGGTGATCTTGATGTTCAGGTTTGGGTCTTGTTTAGTTACACACTTTGTCAATGAATCTTGAGGAGTGCACCTATTGTGTTTGATTCTGCAGAAAAATATACTAAAAACTGCACAAACTACAACCATCGTAAACACGACAAAAATCTCGGAAGTACTCTTCACATTCCTTTTGACCCTCAATAGTTCTCCCCCTGAACTATTAAACATCTTTAAAATGCACCAGAAACTTGAAAATCTGTAGTCTTTTTCTGCTTTTAAGTAACTAAGCATTCACATTAAGTATCCCATCATTGTTTATCGAAAATAAAGTAGAAACAAAACATTTTGATTTTTCAAAGTTTATGCTAAAACACACCAAAAATCTTTTTGAATTTTCAAATAGATTTCATAAAAGTAAACTAAACATATTTTCACAAATCTTCTGGTAGGAGGATCATATCAGTAACGAAACTATCAGTCAAAATTCTTTTTGATCAATTTTCTGCTTTTTGGCATTGAGCATCCTATAACCATTACTAGTATGTTTGTCCACATAAACTCAAAATCATTATTCATTGTTCAGCACTTCAGATACATTATGGTAATATTAGATACTGAAAAATATATGGTCCCCCGCACGTGACACATTCCCGTATCAAGAATTGCGCAAAGCTTCATTGTAACACGTGATTATATTGTAGTTATCTGTTAGTTACAAGGTATGAGGCACAGCGGTGACAGGTCAACAAATTAATGCTTCAAAGCGACTTATGCACTCAACCAGGGTGAGGACTAATATCATACATGATTTTCATCATAGTATTGATACGATACATTAGATAATCTTTGATTATCATCACACATGTTATGTTCCTCATTCGGTAACTTAAGGATTTGTCATTAAAGATCTTTTACTTAGATACCCTGACTGATCTAGGTCCGTAAATCAATACGACAAAAGATCAGTTAGGCTATCCCCAGATAACTAACAATATAACGACCAGAAACCTCCGATTTTGGCAATCTATCAAACGAAATTTCGGTACTAAAACTATATGCCAACGAGACGTTGATCCACATGATTTTCAGTTATTGATTTTAAATTTATATCACCATGCTAAACTTTAAATTTTGATTTCAAGCCTACCAATATATAATTGTAGTGGCTACTCAATGTTGTAACATCATTTTGTTTTCGGAGTAGTTTGACAGTTCATTGATATACTATCATTTCCTCTTTTTCTCCAGAAAAACTCATTTTGGATTTTCTAAATTTTTATTTATATTTTTCTGAAATTTTCTCCCCCTAAAATCTTAAAATAAGCATATTTTTGGATTTTTAAAACTTTTGAAGAAAAACAAAAATAAAATGATATCCGATGCGGTTTACTCCTTGAGTTTCAAAACCAATTTTCTCACTCAGATTACTTGGCTCACTTTGTTCGTTCAAATAGTAAAACCATTAACAAAGATAAGAGGTTTTAGAATAGACCATTTTGTTGCATCTGTTGTAGAAATCCAAAACCTGCGAGCAATTGCCACTACTAGAAAAATACCCCTATCTTGACGCGCATTGCGCGTCATAAAAGGGTATTTATGACACACAGCAAAGTGTCAAGGAAGAACATGTCATTAAATTTTTATGACATGCAAGCGCGTGTCATCGTTTATGACACTCCTTTACGACACGCTTTTTTGACACACCTTTATGACACTAATTTTGTGTGTCATGTTTTTTTTTAACCTAAAAAAAATTCTGCAAAATAACTAATAAATCTGGATTTATATTTATTTTTATAATAACAAAATCAATAAATTTCAAAATAAAATTGCATATATTATATATACCACAAAAAAATTACAATTAGCATTTGTCGAATCCTACCACTAGTTACAAAAATATTGTGTCAATACATTACATTAGTCTAGACTAAACGTACGGATAACTTGAAAATGAAGGTTGCGGCATAACTAGACCACTCTTCACGAATGGCATTAATATCCGCATCTATGTTAGCATCTACTCCTCCCCCTACCTGAGACAACAATTAAATTAATAAGATGAAGGTTAATGTTCGTGATGGTTTTAATTTCAAGACGAGAATTATTACTAACATAAACATCAAAATCACTTAATTTTTATAAACATACATATAGTTGCAACTTTGCACTCTGCTTGTCATTGTACCTACATTTGCAAGAAATATGTAAAAGTCTGCACATTATATCAACAAACAATAACAAATAACTAGGTTTATACCCGCGCGCGTTGTGGCGCGCTCGACCAAATCATTCTAGTATTATTACCCGCGCTTCGCGTCGGCAGGGCTTAAATGGATTAGCTAATGCAATCGTTTAAAAATAAGGCTACACCTTTCATCTACTACTGTCTTACACTAATCAAAAACCATCGTTTAAAAGTAGAAGTGGTAGTATAACCGAAATGATAATGTGCTCTATTCTAGTTTACCATAATAAAAATGGTTGTTTTGGGTTAGGCAAAACTGAAGCAACATAGTTGTTTAATTCCATTGATATTTATATAAATTTTATATACTATCAGATAACTATATTTAATATTATGTATTGCAATACATCAACACATATAATTTGTTTAATTAATAAAATCGGTTGTTTTTAATAACCCCAAAAAGAAACATGTCTCATAGAATGGAGAGTTAGGATATACGTATCAAAGGAAACATGAATGAAGCACAGTACAACATGCCACTGCATAAAGCAGTGATATATGGTTTAGGTTGCTAGCTTCTTGGAGGAAAATGCAACTAAATCAATTATTCAGATGAAGCCTATTTTCATGCCTAGAGAATGAACTATCAAATATTCCAATTTGCTTAAGCTATTTTGACCAATTTTTGCGTAAATGAATAGTTCAACTACAACAAAAGATGCATACTATATACTTTAAATAAAAGCATGCCTTTTATCAAAGAATAACGTCTTTGTTTCCGTATATATCGTATTCTTTCATGTATGGGTCATTACTTTGTTGCTCCGAACTTCAACGAGAGTCAAGATCAAGACCTAAATTTCAATTTGGTGGTGTTGTGATCTTGTATATATAAAACGCCAGTTCATTCAATAATTCAACATCCTCCCGTAATTCAAATGATCCTAACTCCCAATCGAGCATGCAAGTAACTGAATTGCTCCTTCCCCAATGGTTTTGTAAGAATGTCAGCTAACTGTTCTTGTGTAGGACACGGAATCAACTTGATCTCCTCATCTTCAACCAGATTTCTGATGTAGTGATAACGAATGTTTATGTGCTTGCTGCGCCCATGAAACCCTTGATTCTTCATAAGAAAAATGGCAGATTGGTTGTCACAGTGTATAGCAGTAGCCATTTTCTGCTCCTGATTGATCTCCTTTAACAGCATCCTCATCCAAACGGCTTGACAAGAAGCTGCATTAGCTGCAATGTATTCCGCCTCCGTTGTTGATAAAGCCACAACCAGTTGTTTCTTGGTACTCCATGATACCGTCGCCGACCCGATTGAGAAAACATTAGCCGACAAACTCTACCTGTCTTCACTTGAGCTACCCCAATCACTATCTGTATAGCCTTCCAATACTACATCCTTGGTTCTCCCGTACCATAATCCATAGTCAATCGTACCTGCAATATATCGTAGAACCCGTTTTGCAGCTCCAAAATGTAAAACGGATGGTTTATGCATGAACCGAGATATTAACGAAACCGCAAACGCAATGTCGGGTCGCGTATGTGTGAGGTAGATGAGACCCCCCACAAGGCTTCGAAATTTTGTTGCATCAGCGGCTTCTGCGCCGTCTTCTAACATCAACTTTTCACCTTGGTTCATTGGTGTTGCGACCCTTTTACAAGCAGCCATCCCAAACTTTGACAACAAGTCTTGTGCGTACTTGTGTTGAGATATAAACAAGCCATCTGATCGTTGAACCACCTCTAGCCCAAGAAAATAGTGAAGTTCACCAATATCTGACATCTCGAATTCTGTGATCATCTTGTTCTTGAATTCCAGCAGAAGCGATGATGATGAACTCGTGTATATAACATCATCTACATACAAACATACTATGAGTGTTTCACCATTTGATGTCTTCACATACACAGTGGGTTCACTCAAGCTTCTAACATAACCATGCCTTTGAAAATAGCCATCAATACAACCGTACCAAGCCCGAGGGGCTTGCTTTAGGCCATACAAAGCCTTGTGAAGTCTACACACCTTCCCTTCTTGGCCTTTGAGTTCGAAACCAGGAGGTTGTTGTACGTATACCTCCTCTTGTAGTGGATCGTTAAGAAATGCAGACTTAATATCAAATTGATAAACCGACCAACCTTTTTGGGCTGCAAGAGAGAGCACCACCCGAATAGTTTCAAACCGAGCAACGGGTGAAAAAGTATCTTCAAAATCAACCCCTCGTTCCTGAGCATAGCCCTTCGCCACGAGACGTGCTTTATAACGTTTAACTTGACCATCCGAGTGAAGCTTAGTTTTAAAGATCCACTTCAGCGCGATTGCCTTCTTACCACTTGGTAAATCTGTGAGTGACCAAGTGTTATGTTTTTTTAACGATTCTAACTCTTCCTTCATCGCTATCTTCCACTCCTCTTTCTCTATTGCTTCTGCAAACGTAGTGGGCTCAATGACCGAGAGAGCAAATTGGCAGGTTTCATCCATCTCGGTTGTGTGTTCATAGAGATTAGCCAGTGTTCGGAGTCCTCCTGGACCAACTTCAGGCGAACTCGACCCTGACGGAGTGGAAGATGGTGTTTGAGGACTACTACTCGAGTGACTTGATGAGGGACTCGAACTCTGAACAGTGGAGCTATTGGGTGGTTAGGATCCACTGTTAAAAGTTTGAGTTGTGGTGGTTGTCACTTGATCTTCATTATTAATGTTTATATTATGCACCACTTGAGCTCCTTGTGCGTGATCACCATTGGAATCTTCCCATTTTGCAAGCTCGTCAAAAATAACACCCCTGCTTGTAATAACACTTTTCTTTACAGGATTATATAAACGATAAGCTTTAGAGTTTGGGCTATAACCAATAAAAATACACTTTACCGACTTGGAATCCAACTTCTTTCGAAGATGTTTGGGTTTGAGAGCGTAAGCAACACACCCGAAAACCCGTAAATGACATACAGATGGTTTTCGTTCATACCACAACTCAAATGGTGTTTTGTCCGGCACTACTTTAGTAGGACACATATTGGTTATGTAAACCGCCGCAGCAACCGCTTCTGCCCAATACTCGTTTACCAAGTCCTTCGTTTTCAGCATACACTTGGCCATTTCTTGAACGGTTCTGTTCTTCCGTTCCACCACACCGTTTTGTTCGGGTGTGTAGGGGGCTGTCAATTCACGATGGATCCCATTACTTTCACAAAACATATAGAACTCTTTTGACACAAACTCACCCCCGCGATCTGTACGAAGAGTACCAATCTGTTTTCTAGACTCACGTTCGACTTTTGCCTTGAACACTTTGAACTTGTCAAAGCTTTCACTTTTGTTATGCAAAAAATACACCCAACTCATACGAGTATAATCATCAGTAAGTAGAAAAAAATACAGATTACCTCCAAGCGATTTTGTGTTCATTGGACCGACAAGATCGGCATGAATTAGGCTTAAAGGTTCATTTGTGCGGCCTCCAGCTGTAGGAAATGGTCTTCTTGTTTGCTTTCCGAAAATACATCCTTCGCATATAGCATCAAGTGGCGTAACTAGAGGCAACCCAGTTACCATCTGCTTTCTACATAGGGTTTAAAGACCATGCTCATGTAGGTGTCCAAACCGTAAGTGCCATAAAGCAGAGTTGGAAATCTCCTCTGCGACTGTTGCAACAGGTTGTACTGGGTGCACCGGATCTCGTACAACATCCAAAGGAAAGGTCCGATTGCTGGACATCGGTACTTTGCACGTAACCTCCCCGGATTGTTTGTGTATTATAACACACGAATCATCATCAAACACGAGTTTGTAACCTGACTGCATCAATTGCCCAACACTAAGTAAATTATAACCGAGTGCGGGAGCAAATTGTACCTCATTAAGTGTCTTGTATGATCCTTTTGAAGTGCCGAACTTGATGGTACCTTTGCCCTCGACTTGAATGGAGTTGTCATCACCCATCTTGACTTGAACCTTTACGCCATCATCAAAATCCTTAAATAATGACTTGTAACCTGTCATATGGTTACTACAACCTGAATCAAGAAACCAAACGTGATTCTTTTTCTGATCAACCTCATTTGTGGGTGCTTCTTCGGAACAAATCGCCATGAATAATCGATAATCATCATCATTCTCTTCTGCTTCATTGCCTAAGGCAGCTTGAGGTTGGGCTTCATACCAGCAATCTGCCTTCAAATGACCTAAACGGTTGCAATTATAACATTGGATAACACCTCTTCCTCTTCTATTAGATCTGCCTCCACGACCACGACTTCGGCCACGGAAGGTTGTTCGTCCTCTGCCACGAACATAAGATGAACCTTCATCTTCTTTTGCTTGGAAGGCTTGACCTTCAGTCATGTTTTCGAGCCCCCGGTAAACACGACCCTCATGTGCCTGTAAGGAACCAATGAGTTGATCAAATGATAATGTAGTGAGGTCTTTGGATTCCTCAATAGCCGTTACCACGTGATCCCATTTGGCCGGTAAGCTCCGTAGCACTTTCTCAACAACGGTTTGATCACTAACCGTTTCACCATAAGACCGCTTCTGGTTCACATTTTTCATTACTTTGGAAAGAAAATCCGCCACGGATTCACTCTCCTTCATCTGCAAGGTCTCAAACTCTTGCCTTAGAGTTTGTAGCTTAACCGTCTTCACCTTCGAGTCCCCTTGGAACTCAGTTTGCAACACATTCCATGCTTGTCGTGCAGAAACAACAGCTGCAATTCTTGAGAACACGTCATCGTGCACCGCCTGTTGGATAAGATACAACGCCTTTGCATCTTTCTTTTTGTTCTCCGCTAACCGCAACCGATCTTGATCAACTGAATTGTACCCGACACTCACCAAATCCCACAAATCGTGAGACATCAGAAGGGTCTTCATTTGCACACTCCAAAACTCATGCCCATCACCCTTGAAGATTGGCAATGGAACCGATGGTAGCATGTTGGAACTGGAAGTAGCGGTTGCCATCGATACACAGCAGCACTCAAAACTGTTTTGCCTTTCTATCTCGTAATCCAAGCTCTGATACCACAATGTTGGTTTTATGAAACACACAACAGAGTGGGATAAAGATAGCTGGAACTTGATTGCTTTATTGATCACAGAAGAGGCTATATTTATAGCCATACAGATACAAACGGTAACATGAATTATTCAAAACAAAAACTTGAAAATAGCAACAGACTAAGACTTCTCCTATAGAATAGGTTATTCAGCTGCGAAGCAGTTCCAGCTTGTGAGAATAAAACGGAAGTTGAAAACGGTCTTCTCATTTGAATTAATTCAACATGTTTAAATATTAGTTTGTTTTAAATAAATAATATAAACACCATTTTTTTAAGGGAGTGCACGTGTATTGTGCTATAACATGAACTATCATTTACAAACTAAAGAGTTGTTAGACATTAGTCGATAAACAAAAGATGTGAAGTCTAATACCTTATCAAGCCTTTTCGCCTCAAACGTCAAAGCCAACCTCTCCAACGCCTCCACGGCCGCGTTCCTCGCACTCTAATTTTCACCAAAACATCCACCAAAGTCTCCACCATCACCTCACTTAAAACATTGTTGATATACGTAGGGTGCGGAATCCCCTCCGATCGATTAAGGATCGTAATCACGAACCGTGATCTCACGAATATCAACCGCAGGGTGCGGAATCCCCTCCGATCGTGCAAAATGATTCAGAAACAAACTGTAACGATTGTAATGAAAACAGATAACGAATCACCGAGCAATTTCCATAACTTTACTCATGTATTAGATCAAATTATCAACAATTACAATTCAAACCTAGACCTAATACAGAGAATATCACACAAACACAAACTAGGGAAAAGCTCCAAATGATAACTCTCTATAAAATAACTAACTTTCACCTATTTCTAGCTTTTCCACCTTCGCCCCTTTCAAGAGGTCGAAGGTGTTCATTGACCCCTTTGTGGTTTCAAATGAAACCTTTTCTATTATTCAATTTGCGTTCGACCTATAATAAACTACATTCGACCTCCCGACTAGTCGAATGTATCTTCAAGCTAAAGTCTTGGTCTTTTTCTGATTATTTGAACCTTCGACATTCAGTACTGGGTCACTAGCTGGGGACATACATGAATAATGCACTTACATTTTTGTTGTTTAGTCCATGTTTAGCATACCAATTCTAGAAATCAGATTTGTGAAGGTAGATGTGTCTAAAGCTTTTGTCAACACATTTGCCAACTGATCTGAAAACAAAATGATGAATTGATAAACATTGAGTAGCCACTACAATTATATATTGGTAGGCTTGAAATCAAAGGTTAAAGTTCAGCATGGTGATATAAACCTAAAAACATTAACTAATAATCATGTGGATCAACGTCTCGTTGACATATGGTTTTGGTACCGAAATTTCGTTTGATAGATTGCCAAAATCAGAGGTTTCGGGTCGTTATATTGAAAGTTATCTGGGGATAGCCTAACTGATCTTTTGTCGTATTAATTTACGGACCTAGATCAGTCAGGGTATCTTAACAAAAGATCTTTTATGATAAATCCTTAAGTTACCGAATGAGGAACTTAACATGTGTGATGATAATCAAAGATTATCTAATGCATCGTATCAATACTATGATGAAAATCATGAATGATATTAGTCCTCACCCTGGTTGAGTGCATAAGTCGCTTTGAAGCATTAATTTGCTGACCTGTTACCGCTGTGTCTCATACCTTGTAATTAATGGATAACTACAATATAATCACGCGTTACGATGAAACTTTGTGCAATTCTTGATACGGGAATGTGTCACGTGCGCGGGGACCATATATTTTTTCATTATCTAGTATTACCATAATGTATCTAAAGTGCTGAACAATGAATGATGATTTTAGGTTTAAGTAGACAAACATACTGGTAATGGTTGTAGGATGCTCAATGTTAAAAAGCAGAAAATTGATCAAAAAGAGTTTTGACTGACTGTTTCAATACTGATATGATCCTCTTACCGGAAGATTCACAAAAATATGTTTAGTTTACTTTTATGAAATCTATTTGAAAATTCAAAAAGATTTTTGGTGTTTTTTAGCATAAACTTTGAAAAATCAAAATGTTTTGTTTCAATTTTATTTTCGATAACCGATGTTGGGATACTTAATGTGAGAGCTCAAATGCTCGAGAGTTGTGAAAAGGAAATCAAATTGAAAATTTTCAAGTTTCTGGTGCAAATGAAAAATGTTTAATAGTTCAGGGGGGAGAACTATTGATGGTCAAAAGGAATGTGAAGAGTACTTCCGAGATTTTTGTCGTGTCTAACACTGGTTGTAGTTTGTGCAGTTTTTAGTAAATTTTTCTGCAGAATCAAACACAACAGGTGCACTCCTCAAGACTCATCGACAAAGCGTGTAACTGAACAAGACCCAAACTTGAACATCAAGATCACCAGAACAAGAGAAACTAGTCAGAGTTTGTTAAAGAAATGACTGAAGATTGAAGAATTCCAAGATAGATTTCTGTCTTCATCTCTGGACCAACAAAAGACAAAGCCAAGATTTCTTGAGTCTGTCTGAGATTTCAATGCTTACTGCAGAGATAGACAAGAACTTCGACACAAACGTGCATGAAGATAGCAAGTTTTCAAGTTGTTCAAGATGATGAGATCAAGACTTGAAGAATTGTTAACTTTCTGATTTGGTACATCATTATTCATGTATGTCCCCAACTAGTGATCCAGTACTGAATGTCGAAGGTTCAGACAATCAGAAAATGACCAAGATATTAGCTTAAATATACATTCGACCAGTCGGAAGGTCGAATGTAGTTTATCTTTGGTCGAATGAAGATTGAATGAAGAAAAGGTTTCATTCGAACCCACGAGGGGTCGAATGAACACCTTCGACCTCTTGAAAGGGGCGAAGGTGGAAACCTTATAAATAGGGAAAAGTTAGTTATTTTGAGTGAGAGTTATCAGTTTAGAGCTTTTCCCAGTTTGTGTGTGTGATATTCTCTGTATTAGGTCTAGGTTTGAATTGTAATTGTTGATATTTTGATCTAATACACGAGTAAAGTAATGGAAATTGCTCGGTGATTCGTTATCTGTTTTCATCACGATCGTTACGGTTTGTTTCTGAATCATTTTGCACAATTGGAGGGGATTCCGCACCCTACGGTTGGTATTCGTGAGATCACGGTTCGTGATTACGATCCTAAAACGAATTCTCAGATGTCTATGTGCTTTGTTGTTGAATGAGATACTGGATTTTTGATGATATTTTCAGCAGATTGACTGTCCAACATGAGTGGAGTCCTTAGTGCAGTTATGCCAAAATCCAGCAGTTGATTTTGAAGCCACATGAGTTGGGCTGTACAGCTTGCAGCAGCAATGTATTCAGCCTCCGATGTTGAAGTTGAAACACCTGCTTGCATTTTGCTTTGCCATGAGACTAAGGCATTTCCTAGAAACTGGCACCCTCATGATGTAGACTTCCTTGTGGTGTGGCAGCCAGCAAAATCACTATCTAAATAACCTGAAAGCTCAATGTTTCCATTAGCAAGATACCAGATACCAAGTGTGGGAGCACCTTTTAGATATCTGAATATCCTTTTCACAGCAATGAGGTTCGACTTTCTAGGTGAAGCCTGGGATCTTGCACAAACACAAGGGGCAAACATAATGTCTAGCCTAGATGCAGTTAAGTACAATAAAGACCCAATCATGCATCTGTAATGTGTCTGGTCAACCAGTTCATCCTTGTCATCAATAATGAGTAGCTTGACTATGCTCATGGGTGTACTAGATGGCTTACAGTCATTCATCTCAAATCTAGTTAACAAATTTTTCACATATTTGTTTTGATGAATGAATGTGCCATTTTGAAACTGCTTCACTTGGAGACCAAGGAAGCACTGAAGTTCACCCATAGCTCTCATTTTAAACTCTGCTGTCCTGAGTACCCAAAAGTCTTCACACATTTTGTTACATGTGGACCCAAAAATTATGCCATCCACATAGATTTTAACAATCATTAAGTCTTTCCCTCTCCATTTTAAAAATAAGGTTTTATCAATTTTACCTCTTGTGAAACCAATAGATAAGAGAAAGGTGGAAAGAGTTTCATACCAGGCCCTAGGTGCTTGTTTTTATCTATACAAAGCTTTTTTGAGCTTGTATATATAATCAGGATGGAATGTGCCTTCAAAACCAGGTGGTTGACATACATAGACTTCCTCCTGAATTTTGCCATATAGTAATGCACATTTGATGTCCATCTGATACACCTTGATGTTGTGGTCGACAACAAAGGCTAGGAAGAGTCTGATAGCTTCTAGCCTAGCTACAGGAGCAAAGGTTTCATCATGGTCTATCCCCTCTTCTTTTCTGAAGCCTTGAACCACAAGCGTGGCTTTATTCTTGACAACTATACCCCTTTCATTAGTTTTGTTTTTGAAGACCCACGTTGTTCCAATTGGACAAAGATCCTTTGGCAGTGGTACAAGTTCCCATACTTGTTGTCTTTTAAACTTTAGGACCTCTTCCTCATGGTTTCTACCCAACTGTCGTCTTTTAGTGCCTCTTGGTACTTGACAGGTTGTGTGAGAGATAGAAATCCTGCAAAAAGACAGATGTTTGAGGATTGGCTTCTTGTGAGCACACCCTCTCTGATGTTGCCAATGATTTGATCTGGTGGATGAGCTCTTAGGTAGATTAGATCTCCCTGATATGGTATGATAGCATTTTGAGGTGAAGGACAGAGGTTTGGTGACTCTGTTGATGTAACATCTGTTTGCACTTATGTACTGCCAACAGATGTTTGAAATGGAGGTGGGGGAATGGGTCCATGTGGTGTGAAACTGGACTGACTTTTGTCAACAGAGGTTTGACTTTTGTCAACAGATGATTGAGCAGTGGATGTAATTGGTGAAGCAGTGGTTTGTGTCACACCCCAACCGATGGCGGAATACATCAGGGCGAGACTTAGTGGTAGATTGTTCAAAGACTTCATGACACTAGATTTTGTGACAATATAGTTTAAAGTTAGAATTTCATTTATTTTCTAAAAATAGAAATACAAGTAGTTCAAATAATGAAAAATACAAAAACAAGAATATGATAACTTGAACTAGAGTGAGTTTATATGTCCAATCCTAAGTAGTTTTCCTGAATGTCCTGCAATAAATATTTCCTGCAACATGTATAAAATATCCGTCAACACATAAAGCATTGGTGATCATACTAGTTTTTGACATACATACATAGTATAATAAAGTTTTGCTTATAGGCATATGCAAGAGAACCAGACAAACGGCGACTAGCCACGAAGAATTTTGCTTAACATCACCCATGTAGGGGGCAGATAGCCAATCCTATAGCGCTATACATGCAAGGTGGGGTGTCAACTATATGAACATTTGAATGTTAGAGTAAATAATTCTACATAGCATAGCGTACAAGCATATAATAGACTTTAGATTGCGCATGATAGAATTTAAAATATAATAGACTTTAGACTAAGCATAATAGATTGTAGAGTTTAAAATCGTTTGACTTTTGATAGTGATACATGTTGAGCCCCAAAGAATAAAGGATAAAGGGGGGACAGGTATGAACTCACCTTTGGGTGCGTTTTAGCAAGGTTCCAAAAGAATGAGTCATGGGGCATTAGTTCCTTAGCCTTGGTTAACTAGAATTATAAAAATAAAGAGTCTTAGGTTCGAGTTTAGATTATAGATTCAAGAGAGTCAAGCAAGCCTTTTAGGCAAACCAAGCACAAATTGCCTTTAGGGCAATCCGGATGTGATGAGATAAAGTTAGACCAAGCACAAAATCATCATAGATGATTCGGATGGTATAAGGTTAGGAATTTGAATCCATTTGATAGGTTCATGTCATAACCACTTCGTTTATGGAATAAACATGGGTTTTGGACACGGGATTTCCCCTTTCTAGCGTGGATAAATCCATAGCACAAGAAGGGTCAAGAGAGTTGGTAAGGTAGGGTGTAACCACAAACCTTCTAAAGATTAATAATAAACTAGTAAGATAGAAAGTTGAAAGTATATATTTATATTATTATATAGTATAATTCAGAAAACAACCACATTTGGAACGTCTTTTAGGTGCTCTACCCTTATCATACTTCTGTGGATAAATATGGGGAAGATCCTAGAGGTTTCTCCAAGGAGTTTTAGATGAAAAAGAAGAAGAAAAATAGAATGAAAGTTGAAGTTTTAAGCCAAAAAACTTATTGATGCAAAACAGGAAGTTTGGCTTGAAAACTTGAAGATTAGAGAGTTTTAGAGAGAGTTTTAGAGATGAACAAAGGATTAAGAAGTGGAGAGGGGTTGTATTTATAAGTGGGTTAAAGTGGTTGGGTATTAAATAGAGTTATTAAGGTGGTTGGGAGGAGATTAAGTGGGGGTTAACATGAAGATTAAGGGCTGTCACTTTTGAAATGCTACTGTTATCGAAAAAAATAGAAAAGTGAATGAACACAATTGTGATTTGTGTTGTTGTGGTTACTAAAAGTCAAACTAAACAATTTAGTTACGTTTTCTTTTTTTTTTCTTTTTTCTTCATAAAGCATTATTAAAATATATATATATAAATATATATTAGGATGTTAACTAAATGAGTTTCTTGTTATAACGTCTAAAATGAATAGGATGAATTATAATGACGACTCGTCATGAATTGGTAGGAGTATAAAAGAAGCGAATAAAGACGAACTTGGAATTTGTTAAACATAGAATTTAAAATATATGTAAAAGTAACAAAATCACGCGATGTTACAGTCTCCCCAACTTTAGGAAATTTCGTCTCGAAATTTAATTAAGAGTCAACCTTTTGAAAAATAGGTAAGTGGCTTAATATGGGTTTAATAAAAACAAAAACTTGTTAGTTTATTATGCTTAGATCGAATACGGTATCTAGTCACTTGTGCTATAATTATGCTCGTATGAAAAGTATTTTTTTTTTAATTTTTAACCCAAGGTCATACGTAGGAATTTGAAAGTTTGACCGACTAAAACATTTTTGTAAATAGTGAAGGAAGAGAGTACATATATGGAGTTAATGCAGCGAATTTTGAAAGGATAAGTAATTATATGGTATGAAATAGTGAAAATTGAAGTTAGTTAAGTATATTTTATAACATATTGAAATTTTGGGGAAATTAAGTAATTATATGGTATAACGTATATGTAATAGTAGAAATTTTTGGCTTGTAAAAGAGATGTCCTTGGGTAATTGTGTAAATATGTGAGCATAATAAGTGACTAGATGTGGGAATGGGTAGTTTTTAGTAAAAGATACTTGGTTTGCACAAGGTTGATAATTTCACTTGATTTTTTTTATAAGACGACTAAAATAAACGGGAAATTGGAATATGTGAAAATAGCTTTTTGGTGATATAAATAGTATTTTTTTAGTTTTGAAATCTAGTATATAAGTAGTCAAAAAAAAATATATATGAAAGCGAGGAATAAATCTTGTTTTAAATGTATAAATGCTTTTAGAGGTTAAGGCCAAAGTTCACGGGACTTAGAACGAGATTCTTGAAAATGAGAGGATTGCTGATTAAGCAAGGAAAGCACGAGGAAGGAACGAAGTTCGATGGAGATTGCAAGTATAGATTATTCATAGAAAGGATGATGTTGTATATTGGATAGTGTGGTTTAAAACAAGGTTATGATATGCATAAAAGACGAATGATGCAAGCGTAATTAGACTAGTAAACTATAACATAAATGGTATCGCAAAAGATAAATAACGTAAGTGTTTGTCAAAATTTTAACTCGACACCCAAAACTTCTCATGGCATGAATAACTCTAATTTTGGTAGTATGACAGGACATTTATGTATACGATGTACCGGCGGCGTATCCACCATGTCGTTATCATACCTCATCCGTGTTGTTATTCAAGTCATGATAGTTTACACACACTAGGACTTGTTATGTTTTCCATGCGCCTAATTTTTGTAATTACGTGTGCACCTGTAATTAGTCCAATTGTCGTATGGTCTACATAATTTGTCTTAGTTATGTGTGAGTAGGTAGTGGACACAAAATACTTATACACAAAGAAAAATACATTAAACAGTTTTGATGTTGTACACATAGCAAGTAATGTGACATGCAAACACATATTGTGAAAAAGGCATTATGCAAGTTTTTTTGAAGTTGTTAACCGTACGCGTTTTTGGCGTGCATGTATGGTTTCATCACATAATGGTGTAGACTTGTGCATATGTGTTTATGTTCAGATGTATAAAATCTAACAAAAGAATGGACAATTGGATTCCTAATGGAAACGTGTAAAATGTTTTGACTGAGGGTAACATAAAATTCGAGTTCATTACAAATTGAGTTTATGGGTACGCGAGCAATTTTAGCTTTTCAAGATTAAGGGTCAAGTTTTATGGTAGAAGAATTTAGTCCGTTGGATGTTAAAGAAAAACATATTTAATTATAGTGGGGAAACTTTAGTGTAAAAGTTTTATCGAAGATGGTCGTTTGATTTATAAAAAAAAATCCATTTTATTAAGCGAGAAAAAAAATAGCTTATTGACAATTTTAGTTTGACGTTGATGAATATTTTGACTCGTGATACGATTTCAAGAGAAAAAGGTTTTGGGATGATAAAGAAGTAGGTTATTTGATTTAGCGCGTCTTTGCTCACAAGTCCTGTTTACAAAAAGAGTTTTTTTTAAACACTTTTACCATTTAGAATCTTGTTTGTCATACAGACTCGACGCACACATTTGTTAGTGGTTTGAAAGTGAGGATTTTATAGAAGAATAGGCATTATTTTAGAAATAGTAGGAAGAATTTTGTTCAAAATTTTTGAAAAAGATTTTGCGCGAGGAGAAAAGGGTTTTGCGATGTTTGAATTTTGCCGATAAATTATGATTGTAAACTAGGATAACGATGGTATTTCATAAAAAATAAAGAAAGTTTCACATCCGAACAATTTCTTGAAAACATTACATAAAGAAATTCTCATTTTTTTAAAAAAAGAAAAGAAAAATCAATCTTTTTTAGTGTGGTGAGTGGGTCTTCCAGCATCGTAGATCACCATGGCAAGTCTTGGGCATTGGTTGTCGAAGTGTGGTTTCGTTTGAAGTTTTTGCGTTTTTGGTATCCTTTTTCGTTGTTTGTTAGGGGTATGGGTAGATGGTTTAGTATTTACATGGTTTGTGCGGTATCGCTGGAGTTTGGAGTTGGGTTTATTGGTGTCTCTAGGTTGGGGAGAATCTTGATCAACTCTTAGGCAATAAGACTCACCAGTGGGTTGAAATCGATGCTGTTGAGACGGGAAGACATCTACGAGAATCATACATAAGAAAATTTGCATACGCGTTTTTTTTAAGCAAGGTGACTTTTGAATTTAGGAAAGGGGTTATTTGAATTTTGATTAACAATGAAAGCTTGTGAGTAAGGTTTCACTAGATCGGTAAAGTTGGTGCAAATTTAAATATATAAAAAAAATATATATATACAAAAGTTTAAGTTGTTCTCATAGACTTAGTATGCAAGCTCTAGTTACACGTATAGGATGCAAGTTTCACATTGTTCAAATAGCATAACACGTATGTATAAGCAAGTATAGTGCACTTAGTTAACATAAAGGAGTTTTGATTTATGTTGGTTTGCGAATATTATTATTGTTTGGAGATTGCAAGAGTAGCTTGAAGCATGAGTCTTGAGATCGAGTGCGAAAGGATAAGGTACAATTTCAAGTAAATCGAATATATAATGAAAACATAGCATGAAAATAACATTGAAAGTAGTATTAACATAGAATGAGAGGCTTGTTTTAAACAAAACAATTGGAGTGTTCCGAAACGGAACTAAGACTAACCAAAGTGATTCGAATTTACCTTTGAGTTTGGAAACATGCTTTGGCCTAATAGGTGGAAATACTCTCGCCGAAACTTTCGGTTAACGGTATTCACCCTTCCAGTTACTACATGTTCCTTGTCATTTGTTTTGAGACTTTAGCGAGATTGAAAAAAAAATCATGGATTGAAACTAATCGCTAAGTTGCGGATTTCACTCCTATCTTAGAGAGGTCGTTTCTTTGAGTGTGGTTTGTACACTTTGTCCAATATGGTAAGAAAATTAATTCTAACCTTCAATTGGTAAGTGTCCACTAGAACGAGAATTGTGAAATTTCCACCAAGGTGAGGATATCACTCCTATCTTGGTGTAGTTTCGAAAAACACAAAGAATTTACGCAGATTGAAAGTTATCACCAAAGTGAGGGTTTCACGCCTATTTTGGTGATTTCCTTTCGTTTGTGTTATACGAGTCTCTTCGAGTGTAGAGTAATCCTCAAATAGGAAGGTAAATTTTAAGGACCAAGAGAATGGAGTAGAAGCAAGATAGGGAGAACAAGTATTTTAAGCATGATAAGAGGAATGATCAAAAAGGTTCTTAACTATAGTGTAGGTCAAACATGACAAATTTTCCTAATTCGCTATTGTCATGGCTCTGATACCAATCTGTCACACCCCAACCGATGGCGGAATACATCGGGGCGAGACTTAGTGGTAGATTGTTTAAAGACTTCATGACACTAGATTTTGTGACAATATAGTTTAAAGTTAGAATTTCATTTATTGTCTAAAAATAGAAATACAAGTAGTCCAAATAACGAAAAATACAAAAACAAGAATATGATAACTTGAACTAGAGTGAGTTTCTATGTCCAATCCTAAGTAGTTTTCTTGAATGTCCTGCAATAAATATTTCCTGCAACATGTATAAAATATCCGTCAACACATAAAGCATTGGTGAGCATACTAGTTTTTGACATACATACATAGTATAATAAAGTTTTGCTTATAGGCATATGCAAGAGAACCATACAAACGGCGACTAGCCACGAAGAATTTTGCTTAACATGACCCATGTAGGGGGCGGATAGCCAATCCTATAGCGCTATACATGCAAGGTGGGTTGTCAACTATATGAACATTTGTATGTTAGAGTAATTAATTCTACATAGCATAGCGTACAAGCATATAATAGACTTTAGATTGCGCATGATAGAATTTAGAATATGATAGACTTTAGACTAAGCATAATAGATTGTAGCGTTTAAAATCGTTTATGTTTTGATAGTGATACATGTTGAGCCCCAAAGAATAAAGGATAAAGGGGGGAAAAGTATGAACTCACGTTTGGGTGCGCTTTAGCAAGGTTCCAAAAGAATGAGTCTTGGGGGATTAGTTCCTTAGCCTTGGTTAACTAGAATTAGAAAAATAAAGACTCTTAGGTTCGAGTTTAGATTATAGATTCAAGAGAGTCAAGCAAGCCTTTTTGGCAAACCAAGCACAAATTGCCTTTAGGGTAATCCGGATGGTCATGAGATTAAGTTAGACCAAGCACAAAATCATCATAGATGATTCGGATGGTATAAGGTTAGGAATGTGAAACCATTTGATAGGTTCATGTCATAACCACTTCGTTTATGGAATAAACGTGGGTTTTGGACACGGGATTTCCCCTTTCTAGCGTGGATAAATCCATAGCACAAGAAGGGTCAAGAGAGTTGGTAAGGTAGGGTGTAACCACAAACCTTCTAAAGATTAATAATAAACTAGTAAGATAGAAAGTTGAAAGTATATATTTATATTATTATATAGTATAATTCAGAAAACAATCACCTTTGGAACCTCTTTTAGGTGCTCTACCCTTATCACACTTCTGTGGATAAATATGGGGAAGATCCTAGAGGTTTCTCCAAGGAGTTTTAGATGAAAAAGAAGAAGAAAAATAGAATGAAAGTTGAAGTTTTAAGCCAAAAAACTTACTGATGCAAAACAGGAAGTTTGGCTTGAAAACTTGAAGATTAGAGAGTTTAGAGAGAGTTTTAGAGATGAACAAAGGATTATGAAGTGGAGAGGGGTTGTATTTATAAGTGGATTAAGGTGGTTGGGTATTAAGTAGAGTTATTAGGGTGGTTGGGAGGAGATTAAGTGGGGGTTAACTTGATGATAAGGGCAGTCACTTTTGAAATGCTACTGTTATCGAAAAAAAAATAGAAAAGTGAATGAACACAATTGTGATTTTTGATGTTGTGGTTAATAAAAGTCAAACTAAACAATTTAGTTACTTTTTTTTTCTTTTTTCTTCATAAAGCATTATTAAAAAATATATATAAATATATATTAGGATGTTAACTAAATGAGTTTCTTGTTATAACGCCTAAAATTAATAGGATAAATTATAATGACGACTCGTCATGAATTAGTAGGAGTATAAAAGAAGCGAATAAAGACGAACTTGGAATTTGTTAAACATAGAATTTAAAATATATGTAAATGTAACAAAATCACGCGATGTTAAAGTCTCCCCAACTTTAGAAAATTTCGTCTCGAAATTTAATTAAGAGTCAATCTTTTGAAAAATAGGTAAGTGGCTTAATATGGGTTTAATAAAAACAAAAACTTGTTAGTTTATTATGCTTAGATCGAATACGGTATCTAGTCACTTGTGCTATAATTATGCTCGTACGAAAAGTATTTTTTTAAAATTTTTAACCCAAGGTCGTATGTAGGAGTTTGAAAGTTTGACCGACTAAAGCATTTTTGTAAATAGTGAAGGAAGAGATTACGTACATGGAGTTAATGCAGCGAATTTTGGAAGGATAAGTAATCATATGGTATGAAATAGTGAAAATTGAAGTTAGTTAAGTATATTGTATAACATATCGAAATTTTGGGGAAATTAAATAATTATACGGTATAACGTATATGTAATAGTAGAAATTTTTGGCTTGTAAAAGAGATGTTCTTGGGTAATTGTGTAAATATGTGAGCATAATAAGTGACTAGATGTGGGAATGGGTAGTTTTTAGTAAAAGATATTTGTTTTGCACAAGGTTGATAATTTTACTAGATTTTTTTTATAAGGCGACTAAAATAAACGGGAAATTGGAATATTTGAAAATAGCTTTTTGTCGATATAAATAGTACTTTTAAGTTTTGAAATCTAGTATATAAGTAGTCAAAAAAAAAATATGAAAGCGAGGAATAAATCTTGTTTTAAATGTATAAATGCTTTTAGAGGTTAAGGCCAAAGTTCACGGGACATAGAACGAGATTCTTGAAAATGGGAGGATTGTTGATTAAGCAAGGAAATCACGAGGAAGGAACGAAGTTCGATGGAGATTGCAAGTATAGATTATTCATAGAAAGGATGATGTTGTATATTGGATAGTTCATTGAACTTTACATTCAGAGTTTCTTCTATGATCTTGGTCCTTGTGTTAAACACTTTGTAGGCCTTGGCAGTAGAAGAATATCCCATAAAATATCCACAATCTACTTTGGCTGCAAATTTTGAGATGGAATCTTTAAGATTTAAAATGAAACATGGGCAACCAAAGATTTTGAAAATGAGATTAGTGGTTTGATTTTGAACAAAATTTCATAAGCAGTCTTTTGATATCTTGGGTTGATCCAAACTATGTTTTGAACATAGCAAGCAGTGTTTACAGCTTCCGCCCAAAAGGACAGTGGCCAACCAGAATCTGCTAGCATGGTTCTTGCAACATCAATGAGAGTTCTATGTTTCCTCTCAACCACCCCATTTTGCTCTGGTGTTCTTGGGATGCTGTACAGCCTCACAATCACTTTTGACACACAGAAATCATCCAACTCCTTATTTTTATACTCTGTTCCACTGTCACTCCTAAAGACTTTTACTAGCAAGTCATATTGTTTTTCAACTTTGGTGACAAAGTCCTTCAAGATACCTGCAGTCTCATCCTTAGAGTGTAAAAAGTAAGTCCAAGTAAACCTACAAAAATCATCAACTATGACAAGACAAAATCTCTTTCTTCTTAGACTCATGATTTTAACTGGGCCAAACAAGTCCATGTGCAACAATTGTTGACATTGGCTTGTTTTGGACTCATCAATGGATTTGTAAGAGCTTTTATGTTGTTTTCCTTTTAAGCAGGAAACACAATGCTCATCACACTTAAATTCTTTTGATGGAAGGCCTCTGACAAGGCTTTGTTTGGAGAGTGAGTTGATAGTTTGAAGGTTGGTGTGATCCAATCTCTTATGCCACAATTCTGTCTCTTTTGTGGAGGCAACAGAAAACCGACAGACATTTGCCATAGGATTGTCCATCAACATATCAACCACATACACATTGCCACTCCTATGAGAAACAAGTTGTGCTTTGCTCTCAGCAATGATGGTATCAATCTTTTTCATTGTAAGTCCCAAATACTAGATCTTATTAAGTGCAAGAGATTGTTATCACTTAGAAACACCTATTTGTTAGGTGTTTTAAGTGATTAATCTTGAAAAACAAAGATACTAGATAAAACTAGCAAAACCGACACACAAGATAAAGAGATTCAAGCTTTCCATTACTGATTAACATCAAAGAACCATGGATTACACAGAATAAGTACGCACCCTTCAACTTGTGCTACCAAATAATATCCAAAACCCTAACCCTAGAGCTGCACACAAGCATTCCTTATATAGCAATTCAGATGGGCCTGCGCACTTAAGCTAAGTGCGCAGGGCCCGTCCATTAAGTGTGCAGCCTAGGGTTTACACACAAACTATGTCATAATTACATAAACAGCCCTTCTACTTACATACTACTCAACAAGCTATCAAAAGTCTATGATCTGGTAACTGTGGTCTCAATATAACCCAACAATACTCCCCCTAGACCACAGCTACTAGTTCTTCATTCTCAATCAATCTCTATATCGCTTGGCTCCCCCTCTTCCTGACTAGGGGGGTCTTGAATGTACAAGGCGGCCGGATCTTCTTCAACCACAACAGGAGCTTGAGTAGACTCAGTTGCTGGTCTTTCTGGATCGGTTGTAGGTTCTTGTATCTGCACCTCTAAAGCGGTTTCGACTTCAGTTTGTGGTTCTTATGCAGCAACAACTTGGGCAGCTTTCTCTTTTTCTTCTTTTTCATTGTCCGCTGCGTTGATCCTGCCTACTATGTCAAGCAATTCCTGTTTCAGCTTCATCGCCCGATCAACTGCTCTTCTAAATAAGACAGCTTCCTCAAATAAGACATTTCCAGCACCTACATTGATCTGATTGGCGAACAGCATATTCAAATCCGATAGATTAAGGGCAAACACATCTACCGGATCCAGAATCCTCACACCCTCTGAATCATCCTTCAGCTTGATAACGGCTTCACCAGTATTGCTGTCATAAAACCACTTCTTGAAGTCTCTTAGCATAACTGGAAGTTCAGGACGTATAGGAACCCGTGTGATGACCTGGGGAGGGTCAATCACATAAGTAATCATTCCCTGTCTTGTGGCAAGATCGATTCGCTTCTTGGAGATCCGTCTCCTCAGTTTCTGCGGCTTGAAGATCTGGAAATCATTCTAACACTCCTTCTCTATAAACCAAGCAAGCATGGAACCCATGGTGTCATTGGTGGGGTTGATGAAAGGGGCTCTACTAAGTTCCCTGATGTCCCAACGAGGGAGAGACTTCAGTTCCTTTTTACCTCTGAAGTACTGTATAACTCCCCCTCGTCTCTTTACAGCAAACAACCTTTTAACCTCGTCATACTTCCATGAAATAATCCTCTCTTTATGAGCTTCTCTCGTATGATGGATGTTCTGATGCAGGGCTGGAATAGTGATAGGCCTTCTGGGAAACCATGTTGATCTTTATGGGTCCAACTTATGGCCATCTGACGTCTCGTACACAGTTTCTTCTTCCATACCCATCTCCACAAACTTTTCTGGTATCTCATCCTCACTGATCTCGTCCACATCACTTTCCTCAGCGATTCTTTCTTTCTCTTTCTCCTCCTCAAGGAATTTCCCAAAATCAAATAGCTCGTCGAATGATGTGCTAGGAGCACCAGTCTGCTGTTTCTGCAACTCTTGGATCATATCAAACATCATCATCTGAACCTGAGTTTGAAACTTGATCAGATATCGTTGATCCTTCACAACTTTCTCCATATTCCTGTTCTTGTGCTTTAGCTTCTTGACTTTTCTTCTGAGCTCTTGATTGTTATGCACGTCACTCTTTAGGGTACAAATCTCCCTAGCAGCTGTCTTTCCAACCTCTTTGACCAACTTCTCGTACAGTTCCTGGTGCACCGGTTTGTGGCGTGGTGCAGCGTGAGCTGAGGAGGAAGTTTCAGTTGGCCGTTGAGCTGATGCTTTGGGGGCTGGAGCAGTAGTTGTGGATGGTCCTTGTTGATCTTCTCCCCCGAACATAGACTCCAAAATCACCTCCTGTTCAATATCTTCCTTAGTCATTACGCGAGGAACCTCGGACTCTGGTAACTGTTCCCTCCGTTTCTTTCTTTCGGCCCTCTGTAGCTCAGCAACTTGTTGTAGGGCTGCAGCAGTCTCAAGCTGTTCTGGTGTCAGTGTTTGTCTGCCTTCTTGTAATAAACCAGTTGGCCTTTTCCTCTTGGTTGGCTTAGATGGAGCTGGTTCAGTTGCCACCCTTTTGCCCCTTGCCTTTTCTCGAGCAATCTCTTCAGCAGTTGGCTGGGTTGAAGAGGGAGCAGGGTCAGATGATCCAGGTGCAGAAGCAGCGGTGGATTGCTGGCGAGCTTTGGTTACATCCTGCCTTCTTTTCTTAATCTTGTTGTAAAGCTCCATGACCATAGGATATCGCTGTGCTGCATACATGTTCTCCAGCATGGGTTCCCAGTCAGCCGTATTGCACTCAGTGAAGAATCGTGCACCTTTGGTGAAGTTGTATTGGTCACCAAGGGGCAGATTCTCATGCTGTGCGTTAATCATCATCTGCACGAATCTGGGGTACATAGCCCATTTGCCGGAGCCAGCCTCAGCATTCTTCACCAGATAGTCAAAGATCATACCCGACAGGTTAAAAGATTCACTCTTGCAGATCTTTATCATAGCAGTCGACCATTCTGTGCTGAGAGCGTTGTAGCCTCCTTTCCTATGACACAGAGACATGATAAACACGTGACTGATGAGTCTCCAGTCTCTGGTCAGCTGGCTCTTTTTGATATCGCCTCTCTTGTCAAAATCTCCTTTGTAACCGAAATTCTTGAACTCTTGGTGAACATCGGCTTTGGATAGAAATCTGACTGTTCCTGGCTGGTCTTGAAGTCTCAGCACGTTCCTAACGGTATCTTCAGTGATGATTACAGCCTTGTTTCTGACTTTAGCGTTTATTCGCTTGACTCGTCCAGCAACTTCTACTCGAGCAGATCTCCAAAAGTCTTCAATGTGAGAGCAGTAAACTTGTAAACCATGCTCCACAGCGTATCCGACTCTGCTTCGTCTGATCCAGGTGACTACGTCTTTGAAGTTTACATCGTCGGTCTCAAGATTCATCCGCTGATTATGCATTCCTCTTGGATCCCAATCGAGTGCCATCTGTTTAGACCAAGTGCACGAAAAACAAGTTAGAGCTCTTGAATATGAGTAGACGACCAAACGACTGACCTTAGACTTAGACTTCGACGGACAACGTACTTAGACTGTATTTTATTAATTATTTTATGTTTTTTTTAAGTTTTTCATGTGTTGTGTTTTGAGAGTCATAAGATTAGGTTTGATGGATTTGTTTTATCAGTGTCCATGATAAGTTTGATTTTCAGTTTAAGATCATTAACGTTCAGGTTTAAGTGTACGGGTAGATAAGTCTAAATACACAGTCCGTTCAAATGTCTGAATAGTCAAGTTAAGTGCACAAGCCAGGTTAAGGGCTGATGATCTAAGTACTCAGTCAAGTACTCACACACTTGACTGAGCACTTAGGTTAGTACGCAGGCACTAGATCAGTGATACACGGGATCACAAGTGCGCAGATCTTATCAAAACTCGGGCATGGTAACCCCTAGTCAACATAGGCAAATCTGTGTACTAGACAAGTACGCAGATACTTAAACCTTCGTTTAAGATTTAAATGCGCAGCACAAGTGCGCAAGATATTAGGGTTTCTGATGCTTTGAATATGGTTGAAACAAGTGCGCAATCTCTATGAGACAAGTGTGCACTGTTCAACATTTAGTGCGCAATCTTCAACATCAACACCCTAATATTCAGAAATCCCAAATCCCACACTGAACTCGTATAACCTAACATGTAACCCCTGTAATCATAACAAGAAACAATTAGCATGAACAAACTACCTCAATCAGTAGTTAGGATCAACGGAGAAAGAAAAGAGATGAATGGAATAGTGATGATTAATGTTGATTAATGAATGAAAATGATGATTAGGGTTTAAATGTTTGATGATTAACGGCGATGATGAGTGATATGATAACAGGGATTAGGGTTTGTAAAAGAGATGAGAATTGTTAAAAAAAATTACTGAGTATATATACAGTAGTCAGATGGGCCTGCGCACTTGAGTTAAGTGCGCAGGGCCCATCAAGTACGCAGCAGTTCAACATTTTTGTCCCAATAAGAGTTTAAGAGCCCAATTCCATTTTTAATATGTGGGGATTCATCAAAACTCACCTTCTGCATTCAAGATCATACTAACCATACCTGCCAGAACCCGTTTCAACTTCCCGTTGGATAGTTGCAGCCAAAGAACAATTGTTGGTATGCTTGTCCACTTAAATCCATGTCTTTTCTCTTTCAACATGTGTTTGGTGATGTTGTTTATCATGTTCTTCGGTAACATTGACGAAAATTTTATGGACCCCACAGTGTGCTAGGTATTGGCCTACCGATCCTCAAGGTTTATCGAAATATAATGATGAGAGCTTCAGGTCTATGTTACCATAAGCAAAGAAGATGATCATTATCTTGATCAAATAATGAGAGCTTCAGGTCTATGTTACCATAAGCAGAGAAGATGATCATCTGATCGTTTGGTGAGCTATCTAATTATGTTTGCACGTCACTAACATTGCGTGTCTTTTGCTGCTCAGATGATTAATTTTCTTAGCCCCGCATTGGTAGCTTGCACTCTTAGGTGTCTTTTTGATTTACCTATGCACAAAATTTTCTGTGTCTTTTAGTTTCTCAACCTGTGTATGACCGGACTCAGCTTGTGCAGACCTATAGCACAGTGGGAATCCAGCTTTCCGTGTAGATCTTTATTGTTAATCACCTATTAGCAGTTTACTTGATTCCAGGCTGAATCTACCGACACATCGTTGCTTGAGGCCACAACATCCTCTGGGTCCTATTCACATGCTGACGAAATATGATTACTTTCTATCATTTCTTGAATTAATTCTTTTGAAATTTTGTAGTAGAGATGGACCGGTTTTACTTTCTCCCCCAAAAATCTTTGTTTGAATAAAAAAATGATTTTTCTTTTATATATTATGCACAAATAAAGTTTTTTTTTTTTTTAAATCATTCAAAATTTATCATCTCTAGCCATGTTACCAACTGATGAAAACGGGTTTTGTCAAAAGCTTTTGTGAAGATATCTGCCTTTTGATCAGCAGTATCTATTGGCAACACCTGTATATATCATTTGTCGTGAGCATCGCGAATGGAGTGAATCCGAATTTCAATATGTTTGGTTTTAGAATGATCAATTGGATTCTTCACAATGTCACGACAGGCATCGTTATCAATGAAAATAGGTGTATGCATGACATTCAAACCGTAGTCCAAAAGCTGATTTTTGGATCCATAACACTTGACAACAACAACTGGATGCAGCTGTGTATTCAGCTTGAGCAGTAGAGATGGACACTGTAGTATGCTTCTTGCTCTGCCAAGACACCAGGCTGTTACCTAGAAATTGACAACCACCAGAGACAGATTTTCTGTCAATCCTACAACCTGCATGATCACTATCAGAGTAAGCGATTAAATCAAAATTGTCACTCTTAGGATACCATAAACCAAGTTTTGGTGTCCCTTTGAGGTAGCGGAAGACTCTTTTTACTGCAGTTTCATGCGATTGCTTGGGATTTGACTGAAATCGTGCACAGCATCCAACTGCCCACATAATATCTGGTCTGCTGGCTGTTAGATACATCAGTGAGCCAATCATTGATCGATATGTGTGAGGATTCACTGAAAGGCCTTGAAGATCTGGTACAAGTGTTGTTTGGGCCGCAAAAGGAGTGTTGGACGGCTTGCAGTCAGTCATGTCGTATTTTGCCAGAATGTCTCTTGTATACTTGGCTTGATGGATGAGAATTCCGTCTTCTTTCTGTTGAACTTCCAGGCCTAGGAAGAAAGACAGTTCTCCCATCATGCTCATTTCAAACTGAGACTTCTTAATGCTTTCGAATTCCCTGCACAAATTTTCATCAGTGGAGCCAAAGATAATATCGTCAACATATATTTGAACAAGAATAGAATGTTTGTTGACTTTTTTTGGTGAATAGAGTCATGTCGATCTTCCCTCTGGTGTATCCATTTTGCAGCAAATACGAAGATAAGGTCTCATACCAAGCTCGAGGAGCTTGGTGAAGGCCATAGAGAGCCTTATCTAATTTGTAGTATTTGTTGGGATGATTAGGGTCTTCAAAGCCCGACGGTTGACAGACGTAGACTTCTTCCTTGATTTTCCCGTACAAGAATGCACTCTTCACATCCATTTGAAATACTTTGAAGTTCTTGTATGAGGCGTATGCCAAGAAGATACGGATAGCTTCAAGTCGAGCAACTGGAGCGAACACTTCCTCATAATCAATACCTTCCTGCTGACGAAAACCCTGAACTACCAGACGAGCCTTGTTCTTGATCACCACAGCACGTTCATCCATTTTGTTGCGAAACACCCATCTTGTTCCGATAGGATACTTCCCTTCAGGTAGATCCACTAGCTCCAAAACCTTGAGCTTTCTAAACTGAGACAGCTCATCCTGCATGGCTTCAACCCAGCTTGCATCTCTGACAGCATCTTCAATGCTGAAGGGTACCGTCTGAGATAAGAATGCTGAGAGTGCAATATTTAGCTTATCTGCCTGATTTCTAGTGAGAACACCCTCAGAGATTGGTCCAATGATGTTCTCAACAGGATGATTCTTAGATGATTTAAATCCCATGTTTGGTTCTTCTAGAACTTGGGAAGGTGATCGATAAGGATTGATGAGCTGGATGGATCATTTGCAGACTATTGTGCTGAAGATGTTTCTTCTGAAAATGGAGTACTTTCAGGAGATGGTGTAGTCTCAACAGTTGCATCACCATTTGTGGATTGAAGAGGAACAATTGGATCAGCTACTAGTGGAGAAAATCGGGTGGTGAAAGGTGCAGCATCGTCATCAGAAGAGTAAAGGGTATCTTCAAGAGGAGAGGGATCGGCTGCTTGATTGTCAGATGTTTGTTCTTCAATGATACTGAAATTGTTGAAAACGACATCCACGTCAAAGAACCAGTCAGGACCGGCTCCTGTGTTAGTAGAGATGGATTCCTGCCAATCAACATAGAAAGATTTGAGAACCATTTTGGTGCGTTTGTTGTATACTCTATAAGCCTTTTGACTTGAAGAGTATCCAACAAAGAAGCACTCATCTCCAACTGCATCAAACTTCATTATGTTCTCGTACTTGTTTAGCAGAGTACATGAGCATCCAAACGGCCTGATGTAGTCAATCAGAGGTTTTCTTTTGAAGAGCAATTCATAACCTGTTTTCCCGTGCGCCTTCACAATTAAGACTCTGTTAAGAACATAACAGGCAGTATTCACAGCTTCAGCCCAGAAGATGATCGCCAACTTGGAGTCGATTAGCATAGTTCTGGCCGCTTCAATAAGTGTACGATTCTTCCTTTCAGCAACTCCATTCCGTTGAGGAGTTCTCGTTGCACTGTATTGAAGATGAATTCCATTGAATTCAGTTCCGTGATCGCTTCTGATTGATCTGACTTTTGTCTTCACTATGTTCTCAATGAGAGGAACAAACAGCATCAATATTTCAGCAGCTTCACTTTTGTATTCTAAGAAGTACACCCATGTAAAACGAGAAAAGTCATCTGTTATCACCAAACAATAAGATTTTTTAGCTAAACTTTTAACCCTAATAGGACCGAAAAGATCCTTATGCAATAGTTGAAGAGGTGAGTCTATGGAGTTCACTGTTTTGGACTTGTGCGATTTCTTGTGTTGTTTTCCTTTGGCACATGATAAACATTTTTCAGAAAAAGGTAATTCCTTGGAAGGAAGACCTCTGACAAGATTTAATTTTAAAATTTTATTAATGTTTTTAAAGTTAACATGTCCTAATCGCCTGTGCCATAACAGTGACTCTGACTCGAATGCCTTTGAAAGTAAGCATGTCATTTGACACTCTGACTTAGCATCTCTCATATTTATCACATATGTGTTATTTTGTCTAGGAGCTTTTAGCATGATCATATTGGTGGGCGGTTTGAATCCAGGCTTCAGAATGATGCACTCCATGTCATTGAATAACACTGATATTCCTTTGTCGCAGACTTGTGATACGCTCAAAAGGTTGTAGCACAATTCTGGAACATAATTCACATCTTCTAAAGTCAGTGCTTCAGAGACCACATCTCCTATTCCTACTATCTTCCCGCCCTTTTCATTTCCGGCGAAGGCAACAAACTCTCCATCAATAAATCTATAGTTCTTGAGGAGTTCCTTTAGACCAGTCATGTGTCTAGAAGCCCCGCTATCGACATGCCATAGATATCTCATGAGTGCGATCAACCATTTCTGTAACTTATTCTGAAATAAAAATATAACACAAGAAATACACATATAAATACAAGAAACTCTATGTACAATCACGACTCAAACCTTTACTTAATTGACTTTGGGAATCCAGGTCTGGTTTAGTTTTGATCTATCGTGATTTTCACCCAAAACTGACTCTTGTCTTTTCAAAATTTTTGTGGTTTTATCAAAAATTTTTACTGTTTCTTGAAGGTTTTTAATCTGATCAGAAAGACAGTTTAGTGCTTTGACGTCACTAGATTTTAAATGACATGTTTTAACCACATGACCCTCATTTCCACATCTAAAGCACTTTGAGTGCTTTGGCTTGATCTTTGGAGAGGGTCTGGATGATGATGGTTGTGATGCTCCTTTCTTGATCTTGCTTGAGCAAGAGCTTTCACTGGAACATGGTTCATCAATGTTGTTGTCGCTTGATTCTTCATTTGTGTTGCAGTCTGGCTCACTAATGTCGCTTTCTGTATCACTCTGTGATTCTTCAGGAATTGAGTTATCTATTTCACTTTGTGATTCTTCAGAACATGATATATCTGTGGATGATGGAGTAAACTCTGGAATTTCTTCAATGAGAAATTTCCCGAACCTGTTACTTTTTAGTTCTGGTACAAACGGAGATGGTCTATATACATTTTCATTATCAGAGAATGCATCATTAAGATCAACACAAACTGGCATAACATTGTCAACACGAATATTTGAGCGTTTGATAGGATTCTTCCTATCATCAGGGTCTACAACGCCCTTTAAATCAAGTTTAGAAGTTAATTTAGTACAGTCATCCGGCCTAGATAAACTATTACAGTTATCCATCCTAGACAAAATATTACAATCATCCAGCTTAGTTAAGGTATTACATTCATCCGAATTCAAAATAGTTTTAGACTTGTCATTACTCCAGATGAACCAATTCACTGTAGAGTAATTGGCACCTGGGTGACCTAACCCCATTGTTTGTCCACCACAACTCTCATCATCGTCCACCTGATCCTGTTGGGTCACATCTGCACTGCTTTTACTTATATTGGAGTTTGACTCAGATTTGACACATTCTTTTTCAAAAAGATCATTTTTTGGATGAGGTTTTGGAATTGGTATATATTCACTTTTGCTCAAGGGTAAAAACAGAGATTTTACAATTCCCTTAATATCCTTATACCCAATTCCATCTTTGACGAATGATTTCCTTGAGCAATCTAGGATATTTGTATGAGCATGCTTGCTTACATTCCATTTGTCCACAATAATTTGGAGATGATTTGTTTCATTTCTAGATTTTTCTAATTTTTCTGTTAAATCATTTATTAAAAAAATCTTTTCTTAGGACAAATTGTTTTAGAGTTTGCATTTCAGCTATAGTTGCATTTAACTTTCGCTGATATGCTAACTCATTTTCTTTCATTTCAATGTTGATTTTTCGGATGTCATCCATTTCTCTTAAAATTTTACTATTGTGGGACAAACAGTAAGCAGCAGCTGTAACACACCTTGGTGAGCACAGCTTTGATTTTATTTCAAGAGGAATACTTACCAGATCTCTTTCCTCAACTGTCTTGTGCACGTTCTGCAGCTTCTCATTTGCTTTGCTGGTGGAGGTCTTCTCGGCTATGAGTGCTTCCTCAGATGCGGCTTCTTTTCCCTTATCGGCCACCAGCACTCCTTTCAGACCTGCATTCTCCAGCGTTCCACCCTTCGGCATCTCCGCCGACGACCCTTCCAGAGAGTTCACGCCGTGTGTGGATTTGGTGCAGATTTTGGCCATCAAAGCCTTGTTCACATCAGCTTCAACTCCAGCAGCCTCCTCTCCCCAATCAAAGTCCTCAACCACCAAAGCCTTCTGTTGATTCGCTTCCCTTCCATCAGTTATTGCCACCATCCTTTTTGCCGGCTTGATCTCTGCTTGACATAGAGTGGGGCACTCATACTTGAAGTGCCCAAGAGTCTTGCAGTTGTAGCATCTAATCTTAGACTTATCGAACCCCGCTTTTCCCATACCAACTCTTCGACCAGTTCTATCTTGAAATCTCTTCACCCTCAGAGTGATCATGGCCATCTGCCATTTCAAATCCATTTCCACCATATCATCCGGGTCAACCTGATACATGTCTTCAGGATTCATCATCTCACTCTTAATGTCACCTGTCTTCAAAGCCTCAAAGCTAGACATGAATGTGTTGAAGAGTTCAACATGTTCGTTTGCAAGCTTTGTGAGCTGTGGGTTAAGTGTCTTTGCAGCTATGTCAGAGTATAAGACTGTCTTTCCCGAACTTGAACTACCACCACCCATTGCATCCACGTATGCATGTGACGAGCTTGAACCCATGTTACCTACGGGAGTCATTAATGCCAGATTCTTCATAGCAGTGCTGGGCACGACTTTTGAAGCAGTCTGGTTCATCTCCCTTTTGGTGATGTCCATTTCGAAAGACTTTAGAGTGTTGATGAGATCAGCCAAGGTATATTGAGCATCTAGATACTCTTTTCTGATCAACATGCATTGTATGCTCCATTCTTTGGGCAAGGAATCAAGTAGTTTCTTGATGGAATTTCGGTTGTTGACGGGAATTCCTGCCTTCTTCATCTTGGTTAACATACTCATGAATCTTGCTTATATTGGTGCATTTCTTCATTCCCTTCATAGTACTCGTTTAACGCAAACCACTGAGCATGCACAGTGCCATATTCCTCAAACATGTTATAAACATTGTTTGATAGGGCCATGGTAAGGGCATCATAAGCCTTATGGTCTCTCTAAAGTAGCTGTTTATCGACATCAGTGTAGGTGGTTGGATCAGGGTTAAACTCTTCTCCTGTGGCAGTGGTTCTCATTGGAATGTGTGGACCTAACTGGATAGAAGTCCATTGGGTGAAGCCAGTGACATAGAAGAACGACCTCATTCGATTCTTCCAAGTTCCATAATCTTCTACACCTTTTAACTTAGGAACTCTAGTTGTTCCAGTTTCAAGTTCTTGTTGAGTGATTGGATTTACAGTTGAGTGGTTATCGTTACCGGCCATGATTTAAGTTAATTTTAAGAGTTTGGTTTTTCAGATTTTATAGTTAACAGTCCAGAAAATTGTCCAAAGTCCTTAAGTGCGCAACGAAGTACGCAGTAGTCCAAATCAAGTACGCAGCAGCCTGTAACAATGTAAACAACCTTGTCATGATGCGTGTCTTTTGATAAGTGCGCAGTCTTGCAAGTACACGTGTAGCTGTTGTTTCTTGATAAGTGCGCAGATCAGTCAGCACTTGGGCATGGTAAGTGCTCAGTCTTGACTGATCAGTCTGCGTACTAAACCAAGTACGCAGACACTTAAACTCTCGTTTAAGATTTAAGTACGCAGAAACCCTAGCCAAGTACTCAAAACTACACCTCTCAATAAGTGCGCACAACACCAAATATTTCTGTTTATGTGCGCAGAAACCCTAGTTAAGTGCTAAAGACAATGAAAAGTAATAAGTACGCACAGACTTAGTTGCGTACTAAAACAAAAGGTCTAAGTACTCAGATAAGCACAAGTATGCAGTTTATGAGCTAAGTACTCAAACCAAGAAATAAGTACTCAACGTATGAAATAACTACTCAACGTATGAAATAAGTGCGCAAAACGGGCTGTTGAAAAACACAAAAACTCAGCTGAATTCTATCCAAAACTTTTTCATTTCATTCTGAAATGCTTGGATGAAATTTCTACTTAAAATGAACCACTTTTAACTTTCAGAAACAAAATTTTCACGAAATTTTGAAGCAAAAATATAAGAAATCACCCAAATTTTTTTGATAGACACAAAAGCTTATATAGAAAAAAATATTGATAATAAAAACTAACAAGATGAGGGTTTTGGTATTTTAAAATAGATACAATCTAGAGCACAAAGGCTCTGATACCAAATTGTAAGTCCCAAATACTAGATCTTGTTAAGTGCAAGAGATTGTTATCACTTAGAAACACCTATTTGTTAGGTGTTTTAAGTGATTAGTCTTGAAAAACAAAGATACTAGATAAAACTAGCAAAACCGACACACAAGATAAAGAGATTCAAGCTTTCCATTACTGATTAACATCAAAGAACCATGGATTACACAGAATAAGTACGCACCCTTTAACTTGTGCTACCAAGATAATATCCAAAACCCTAACCCTAGAGCTGCACACAAGCATTCCTTATATAGCAATTCAGATGGGCCTGCGCACTTAAGCTAAGTGCACAGGGCCCGTCCATTAAGTGCGCAGCCTAGGGTTTTACACACAAACTATGTCATAATTACATAAAAAGCCCTTCTTCTTACAAACTACTCAACAAGCTATCAAAAGTCTATGATCTGGTAACTGTGGTCTCAATATAACCCAACATTCACCACTTCTGGCCCAATAATCTTACAAGTTTTCTTAGTGAAGAATGAGCCATAACCTTTGTCACTCATTTGTGATACACTAAGAAGATTAAATTTAAGATTATCAATAAGATTGACATTTTCAAACATGAGTTTCCCAGCCTGAACAGTCCCTGAACCCAACACCTTACCTTTTGAATCATTACCAAAGGATATATCATCCCCTCCATGAGCTAAGAAGTCCAGAAGAAAGGCTCTACATCCGGTCATGTGCTTGGAGCCTCCACTATCTACATACCAAAGGCTATCTAAGCAAGCAGAAGCTCCCTACACATCAGTAATGGATTAGTTTTGGTGAGTGTCCAAAGCCAAGTTGGCTTTGGATGGGTCCACAAACTTTTCAACCTCAAGCTTAGGAAGGTGATCAGTGGTTTGAACTAGTTTTTGAATCAAGTTCAACAACTGTTGCTGACCATTTGCCAGTGCTTGGATGTCAACACTTGGTGCAACAGAAGTTTGATCACTTCCTGACAGATGATAGTAACCAAAGGGATTTCTGTTCACTCTTTGTTTAGAAGGCCTCT
Source organism: Ambrosia trifida (assembly GCA_028751855.1). Classification (NCBI taxonomy): domain Eukaryota; kingdom Viridiplantae; phylum Streptophyta; class Magnoliopsida; order Asterales; family Asteraceae; genus Ambrosia; species Ambrosia trifida. The sequence goes on from CM054130.1 coordinate 109,157,687, forward strand.
TGGGTTCTTCATAAACATGTGACAAATTATGACAAGCTGGTTGTCCATATCCTCTTGGCTACTTGTTAGTGGGTAGAGCATCTGTTACTTGAATATTCCTGGAAGTAGATGTTTCCAAATTTTTGGTAACAGATGTTTGAACTGGAGCAAAAGTATGTTTGGGTTTTCCTTTTGAAGTAATCACCACTTGATTTGCAAGCGTTTTAGCCTTGTACTCTTGTATTTTGACATCAAAATTTTTGAGATACAGGCACTCATTGGTTTTGTGATTCTTCTTACCACATATTGGTTTGTTTGTTGAGGAACATCTCAAAACCTTTGCATGATTCCACCCAATTTTCACATTCAACTTGGGTGGCCTTAAGCTCCTTTACAACTATGATATTTAGTTATCATAGTTTTGAGCTGGTCTTTGGTTATAGTTGCTTCATGTTTTAGACTACTTATTTCAGATTCTTTTTCAGTCAATTTTGATTTTAGCTCTTTAGAAAGTTTTTCAAATTGAACTTCATCATCTAAAACTTTCTTCCTAAGGTTTTCGTTTACCTCTTTAATGTTAGCAAATGCTATTACACATTTGTCTGAACACAAATCTTTAAGGATTTGAGGAGATACCTTAGCAGCAGCAATCAATGCAGAATCACACTTGCACTCACAATCATCAGATGCACCCCAGGGATCTGAGAGATTCACAACCTCTTCTTCAGATTTTGTATCTGCAATTACTTCATCAACAATATCATCAGTCACAACATCAGATTCATTTACCACATCCTCAGATTCAACTTCTTCAACCATAGCCATGAAACAAAAATTTTCTGGTTCATTTTCAGCTTTGGCTACAAGAGCAAAATTCTCATCTGATAGCTCTTCAGGTAGACTGCTCCAATCAACAAAGCCTTGTGTGAAGAAACTCTGTTGACTGGTCTCTACAGGGGCAGATGGTGGAACAGCAGTCATTGGCATTTGTGCCTGAGCAACAGGTGTTTGCACATAGTGGATCTGAGGAACAGTGGTTTGGAAAAACTGGACAGGAACAGTGTTTGAGGACTGTGCAAAATGAGTAGTGTTTTGCACATTTGGTCCAGGGGTATTATGGGAAACTTGATAAGTGTTGGTCTATGGCCTTTGATTTGGATAGGTAATCATAGGTGTACCATGTTGACTCCTATATTCCCTAGCAAAATGACCAAGTCTATGACATTTATAACACTTGATCTTTGATTTATCCAACCCCACTTTTGACCTGCCAGTTAACTCTGGAAACCTTCTCCCAGTTTTCTTTTAAAAATTGTTAGTTCTTACACTGAGAAGGGCCAATTGGTGCATGATATCCATTTCTTCCAAATCATCAGGGTCAAAGTATTTTAAGTCATCATACTCAAAGGATATGTTATCAGATGCCTGGATATCACCACCACTTTTTGTAAAAGCATAGTTTGGTGAATAAGAATCAGAGTTAAAACCCGAGATAAAACCTGAAGTTATGTCAATGAAATGATCATAACCCTGATCCTTATTATTACCAAGGACCTCATCATGACCCAGAAGTTCTGTATTACCAAATACATAGTCATCAGACACTTTTCCAGAGTCCTGGAGCTTCTTTTTCTGGTTAAGCTCTCTCTCATAGGTCAAGAGCTTACTATGAAGCTGAGTCAGTGATAGGTCCTTGAATCCAATTGAGTTTCTCATAACTATAGCAATAGTGTCCCATTAATGTGGTAGTGATCTTAAAAACCTATGGTTCAAAGTTGAATATGGGTAAGTTGGACCAACCAGTTTTAGTTCACTAATGAGACAGTTAAACCTCTTAAATTGTTGAGTTAATGACTCTCCCTTAACATGACTGAATGTTTCATATTGTTGGTTAAGTATTTCACGATTGTTTTTAATAACCTCTTCAGTCCCACCAAATTGTTCTTTCAGTGCATCCCACAACTCCTTTGCACTGTTACAGTGTAACAGCCCAGCATATATATCATTGGGTAGAGCCATGGCCACAATACTGAAGGCCTTGGCATCTAACTCAATTTTCTGAAAATCCTGGTCGGAATAGCTTTCAAGTTTCTTAGGCTCTTGAACCTTGGGATCTTCAGTACTCGGCACCATCGGAACATGTGGTCCGAAGATAACCGACTTCCAACACCCAGTGTTCTGTTGAGCTAGAACATGGCTCATCCGACGTTGCCAGATATTGTATTCAGATCTAACAAGCATCGGTGGCTTGTTGTTCGTGCCAGTGTTGTGTGGATCGTGATTGATTGAAGCCATTCTCTGATTGTTCCACAAACAAAGTCTGTTTAAAAACGGTTGAAATGAAAATAAAATATTACTTTGTTTTCAATCTGACAAACAAACGATATCAATAATTGTGAGCTGATCTGTTTATATTAAATTGATTGGTTAGATCGAATTTAATTGACCAAGCTCTGATACCAATTGTTAGGATCTGAGTTTGATTGTTTTGATTGTTTAAGTAAAGAAGTAATGAACAAAGTGAATTGTAATTGGAAAGTGCAACGGAATAATAAAGTATTAATCAAAACAATAGAGTAAATGTTTTTCGCTTTAATTAATCAAATGATTACAATCAATAGTACAAGTACTCCCCCTTAGCCTGATCACTCTGTGATTGTTTGTCTGAGAGAATGTTTTGAGTGATGAATAGAACAGTACAAGCACTGTTCTATTTATAGACAAATCTAAACCACTGATGATCTAAGCTGACGTCACCTAAGATAATGACCTCTAACATAATAACAAACATAAAACATCTGTTGTATACAAACTACTGTTACATTGTAAAACTCTGAGAGGTAAACTGCTGTTGGGAAAAATATGATGGTCTTGTATCATCTGTTGGAGCCTAAGTGCTGTTGGCTCCAACAGACCTTTAGTCTTCAGTACTGTGATTAGCAGTTATTCTTCATCAGACCTTTGGTCAGCAGTTGTTATCCATCAGTCCTTTGTAGCAGCAGTTGTCACAGCAGTTGTTTGGGTACAGCAGATGTTAGGGTTAACAGTCTTTTAGGAGAAGTAACTTGTAAATGTTGTTTATTGCTACTGATCAATTTTGTAGAATGTTTTGGATTTCCAATCATCTGTTCTTCTCCAAGTCAGCAGACCCAACAGTCGTATCTCCTAGTCACCCCATGGGCATTGAGCTGACTAGGTGGTCCTATAAATACCACCAGTCATTGCCCTAATCATTTTAGCTGTCAAATCAAACATTCTATACAATATTGTCTAAGGTTTCGGTTTCTGGTATCTTGTATTATTGCACTCGCGCTCTGTTTTAATCTAGATTCGACTATGAAACCATCTTGTGTGTGTTTTTGGCAACTCGTTCTTGTGTCTGTAGTCTTTTTTTTTATCTAAACCGCATATAGAGGTTTCCGCACTCTTGGCGTGTAAGTCCATGATTGTCGGATTGTCCGAAATCAAACCTACAAGTGGTATCAGAGCATTGGCTTGTATCACGGGTGTTTAGTAACATCACAACTCCAAAACTTTGTGTTTTTGTCCAAAAATTTGTTTTGAAAGTTTTAAAGTTAGTGTTTTGTAAAGAAACAAAACTCATATTTTTCAAGATTTAAAGTACTTTTCTTGGTTAAAAACATGTATTTTTTTATTAGGGTTTGTTCCAACAGGGTATTTACAACTTTTCTAATCATTTGATCATAGAACACATTGATTTTGGTTGAGTTTGATGCAAAAATGATGATTTTCGTGCAAAAACAAGCTAATAGGTCTGTTACGGGCGAGTATGAAAAGGAGGGATGAGTACGGTCCATACTCGTGTGTAATTTCAGACGATTAGCTTTATACTCGTGCATAAAACACACGACTATCAAGTTAATTGTGAGGGGAAACTCTAGTCATTTGGTTTTTCATACTCGTGTGAAATTTCACACGATTAGGCCATAGTCGTATCAAATTCACATGACTAAGGTTCATAATCGCTTAATTCCTTCCATAGTCGTCTATTTTCTTTTCAGAATCATGCAAAAGGTCCTAATAGCCCCCATTGTTTAATAATCGTGTGAGTTAGTCGTGTGACAACTTCATAATCGCCCTAATTAAGTGTTAACCTAAAATTTGACTAAGTGTCGAACTATAAGGGCAATATCAGCACAACGTAACACGCAACGGATGCAACAACAGCAACAAGCTAATGTTGCCGGAACCAATCCGTGGGCGCTAGTAGCTCAACAATATGCCCAGTAACAACTCCTTAGGAATGTGAATCCTTAGGCACTTGCAGCTGCTGCCACTCAACAAAGTCATCACTTATCGTCCATGCTGTTGATGGACCTAGAAACCGGGACTTCAAATCGGGCACCAAAACTTCAACACATGTCTGATTATTACTCATGGAAGGGAAGTTTCAAGACACATGTTGAAGGTATTGATGGTGAAGTGTGGGCAGCTATAGAGAATGGGTAAGTGAGGCTGATGGTGTAAAACTCGAACATTCCAGTCTCGCTAAATGACATGAGTGAACTTCATAGAAGGAAGTTTAATGCTGAGAAGAAGGCGATTACAGCTATTACTGAAGCACAGCCAAAACATATTTGCATCAGCTCACACAGTGTACAACCTCGCAGATGCTTTGGCTTGAATTAACTGAAAGAAATGAAGGAAATGAGAAGACCACAAAGATCATGACTGATCAGCTTCGGAAGGAATTCGAGAATTTCATGGCCATTAGGAATGAGCCACTGAGAGATCTGACTGCTCGTTACTACTATTTAATGTCTGAAATGTATCAGTATGGGGTGATCTATACATCAGCTGAACTAGTTGATCGGTTTGTAGATGCACTCCCTCCTCACTGGCATCAGTGGCTGGATATTCAGAAGTATACTAATCGTTATAAGAACATATTCATCAATGAGTTTGTGATTGAACTAGAGAACAAGGAAATCAATGAGATCTAGAGAGCAAACAAGGCTTTCATTCCACAGAACCCAAGTATCTACTACGGGACAACTCCTTCTGATTACAACGTTGCAGGATACAAGCCTCAGACTGCATTCGTTTTAAACCAAGATCCTATATTCACTTTCGACAACGATTGTCCCATCCCTGATGCTATTCCGCCCATGAATCGTTTAGGACAAGCTTCTCAATATCCTCCATCGTACGGGGTGAATCCATCTCAATTTGGTGTTATCCCCTTTTCACATCTTGCAGCTCCAGTATAAGCAACTCCAAACTTTGGTGGACTATCTGCTTCAGGCTATGGAGGGGCTTCATCTTCAGGTCATGGTAGCGGTTTTCCTACAGGTGCTAGTACAAAGCAGCTAAACATTTTGGGAATTGAGAAGGTGTCGGTAGAAGTTACCCAAGAACATATGGCTCTTCTATCTACACTGGTCAACTCCTATAGTGGGTTAGTTGCAGGTCAGATTTGTAACCCTTATCTCACACAAGAAGACTACTCATAAATTGACAAGGATGACATGGATTTGATCAATATTCAGTGGCACTTTGCAAGCGTGGTTAGGAGGGCGAAAGAATTCAAGGTTTGGGATTGACAAAAGCAAAGTTACGTGCTACAACTGTGGTACAAAGGGAAACTTTGCTCGGGAATGTGACAGACCGAAGCAACAAGGAAATCAGAATCACTTCAACAACAACCACTTGGCTAATCAAAACGAGCAAAGTTTTTGGTCTATCCCCTTACGGGTTTACCAAGTTTAATGTTTCAGTTTCAACCACCCGCTCTCCCAATAGAGATGGTCAACGAATCTAGGTGGGTTGTCAATCCAATAGATCTATCATTTTTACCGTAGGCTTGTATGGAGTTAATGGTTATTCAAATTTAAGTTGAGTTTACTTAGTTAGTTTAAGACTTGAAGCATGAAGAATTTACACATGACACACAGGTTATAAGAATTGTCCATCCGGTTCTCGGCTCCTGCCTCGGCCACGGTGGCGGTCATAAGAATTGTCCATCCGGTTCTCGGCAGGTGGCGGGTGAGGGGTGTTTCGGGTGGTGGTAGTATTAAGGGCGGTACCGGCGGATTTAGAGGAATAAAGAGCTTGCTCGGCCTTTCGAGACTCGACTTGAATAAGATTGGAACGAGCATTGTAGAAAGAGGGTAGGGGTTTCTGTTGGGTCAAGATGGTGCCGATCCCTTCATATTGCTCATTTAGACCGGCGATAAGTTGGAGGACCAAGCGATTGTTAGTGACCGGAGCATCAACATTCGCAAGTTGATCCGCCAAGACTTTCAATTCTTGGAAGTAAGATGACATATTGGGGAAGCTGTCAAGACGGGTATTTGAGAACTTGTGTAGCGGGTGAATTGCTCGAGCACTTTTGTTGTCATGGAAGAGATCTTCGATGGCAGCCCAAGCCTTATGAGCGTTAGATGTGTGGTTGATTATTGTGTGAAGTAAATCGTTTGAGATAGTGCTATAGAGCCATTAGAGAACAATGGCATCTAAACGCTCCCATTCATCCAATAGTTTGGAAGAGGAGGAAGAGGGTGCGGTTCCGGTTGGGTTGGGTCATGGTTAGAGATGGTCATGGACAAGAAAAGCTTTACAATGTATACAAAATAGGGTCTCCCAGGTAGAGTATTGAGCGGAATCGATTTCGAGGAGAATGGGTATGAAATTTTTTATATTAAACACTGTGGTGGCGGGATGCAGTTTTGTTTCGGTGGGGACTGTGAGAGTTTAGGATGAGGAGTGATGGGATCTTGTTGGTCAGACATCATTGTGGAATGAGGGGAATAAGGAGAGCACAAAGAAAAGTAAAAAAAAAAAAAAAAAATAGGATGAAGCAGATGTGGTTGGCTGGCAAGAACAAGGCGGCAGGAGGGTTATTGGACGAGGATAAACATGGCTCTTGATATCATGATAAATGTAATAATTCCCTTGCCTGTTTTCATTGATGTAATGGCTATAAATATACAAGAGTTGACTCTCCTAGGGAGAGATAATTGATTTACAATTGAAAATTCAAATAATGTATTTCCTCTTCTAAGATCATTTATTACATATTTACCCAACTTAAAAAGTCAATTACATATTTCTCCCTCCTAAGGCATACACAAGTAGCAAGTCAATTACATATTTCCCTCTAAGGGTTAGATAAATATATAATTAAGAGGCTTAGCAGGGGAAATATGTAAAAAATTATATTATCTATTAGTGGACATGTTACATTTATTTTATAAATAGCATAATCACACTTATTTGTGTTATTAATGATTTGACAACTTGAATGGAGTCACAACAAGTAATTAAAAAAACGAGGGGAGTGGTATGTTTAACAATTGTAATTCGGTTGGATTACCGAATAAGCATATGATGTTTTCCTTCTTATATATAGAAAGGTGAAGTTGATTCCTGTTTGCATAAACTTGTGTATTGTTGCAATAACCTTGCATTGTCTTCCATCAGGTTCCTCTCCTAGACATAAGAAGAGTGTGATGTAATTATATGTGTTATTGGTATTTCATTTCTAAAGAAATAAAACATTGCAAACCTTTGCTTTTAATTTTTCAATATGCTCCTTAAAAAGTTGACTCTGGAATTTAAGCAAAGAAATTAAGTTGATTAAAGTAACCAAAACAAAAAAAGTGATCAGTTAAACGACTTGTGTGTTGTGTTCGGCACATACCTTTCGTGCCCGAATGGATGTCAAACTAGATTCAAGCTTACTGTCTAACTTTAGCAATTCGTCCAGCGAACACGATCCTAAACTTTGTCCCAAAATCTTCCTAAAACATTATAATATTTGTAGATGTGAAGATATTAAAAAAACATATAAATCGGTAGTGCAACCAGAAGTATAACATCTAAAAACGCACCGTTCTAACACTTCAAGTTGCTCAATTTTGGTCTGAATTATGGTGGCCTCATGTTTAGAGTGCTGCAACAGTAGATAGAAATGTTTTAAAGAATATGAAAACACACCTTTTTTAAATCTTGTTAAAATTGTATTTATGTTCAGAAATTTTACCTGATTTTGTAGTTGAATTTCATTATTATTGCTTTGATTTTCCATAACATGGTCACGGTACTTCTGTACGGTCTTCCTTATGCTGAAACCCAACAACAGAGATTCTATACTTATTGTCCATGATCAATGACCAAAATATGTTGGAATTATTACTCAAGCTTTATAACCTATAACCTAAGTATTAGCATTATTATGCCTAAGTGTGACAGTTTTATAATGGAAAATTGAATTTTAATAATTTCGACTTTGAATATTAACCGACATCAATCCTAACTAAGTAAATTGTTTGTAACTAACCCCTTTAACATTCTTTCTTTCGGCGAACTTATACTAACAATAAGTTAACCTAGTTAGTTTTCATGACATATACTTCTTATGTGGCAAAAAAGTAAATGTTATGCTACACTACTACATACTTTCTTTCAACGATATGATATGATACTATGCTCACTTGTAGTGCTTATGTGACAAATAAGTCAGACATTTTGATGCCATGAACCTTCTATGTAGCAAAGTTTACAAGACACACATTGTTGATGTGGCAGTCCAAATTAGCAAAAAAATAATAATTGGGTTAATTTTTGTTAGTATGAGATCGCTAAGTGAAAGTACATTTTTAAGGATAAAAGATAATTTTTCAATTCAACAAAAACGGGCAAATTACATAAAATAGCAGGTAGTACATTAAAAGCTGAAATTACTATAAAACATTTCCTTATAGTTGGAACTGTTATTAATGAATATGTCGAAGTCGATAAGTCAGGATTATTAAAATCCAAAGCTCCTTTATAATAAAATAAGTATAAGTAGGGTGTTTGGGGTTGAATTTTAAAATGGATTTTTATATTATTGCGTTTTGAAAACGAAAATAACCAATTATTAGTGTTAGGGGTTGAGTTTTGAAAGGGATTTTTAGGCTACAAAAACGCAATAATTTAAAAGCAGCTCCATCCCTACTGCAGCAAAACACAAAATTAGGGTTCAAAAAGCAATCTTAAACACTATCTAAGTAAGTTAGTTAAGGTAGTTGAAAGCATTTATTTAGCCTGCCGATTTCCATAGACGGGTTGGTAGTTGACACCCTTACCCGGTAAAACTATATGTAAAAATACCTAGTAACCATAATCAGTAAACGATGCTGATATAATATGAATGATAGATATAGCCATGGGCGGCTATGACCTAAGTCGGGGAGGCCATCTGGCTTGGGGCTATATTTATCGAGGGCACAAATTTTTTTTTATAAAATTCTTATATATATATTTTTAAATAAAAAACTCATTTAACATTTAAATAATAATCAATTTAAAATTAAAATATTATTAACTCAAAACTCATAATATTTATAAGCCCAAAACCTATTTAACATACTAAATCTATATCTAATCTAAATCTATAATCTATAACTTATAATAAAAGAATTAAAGATTGATAAGGTGGCATTTAATGGAGGCCTAAAAAAGTCATTTTAATGACATGACATTCAAGGAGGCATTCTCCTCCTTGAGTGTGCCATGTGTCATGCCATGTGGCAAATTAAAAATAAATAAATAATAATATAAAACCTAATCTACTAAATTTAAATTGAGTTATTTTCGGAAAAAAAAATTTAAAACAAATTTAAGTTTTTCTCTCTTATTTTCCTCCCATAATTTTTAAACGTTAATATCTTATATATACGATATTTTTTAAAGAAAAAAGTTACACCAAATTAACGAGCGTTTTATTATATTTCCAACGAGTACCATAGTTCTATATAAAAACGGAGAAAAAAACAACTATTTTTTTGGGGTTTCGTTCATACAGAAAAAAAAAAAACACAAAGTGTTCAGGTTATTCATTAATAATGTTTTTTTCTTTTAAATCAGGTTGTTATCTACGATGTTGAAATTCAGCTCAATAGCCATGATTTCATTGGAATTTTACTTTTTTAAAGATGCATAGGTATACTTCATCAAGAGAAGCTAGGAGAAAGAATCGCGCAACACTGTAACACATGGTGTCACCTTATAGCAAAGTTATTTTTTTATTTATTTAATTACAAGGGTAATAATTATTACTATTAGTATTAGTATTATTAGAATTGTTATATTTTTCAACCCGGGGACACTCCCTGGATAAAAGCTAGTATATAATAAACCAAAGCATTTTTAATGACATGTCATAATATTATGCAATTTCTCTTTTGAGAGATGCCACATAGGATGTGATGTGGTAACTCTAGACCAATTAAAAAACAGAATAAATATGGTTTAAATATTATTTAACATAATCTATTAAATACATAATCTATTAAATGTATATATTAAAACTTTATTATTTTCTCTCACATGTTTCCTCTAATAACTTTTAAATGTTAATATCTTTTATATATGGGATTTTTTTTACAAAAAAAAATCACCAAATTAACGAGCGTTTTATTATCTTTCCAACGAGTTCCATAGTGCTATATAAAAAACGGAGAAAAAAACGACTATTTTTTGTAACCCGACAGGTATTGTGTCAGGTTTGGAATTAGTTTTAAAAAAATTGTGGGTTTGGGTCGGGCCTGGGATTAGGTGATAACCGACTCAATTACCCTTTTTATATTAGAATATGATAACTTATGGCAGGGATTTGTTTAAAATAATAATAATAATAATAATATTCATTAATCGTATATTGGCAGATGCCATTTTTATAGTTTAGATACTTTTAATTTTATTCACTTTACTTGGATTTCTTAACACGGGACGCACCCGGGGTATAAACTAGTAAAAATATATATAAAAAAAACAACGCTTCTTTTTTGTTCAGGTTTGAACATATTTGACACATCACAAAAATTTAGCGACTCTGTAGATGTTTTGGAGCATATGAAAGAATAACGTTATTTCTCAAATGCATGCTTCATTCCAATCATGGTGGCATCCACATAAAGGGGTTTTTCAAAATTAAAGTTGTTGAAATCATAATTTCGATCTACAATATCCCAAGGAGGACTTAGTGGGTTAGCAATGATAGCTATCAAGAACGAAATCTTAGATTGTATAAATCACGAAGAGTTGATCCACCAATTTGCTAGCAATAATACTATGAGAGCTTCATGAATCGTCGGTTTGATGCTAGCTTATTACGGTATGTAATTTCATTCATTCTAATACTATTATTTTGCAATTGTTATGTTTATTGCAATACTATTGAACCTACGCCACATTTAGTTAAATTATTTAATTTATTATTAAAGCATAAGAGACATGTTTTTTAACGGTTTAGATAGGGCACATAAATCTTCAGGGACCTCTAGATATATCTCATCATGTTTGGTATTTCCTATAATCTCAATTTTGCAATCACTTGATCCTATCGATCCAATACAAGAGATCCCTATCATTCAACTGTGTATTAAATTTAAATGTTATAATGTAGTTGCCTATGGATCGGGAATGTTTAGTGAATCATTTCTGAACCATTCTTGTTCCTTTATTTAATAAATAACCCAAAAATATTGTTTATTTAGTTAAACAAACGAACATTGAAACATGTTTCGTTCAATTCATTCATTTATGTTGGTCAATGTTTGTTTTTGTAAGTTCATACAAATTTAATTTGTTTATGTTCACTTGTTTACATATCATTTACATATACGTTCGCTAGTTTGCGTTCATTTGTATACTCATACTTATTATGAAGAAGTTGTACATTTGATACTCATTACAAGAGGTTGAACATGGCCTTGTTGTCTAGAAGTGCAAGTTGATGGTGAGATTTAAATGGTTCAGTAGGGGTGTTGTATTTGAGTTAGAGGGATGTGCCTAGCCTACTTAAGTTGTTAGGTTCGATCCTTGATCTTACTGGTTTTACTGATTTTCCATTGTCGTGTCTTCGGGCAGGTGGAGGGTTAGGTTTTCCTCGAAACTGGTGGCTTGGTGGGTTCTGGCTGCCCAAAGCTACCTGTGGACGGGCACCTAATTAAGACATGTTTTCACCCAAGGACGTATGGAATGCTTTTGTAACCAATATGGAAATTAACTAACCTGTTGAGTCCAAATTGCTAACTCCGTTAACTAAGTCTGTTAAATCTGTATGAAATGACAAAAATACCCCTACTTATTAAAAAAATAAAAGATATATATATATACACACACACACACCTGACCCTTCTTTATATCTTCTTCTTTCCACTTCCCCCATCTTTAACCTCTACACCAAACCCTGCAATACCACCACTACACCACCACTCCATCCTACCAACCACCACAGTCACCACCACCACTGCACCACCACTCCAGTACCTGCAACACCACCACTACACCACCACTCCATCCTACCAACCACCACAGTCACCACCTGCAACACCACCTAACCCATAACCCATCACTCAGCCGCTGCCATTTCCCCCTTTTCCACCACCACTCCACCATAACACTGCACCACCACCACCCACCCTCCACCGAACCACCTCTAACCAAATTAGAACCACCACCCTCCACCAAACAACTACACCACCACCCTCCACCTCTAACCACAACACTGCACCACCACCCTCCACCTAACCATCTTTAACCAGATCTAAACCTTCACCCTCCACCGAACCACCTAACCCCCTAACCTACAACAACCTTCACCCTCCACCGAACCACCTAACCCTTCCAAAACATCTACACCCACAAACACGAAAAACCTACAAACCCTAGTCATCATCCTCATCAAACCCTAGTCGCATTATTATCCTCATCGGCCCCTTCTGTCCCAATATGCAACAGACCCTCATCGGACCCTTCTGCCGTAGATGTTACTATAGTTGTAGATAAAGGTGATATATATTAATAAGAAGATTAATGCTGTGAAGAAGAGTGTGAATAGCCATTTTTATCAGCTTTCATTTAATGATTTGTGTTGATTGATTGATTGTTAAAGGTTTTGATGATTCACATGGGGTTTGGTGATTTATTATTATGGTTTGGTTTTTAAGATATTGAAATGTTTGTGAAGAAATATGGATCTGATCTGAGTTGGAAGGAAAAGGTTTTTGATAACAGAGTTAGTATAAGGGGTATTTTTGTCTTTTCACTGAAAGTTAACAGACTTTGTTAACAAAATTAGAAATTTGGACTCAAGTTGTTAGTTAATTTCAGTAGGGACACAAGTAGTTAAAGTTTTCAACTTTTGATTCAAATAGTTAAATCGACTATAACACAAGAACGCAAATAGTAATTCTCTCTTAAAAAATTTATATCACATCATATTGATCCTCAAAGCAATTGTAAATTTCACCCACATTCATATAGTTAAAACTATTTTCTATATAGTTAAAAGGAGATTAGATTTAAATAATTCAAACTGAGCATTAGGTATAATGATCTGCGTCCTGACTACTCAGCGCAACTGGTTGATGGACATCGCAATGAAGAGTTTGAACGGATTTCACCCGGGTTCGACTCCAAGCGGAGGCAAAGGTTTTCCCATTCCAAGGGTTTCCTGCGCATCTGGGGCGGTTCGGCATTTATAGTTTGACTATAGGTGCTACAACTTTTACTTTCTTTAGACCAGGTGTAATGGAGCGTGATTTGGGCGTGAAAAGGCAACATAGCGCCCTCACACCATTACATGGGGGCGCTATGTGTTAAAAACTTATCCAAGCGTTATGTTAATAACGCCCTGCACCAAATGAACCAACCAATGTTGTGGTAACACATGTCCTCAACGATCAAATTTTTTTTGGGCAACGGTCAATTTTTTTAATTGTAACGGTTGGTTTTTTAAGTATATATATATATATATGTATACACACTACAAAACACACACTACAGCACAAACTCATCAAATACATATTATTCAAACTAAACAAACACAAGTTCAAAACACAAAAATGTTTCCCTATCGTGCACATTTTGGGTCCCGTCTCGCCCGGTTAACTCGAATCCTACGTGGCCAAACACTACCCAACCGCTACCCAATATTAATTGGGGCGATTTCGACGTGAACACAATGGGATACGTTCAATTACTTAGCATGTCGGGTCAATTTTTTCAAGAGCCAATGGGGTTTGCGTTAATTATGAACGTAAAGTATGGCCAAGGTTCTCAAGAGGAGCCCGAGCTCGTGCCTGAAACTCAAGGCGATCCCGACAAACCACGTCAAGCTGAGGGTTCTCAACGAAGAGCGGGGGGGGGGGGGGGGGACGCTCGCATAAAAAAAAAAAAAAAGAAACTAACGCGCCTCGTCAAAAAAATAAGTATGAGCGTTGGTCGAAAGACGAGGAGTTTGCTTTAGCGCGGGCTTGACTTGACATTTCGGAGGATCCTGAAGTAGGTTAGTATTTTCAATCATATATATATATATATATATATATATATATATATATAGTTATATGCATTTTTTCGGATGTTTTTTTTGTTAATCGGTTCAATTTTTTAGTATATATTTTTTTTTTGTAACCAACTATCAAGACAAGCCGTTGTTTTGGGCCAGAATTCGAGAGCTATTTTTGCCGCCATGAATAAAGGGTAGTATCGAGACAACGATTCGATATCGGGAAAGTGGACGGATATATATAATAGATGTCATGCTTTTGCGGAGGTTTACCAACGTTGTAGCGACAAAAGGGGCAATGAGGATGGTGATGATGGTGTGTTGGTAAGAGCGTTGGAGGATATGAACGCAACCTGTGGGACGTTCGGGTATTTGAGGATTTGGAAGATGTTGAAAAAAAATCCTAAGTGGGCTGAGGTACCGCCTATGGGGTCCAGTAATAGGCGCCAAATTAGGAGAGCAAAACGAAGCAAAACCTCCTCGTCGCGAGATCCGGATAAACCGTCATCCGATGCTCGCTATGTTAGCTTAGGTGATCCTATTAATTTGGAGGATGAGAACGAGCAGGAGGAAGAGGACGATATTCCTAGACTACCCGGTATAAGATCAAAAAAGGGTGGCAATGCGGAGTCGTCTTCGGGAGGTGGTGAGCTGAAGGAAGATTTTGAGGAAATGAATCGACGACTACAAGACATTCGCAACTTTGGCAAAGACGTTTGGAAACTATGCACCAAAGAGTGGTCGAGAATAAAAGGTTCGTCGACATCCAAGAGGCTAGGCAAAGGGTAATGAACATTGAGTTTTTGTCCATATCGATCGACCACCTCGAAGGAGACGCCCTACGCCTTACACAACTTCATAGACAAGAAATTCTTTAAAATATAACCTCCAGTGTGTTTCGTTTTTTTATGTTGCGTTTTTTTTTTAAATTTGCTATTGTATTTTTTTTAGTTGTTTGAATGTAATTAATATTTGTTGTGTGTTTTAATATTATTTGTAAATTTTTTTTATAACATTTGTTTTTTTTTTTTTTTACATTTTAGTTAAATAGTTTAAAAAAAAATAATAAAATAAAGAACCAATCAGAAACATGTGCCTTATCTTTTTCTCACTACCACTACACCCCATTTTCACTTCAACCTCATACTAACTCAGCTTTCACATGAACTTATCAGAAACATGAGCCTTATCTTTTTTCATTCTTCACTACACATGTTCCTACGAAGAGTAATTTCAATAACATAAATATCATATATTTGTACATTATAATGCGCATGCATCAGAGATCGCTATAACATTTGATATAACATCTTCCTCCTAGCCATTTTATTAATAAAATTATGCGATTAAAGATTATTAATATTTGATCATAAATATTAATTAACTGTTGCTCCTTACAATTGTAACTCAAGCTATATTCAAAATATACTGTTAATGGTGAAGATGATTTCCAAAGGTTTTCACCTATGCAAGCTTAATATTTAACAAGCTAATTAATAGAAAAAAAAAATCAAAAAATTTAGCTGTGTGATTAAGTTTATGGAAAAGGATCAAAACCTGCAGAGTCTAGCAAATGCAGAACTACTGGAAACATAACAAAAGAGAGTACAACTATAATATAAATCCTAATTTATTCATCAACAAACTAGCTAGGGTTCCTTGAGTCAGTGAAGAACTCAAGGCAGTATGGTAAATCATATTCACATGAGACATCACTAATTTCATATAACCATGTGCACATCCAACCCCCATCTCTTAGAGTCTCTTCATAGATACACACACACACACACACATATATATATATATATATATATATATATATATATATATATATATAGAGAGAGAGAGAGAGAGATACTTGTTGGAGCTTGAAAATTCAAAACATTCACCCTTCTGAGAGAAGATAACCAAAGCAACTTCAACATCACACAGAACTGAGAGCTCACATGCCTTTTTCAGAAGACCATTTTTCCTTTTAGAAAAAGTCACTTGCCTACTTGTTGCATTCTCTATTCTCCTCATTACTACTTTTCCTCTCACCATTCTTAATTCTGTAATTAGCATAAATTGTAAGTTCAATTTTGCATCCCCAAAGGACGAAGAAAGAAAGTTATAATAATTATGTACATACAATTTGCAAAAATTAAAGCAAATAAATCATCAAGATCCAAGATCCAAGTTTGATCAAGATTTGAGATTATGTACAAACAATTTGCAAAAGCTTACCATGATCTAGAAAGAAACGTTGAAAAGAAGTTTGTCCAATTTGAAACTAATAGATCATCATGATTTAGAATTGATCAAGTTTAAAGATTATGTACATATAGTTTGGAAAAGCTTACCAAGTTCTAGCAAGAAACCACTCAAGAACAGCTCAAAGTTGAAAACATGTTTGTGTAATTTGAAACTAATAAATCATCAAGATCCAAGATTCAAGAAGCCAGAAGCAAGAGATTTCCTTCTAAACAAAGAGAAAAAGCTAAACCCTAAAATAATTTACAGAACACTCCTTTCAAAGGACAAAAAATAATTGGGTTTATCATTTCAGGGTCTGGTCATGTACTCCTTGTCTGCCGTTAAAAAAAATGTATTCTTGTCTAGCTATATCTCCTTCAAGAAATAAAATAAAAAATAATATGTCAATCATGAGAAGTGATAATCAATAAATGCTGCAAAACCGTGTATTACGGGACATCAATACATAGCGCTGTATTACGGGACATCAATACATAGCGCTTGTGTTCCGGAGTTAACTTAAAAGGAGAAAAGAAAGGAAAGAGGGGGAAAAAACGTGTGTGTTCCTGAGTTTTTTATAAAGGAAAGAAAAGAAAAAGGAGGGAAATGTGCGTTTCAGAGTTCATTTTATGAATGAAAGAAGAGGAAAAGAAAACTAAGCCATATTTCATCCTTCCAAATTAGAAGGAAAGAAGGGGGGAAAATAGACAAAGAGGAAAGAAAAGAAACGAAAGGATTTTCCCTCCTTTCTTTTCTTTTTCTGTCTTTAGTTAACTTGAGAACACAGCAAGTACATTCGCCTAACAAACATAACATAAAAATAACAACCAACAATCTATTTCTAATACATATCCCCTCTTTAAAACCATATTACGTATTTACCACGTTAAAGATTAAATTATGTATATATCTTCTTTTTCAAAATGACAAAATCACCTTTTTATACATAAAAATACCTACTAACTTTTAAGTACGTGAAGTTTTGTCCTCTGTAGGCATTGTAAATTCCTCCCCCAACTACGATTAAGAAACCGCCTATGAGGCAACGAGAAGAGGAACGTAACTGACCAGAAGGGACAAAGCCATCATTTTTAAAAGGGTGATATTATTTTGACATCCCTTTTAAAACCCTAAACACTCCCCACTATGGCCTGTGGAGGCCACAATGGGCGATGAAAAGCAAAAAAAGACGGACCGTTAAGGCCACAACGGAACGTCTTGGCCACATATCCACGGACCGTGGGGCCCCACGGTCCGTGTAGGTACGAGGTACGAGGTCTGTCTAAACTCCGTGTAAAAGCAGGGAGTTCAGACTGAAAAGTGTACTATCCACGGCTCGTGGATATGTGGCAGATGTGAACATTTAAACCCTAGCCGGCCCATCGAGGCCTCCAGGAGCCGTCTTTTTATAATTAAACACAAATGGGAGCAGTTTCTTCCACATTTGAAACAAACATTCAAACATCACCACCACTATTCTCTCGGCCCATCTCGACTTCCCGGTCTCACAATGTCATATTTACATAGCTATTCAACCGATGACCTGTCTCCGAACGAGTCTTGTGTCTCTGAAAGCGTTTTCGGACTTGGGGTTCAAGTTGGTGACGAGGAGGTTAAATCCGGGGTGCGTTGTAATGACGGGAAGATGTTGCCAATCTGAACCAGGAATATGTAGAGGAAGATGAGTCATTTTTTGTGCCACCAAGCTCCCGTAGTACACATACAGGACTTACCATTCACGCGAGAATAGTGCTAAGGACTCCGAGGAAGGTGATAACGGCTTTGAGGAAGCTGCTGACAACGAGAAAAGTGCTTCTGAAGCTGTTGACATAAAAGTGGAACCTAACCCGGATGTTTCATATGAAACCGATCAGGTGCGTTTATTTATTTACACTAGTATATATTTACATGTTTTATGGTTTGTTAGATTGAACTACTATATATTTATAGTGGTATATAATTTCGACTAGTATAAATTTAGACAAGACTCTTATATAAATTTTCGGTATTCGGGTCTGTTGAAGAGTTGAAACAATGGGTTTACGATAGAGCCCTTGCTAGCGGTTACGTCATAGTGACCGGACGTTCTATTTCAAAAGGCAAGGGATCTTATGTAAAAAAAAATTAAGACATGGCTGAGATGCGACTGTGGTGGAGAACACCACACTATTGCCAAAGTACGGGTTTCGGGTAGCAAAAATGTTAACTGTCCCTTTAAGTTGAAAGTGAAGCTAGACAACAATGGTTGGAAGTTGGAGGTAATAACCCCGAATCATAACCACGACCCTTTTAAACATGTTGAGGGTCACGCGTTTGCTAGGAGGCTGACACCGCTCAAAGAAAAGATGGTGGAAATGCTTTATTTTCAAAACATGGACCCATCAAACATACATTTGGCCATTTAAGAACAAAACCTGAATAGTGTATGCATTCTAGGAGACATACACAATACCATAAGCAAGATTAAACGCACAATGTACGGCGACCAAACTCCAATGCAAGTATTATTATTAAATATTATTATTATTATTATTGTTAAATATTAAATATTGTTATTATTATTGTTAGGCATATACTCGAGAGTCTCTTGGTTGAAAAGAAATTTACATACTACACCGGCAGAATTCGGAGACAGATGCTGTTGATGATATTTTCTTTGTACATTGAGTCTCGTACAATCTCTGCAGGCGTGCCGTCCCACATGTGTTGTTGATCGACGCCACCAACAGAACGAACGAATATAGAATCCCGTTTGTTCAAATTGTGGGTGTGAGTGTGACATCGACAGACAAGTCGTTTTGTATCGCCCATGCATTTATCATTAAAGAGAAAACAAGTAACTATGTATGGGTGCTACAGAGACTCACAGATTTGTTGCAAGAGTGTATGGAGCCACGTGTAATTATTAAAGATAGAGATCTAGCTCTAATGAATGCATGCAATACAGTTTTCCCAAAAGCTTCGAAGTTGCTATGAAGGTAGCACATCTCACAAAATATTGTTATTATAATAATAATAATAATAATAATAATAATAATAATAATTATTATTATTATTATTATTATTATTATTACTATTGTTATTATTGTTATGCAGGTGGCATATTAAACAAAATATTGCAAAGTATCATAAAGCATGATTTTCAAAAGAAATTGAATATATTTTTGCAATCTTGGGCTCGACTGTGTAAATCTCCTAGTCCAAATATATACGTATACAACCTTGAATGGCTCTACCAACGGCTGTGTGAGGACAGTCGAAAGGGTATATATTTTAATTTTTTGCTTTACCAGCAAGCAAGCATGCATGCATGCATGGATACATAATTTCTTTATTGACATCGTTATTCTATTTTTTACAGAGGTTTATTAATACATGCATGAAGTTTGTCTCAAAGATTATAAAGAAATGTTTGTGCATGCATGGAAACACACAAACTATGCATTTGCTCAGTATACGCCAAACAGAGTTGAGAGTCAACACGCAAGGCATAAGAGATATATTAAGGGCCCGAACAGCTCGCTCCACACACACTTGTGATGAAAATAGACCAAGTTATGGAGTCACAGCGCATAGCGATAAACCACCGTTCGAAGTCAGTCGATCAGAGATAATGGTACCCCATGACTTACCGGTGTTTCAAAACATACTCGGTAAGGTTCCCATGCAGCGTTCGATATGTTGGTTGTAACGCCCCAACCGATGGTGAAAATATCGAGGTGTCACGTAAGAATGAGTATACAGTACCACATGGTATTCAAGTTTTAATTGAAATTTATTTAAAGTAAAATATCCAAAATTGAAAATACATAACAAGTCTTGAATGAAATTCTAATACATCAAATAACCAAATAAAGCATAAACTTCAATTATCTCGTCCTGCTAGCTCTAGACTTCAAGCATCATTATTTCCTGTTGAGTTGTAAAAATGGGGGGGGGGGGGGTCAACTAGAAGTTGGTGAGAATACATAAGCCATGTCAAGCAATTAAGTTTAAGAATAAAAGTTTAGCAATTCATATGTCTATCGTAAGTTTAAGTCTACATGAATAAACATGAAGTGTAGTATGCACATAATCAAACCTCCGACTAGTTTAGGTCCATCCCGTCATCCACGGTTCACCTTATTGCCGGCAATCATCAATCATACCATAACAGGGATCAAACGCGTTTTAGATGGATTGATTATGGTAAATTGTCTTCACAGTTGACTTTCCAAGTCAACTGTTAAGACTCCAAATACGTTATATAATTAAAATGTGTTGAAGACTAACCAAGTATGTGGTGTAGATCAGCTGGTTGTGTGGTGGGTGTTTGTTGAACCGGCCATGGGCTCGGCTTCGAATCCCGGCCCATGCCTTTATTTTTTTGATAATTATTCCAACAATATAAAGATGTTATATGTATATAGTATAGTATAAGGGGTCCAAATGCGTCATGAAATATCTTTAAAAGGACGATAAATGATGAAATTTGACGTTTTATTAATAATAATCGTAACGTACAACGAATTTAATGCGAAATGTTACAGTCTCCCCTACTTTTAGGAACTTCGTCCCGAAGTTGAAGTTGGAGAGTCTGGTGGAAAAAGATGTGGGTATTTAGACTTCATCTGGTCCTTGCGTTCCCAAGTGAACTCTGGACCTCGTTTAGATTCCCAACGAACCTTAACGATCGGTATGCGGCTGCGCTTGAGTTTCTTGACTCCAGTATCCACGATCTCGACGGGTTTCTCGACAATGTGCATGGTTTCATCGATTTGCACATCTTCAAAAGGGACATGGAGGTTCTCATCTGCTAAGCATTTCTTGAGATTCGAAACATGAAAGGTTGGGTGAACATTGCTAAGCTCGGGTGGAAGATCAAGTTTGTAAGCCACTTTTCCAATCCTGTCAAGAACTTTGAATGTGCCTACGTATCGAGGAGCTAGTTTTCCCTTTCTACCGAAGAGAATCACTCCCTTCCAAGGGGATACCTTAAGAAGTACAAGGTCCCCGACTTGAAATTCCAAGGCCTTACGACGTTTATCAGCATAGCTCTTCTGACGACTTCTAGCCTTGAGAAGATTATCCTGAATGAGTTAGATTTTATCTATGGTTTCCTGGATCAATTCGGGTCCAGTGATCTGGGCTTCACCAACCTCAGTCCAACAGACAGGTGAACGACATTTACGACCATAGAGTGCCTCGAAAGGAGCCATGTTAATGCTGGCATGATAACTGTTGTTGTATGAAAACTCGACCAAAGGAAGATGAGAATCCCATGTGCCACCAAAATCGATGACACATGCCCTGAGCATATCCTCAAGTGTCTGGATGGTCCGTTCAGTCTGACCATCTGTTTGAGGGTGATAAGCAGTACTCAGGTTCAGCTTGGTACCCAAAGCGTCTTGTAAAGAATCCCAAAAGTGAGAAGTGAAACGACCATCACGATCAGAGATAATGTCCAAGGTATACCATGACGACATACGTACATCTTTGCTAACCTTTCCACCGAATATTTCTCACGAATAGGTAAGAAATGGGCTGACTTGGTCAAACGGTCTACGATTATCCAAATGCTGTCAAAACCTTTGGGTGTACGGGGGAGTTTAGTGATGAAGTCCATTGCTATGCTCTCCCATTTCCATACAGGAATTTCTGGTTGTTCAAGCATACCAGATGGTCGTTGATGTTCAGGCTTAACCTTTGAACAAGTAAGGCATTTTGCAACGAAAAGAGCGATATCTTTCTTCATACCAGGCCACCAATACGAATAACGAAGATCTTGGTACATCTTGTCAGCTCCAGGATGAATAGAATAACGAGACTTATGAGCCTCGTTCATAAGGAAGGTACGAAGATCATCACGGTCAGGGATCCAAAGTCGATTGAGAAAGTAGAGTAAACCATCAGGTTTGGTTTCAAGTTGAGTCTCAGCACCACAAGACATTTCGTCGTACATGTTACCTTAGGTGACTGAAGTATGTTGAGCCTGGAGGATACGATTCTGAAGATCTTACGAACTCTCGCACAATGAAGTTTGATACGCTCTTTACGACTTAGTGCGTCAGCCACAACATTCGCTTTGCCAGGATGGTAGCGAATTTCGCAATCATAGTCGTTAAGTAACTCAACCCAACGCCGTTGCCTCATGTTAAGATTTTTCTGGTCGAAAACATGTTGGAGACTTTTATGGTCCGTGAAAACCACACATTTGGTTCCATAAAGATAGTGTCTCCAAATCTTGAGAGCAAAGACGACAGCGCCCAATTCAAGGTCATGGGTGGTATAATTCTTTTCGTGGTTCTTGAGTTGTCTAGACGCATAAGCAATAACCTTGCCTCGTTGCATGAGAACACAACCAAGACCTTGGTTTGATGCATCACAATAGACCACGAAGTCATCATTACCATCAGGTAGAGACAGGATAGGAGCTTCATAGAGTTTCAGCTTCAGAGTTTCAAATGCTTCCTCTTGCTTTGGTCCCCACTCATAGGGTTTACCCTTTTCAGTTAAGGCAGTGAGAGGAACAGCGATCTTAGAGAAGTTGGCAATGAATCGACGATAATAACCAGCCAAACCAAGGAAGGAACGGATTTTCGTTGGAGTTTTAGGAACACTCCAATCTTTGACAGCCTCGATCTTTGCGGGATCAACATGAATTCCGTTCTTATCAATGACGTGTCCCAAAAATTGAACTTCCTTAAGCCAAAATTCACATTTCGAGAACTTGGCATACAGTTGTTCTTTCTTTAGGAGACCCAAAATTGAGTGAAGATGTTGTTCGTGATCGGATTTTGATTTTGAGTAAATCAAAATGTCATCGATGAAGACGATCACGAATTTGTCGAGGTAGGGTCTACAAACCCGATTCATTAAATCCATAAACACTGCGGGAGCGTTGGTCAATCCAAATGGCATGACCATGAATTCATAATGACCATAACGTGTATGAAAGGCTGTCTTGGGAATATCTTCATCGTGGACTCTAAGCTGATGATAACCAGAACGAAGATCAATCTTCGAGAAGTGGGTTGCTCCTTGAAGTTGATCGAAAAGATCGTCAATCCTAGGCAAGGGATAACGATTCTTGATGGTGATTTTGTTGAGTTCGCGATAGTCGATACACATCCTGAGAGATCCATCTTTCTTCTTAACGAACAAAACAGGGGCTCCCCATGGAGAAGAACTGGGGCGAATGAAACCTTTATCAAAAAGTTCTTGTAGTTGACTGGCAAGTTCTTGCATCTCAGAGGGTGCAAGACGATAAGGAGCTTTGGCGACAGGATTTGCACCAGGAACAAGATCGATCCTAAATTCCACTTGTCGAGCAGGAGGCAAACCAGGTAAATCCTCTGGAAAGACTTCAGGATAGTCCCGAATGATTGGGATGTCTTGGATACTTTTGCCCTTGTCTTTCTTTTCTATCACGTTAGCTAAGAAAGCCGTATACCCCTTTCGTAAGTATTTTTGAGCAGTAGTACAAGACATGAGCTTAAGCTCGCCACAAGGCTTTTCACCATAGATCTTCAAAATATCACCAGATTCGAGAGGAATGCGAATGACTTTCTCAAAGCATAGAATTTCAGCACGATGGGTTGACAACCAATCCATGCCTACTATGACATCAAAGCTTCCAAGATGCATAGGGATGAGGTCGATAGAGAAAGTATGGTCATCGAGGTTCAACACACAGTTACGAATGACAGAATCGATCGAGATAGACTTCCCATTAGCTACCTCTACCACTAAAGGTTCCTCTAGGTTAGTTTGGGGTAAGTTAAGTAAGGGTTCAAACTTTAGTGATACAAATGACTTATCAGCACCCGAATCAAATAATATGGATGCATAGTGGTTATTGTAACACCCCAACCGATGGCGAAAACATCGGGATGTCACGTATTGATGATTGTTCAGTAGGTCATGGTGTATAATAAATTTCATTAAATGATTTAAATAATTTACATACAATTGTTCTACAAGAATTTGTACATCAAGATGAATAATACTATGCACACATCTTAAAGCATTAACTCGAATCTTCAAGCAAGTAGAACCTGAAACATGTTAAGTTTGAAAATATTTTGGGTCAACAAAAGTTGGTGAGAATACATAGGTTTTTGAATATAATTGATAACCATAGTTTGTACAACCTTCACAGTTGTATGATGATAGAGTATGAGTCCGACATGTAACAATGCGTCTTTGTACAATCAAACCTTGTGTCGACTGATGACTAACTCGCAAGTTAGTTAAATGTTGTTACTGTTATCAATCATCCCTGAATATATGCGGGGGGATGGGTTTGTCAGACCTATAGCGCTATAATCTAAACAGGCGGCTTGATCATTGTTAATGATTGTACTGTGTCCTTTTGTTACAGTCAAATGATAGAATGATGATGTAATTGAATCACAAGTAAATATGAGTAAATGATAGTATAAAATGTTTAAACATGTTTCACCCCAAAAATAGTGAAAATAGAGAAAAGGGGCTATGTAAACTCACCTTGGCAAAATGTTAGGTCTCGTGGAAATAGAATATGTGTTGCCAACGATGCTAAGTATTACCCTATAATTAAGGTAATAAATATGTCTAAGTCTTTCTAGTCTACAAATATATTCTAGGGTTTCGAAGTGAGGATATGTGCTCGTTTGATTAATAAATAAAATGTTTAATAAATAAGAGAAATTTGACAAATAAATAAACAAAAGTCTTTTTGAAATTTTTAAATTAAAGATGGTCTCAATAATAAGTTTTAAGTATAAAAATAATTTTTATAAAATTATTTTCTTAAAAAAAGAATATTAAATCTATTTATTTCAAATTGTCAAAATATAACTTTAATATTTAAAAATATTAAATTTATAGAATTATTAATTTAAAAATTATATTTCTGTTCCAAATAATCAGAAATAATTTATATAAAATTTTGGTGCAAAAATATTGAAAAATGGATTTATTATGATTTATTTATGATTAAAACTAACAAAAATTGATTAAAAATATTAAATAAATGATTTTTCAGAAATAAAAATCATTTCAGAAAAGTTTAGTGTTATATAAACTCAAAATAATTTTTGTGGAAATTTATATAATCGTTTTGATATTTTTATAGAATTTTATAAATAAAATAGAATAAACTTGAATTATTTATTATATATATATTAAATAAATGAATTTTCCGAAAATAAAAGTTGCATAATAAAGTTTATTAGTCATATTATATAAAATAAATTTTGTAGAATTTATAAAATAGTTTTAGTATTTAAAAATGAATTTTAAAATACAAGTAATTATATAAGCTTTGAAAAACAAAAAAAAAATATATACACTTTGTTGATGCTAGGGCTCGAACCCGAGTGGACCTACTCTAAAGCACCAGACACAACCACTTGGTCTAGACCAGTGGTTGTGTTTGGTTTCAGTTTGATTAAAATAAACACTAATGAAAAATCAGTGTTCTTCCCCAATTAATAATAATCGAGCCCTAGTTTTTGCAATTGAACAATTTAACAAGAAATAGCCCCTGATATGATGGGGCTATTGTTTGTGGGTATTCGATGAACTAAACCCATCCAGAAAACATAACTTACAAGAATGAAATCGCGTTTGAATGTCCGGTCAAACGAATGGTCAAACACGAACGATTGATACTTGTATAGATGTTGTTAACAGAAATTGAAGGTGAGGGTATGTTGTTCGGCTCTTTTAGATTGCTATCAAGGGTTCAATTTATAGTAAAACCTACGGATTAACAAAATAGAAGGTTACGCACAATAATCACGCAAATTGAAATGTTTTTAAATGAGATTTTTGTGTGTAAATGACGCGTTTGACTAGTCCAAAACTTCCCATACATAGTCCGGTAATAATACGTGTGATTTCAAATCATTTGGATGGATTTAAGGAAAGTTGACTTAAATGAAATGAAATTCTGGTATTAAATCAATAACACATGGTGGCCTAGTGGTGGGTTGTTGTTTGCTGAATCTTGGACCGGTTAGGGACCCGGGTTCAATCCCCGTCCCTAACATTATTATTTTTCAAACGTTTTTCTTTTGGTGTGGGCCGGGTACTGGGCTCGGATCTGGGCCGGGGTGTTTGGACTGGATTTGTGGTGTTGGGTTGAGTTTAATTAATTGTGTTGTGGGCTTGGTTTTGACAAAACATTATTTAAAACAAAACTGATTGTTATTATTATTATTATTATTATTATTATTATTATTATTATTATTATTATTATTATTATTATTGTTATTATTATTATATAAAAAAATGTTTTGATATAAATTTGACATGGTTACGAAAGTTGTTTAATACAAATAAAGTAGTGGTTTTTACCTAAAAAAATTTAGGAAAAATTTTGTGATGTTACAGTTATTAACGAGAAACGTACCATTAACCACCTTGTTGTTGTCGCGAGCCTGATTAGCATTGAGGTTGTAAGCGCGACCTCGAGCACCTTGGTTCTGGTTGCGGTTCTGGTTTTGGTTGCGGTTGTGGTTCTGGTTCCCAAGTCTAGGGCACGTATCCCTATAATTGTAACACCCCAACCGATGGCGGAAACATCGGGATGTCACGTATTGATAATTGTTCAGTAGCTCATGGTAATACATATGTTTAAATAATCCTTTATTTCATTACAAAATTGAATTACATTAAAGTCTACATCAATAATCAAACAAAGCTTAAAACTTCAAATATCTCCTCATGCTAGCTCTAGACTTCAAGCATCAGTATTTCCTGTTGAGTTTGGAAAAATGGGGGGGGGGGGTCAACTAGAAGTTGGTGAGAATACATAAGCCATGTCAAGCAAATAGTTTAAGTATAAAAGTTTAGCAATTCATATGTCTATCGTAAGTTTAAGTCTACATGAATAAACATAATATGTTGAATCGACATAATCAAACCTCCGACTAGTTTAGGTCCATCCCGTCATCAACGGTTCACCTTAATAATATGTTGGAACGATAACAATCACCCACGCTACCTATGTAGGAGGTACACGTATTTGGGTGGGATTGTCAATCCAATAGATCTATTATTGAGTATCGCCGGCTTGGCCATAGATAATGATTATGTAATGTTGAAACTCGTTGAAACTGTTGTTGTTGTCTAATTCATGAGGCATTAAAGTTTACAACTAGACATGCATGTAGAATTGCTTAAGTATAATGTTGCAAGTATAAAGAATTGCATAAACATGGTTACGTAAACTCACCTTAGCAAAGTATTAAGTCTCGAGAAATAGAATATGTGTAGCCCCAAAGTTGCCAATTACAAGAGCTTATAATCAAAGCTTCAATTGTAGAAGTAATAGACTATAGAAGAAAAGTATGAGGGAAAGTTTAATCGGATTGAAACAATCGATTTAGAGGTGGCAAGTGTACTGGTTCATAGGTGGGGTTTTATACTAGTTTTGGATTCAATTAGCCATTAAAATTGGTCAACACCATAAAGTAAGGTTTTATGATGAATTGACTATTTGACTAGGACTTTGACTATTTGACTAAGACTTTGACTATTTGACTCGAGGCTTTATTTAAGAAAAAAAAAATCATTAGTTTGAATTAGAAAATAAAAAACACCGTCTTATAAAATGACGATTTTATAAATAGAATTAGGATAGGACATATGTCATGATTGAAGATTTTTTTTTTTTTTTTTTAAAGGAACTTAGAAAAATAGAGTGCACGGATAAAGATAAGAATACTTAGAAATAAATTAGACTTTATATCATGGATCGGGAAATACTTTAATGCAAAATAAATGGGAAAATTCGTGAGGTTACAGTCTCCCCTACTTTCGGAAACTTCGTCCCGAAGTTATTTAAAAACACAGGTTTGAGGATGGTTGGGTAGAAATTAAGGCAGCCGTGGTTTTGAAAATTTTGGGTTAACGCACGACATGAATTTATAGAATAATCTGCTTTCGAATAATTTGGATAAGAGGTTTGTTATCTGTGAGTTTTAAGGGTAGGATTAGGTGTGTCTTGGAATCGCAAGGCGAATAAGAATCTTAAGTTTTAGAAATCTTAAAAGAAATGCATGAGATGATGGACTATAGAAAGGCTAAATGAACTACCACGTAACTAGAGTTTATAATTAGTTTCTCTACCGAAAACCTTGATAGAATTTCACACCACCTTAACGTACCTGTAAATTCATGATTACGTTCCGGACCGCAATCACCAATTTACCTTACATTAGGGTTTTGTGTCCTTCTATGACTCTAAACACACATGTAAGTAATGCAAAATAACCTTGTCATTGAATCGTATACAATGTATCCAAAAATAAGTCCAACTGTTGAGCAGGAAAAAGACTTCTACCAGTCAGTGAGTAAGAACCTCTACCGATTGTTGAGCAGGTACGATAGCCTCTACCAGTCGTTGAGCAGGTTGTAGGGCCTCTACCGACTGTTGAGCAGGCATGATGACCTCTACCAATCGTTGAGTAGGTTATTTGGTACTCTACTAACTGTTGAGCAAGTACTTAATCCTCTATCAGTTGTTTGATTAAGTGTACCAATTTACACACACACATAAATTGCAAATTGATAATATGTACATGTAAGCAATCAAGTATCAAGTATAGCATGTGAGTTGTAATAGAGTTGCCCTAGACAAGGTTAATGACTCTAGGTGTGTCTATAGTAAATAGTTTATATTTCATGAATTCTAGTTTCAAATGTTCGAATATGGTAGATAGTCGAATCCTCATATAACTAAGGATTTTGTTTGATGCAACACACAACCAAGTTTCAACAGTTTGGTTATCATGGGTAACTAGTTCATGTTTGAGAAGGTGAAGGATATGAATTTAGTTCTTGAGAGGATGATGAAAAATCTTGAAGCAGAATCAAGGTTGTGAGATGTAACATCGCAAAATTTTCCCCAAAATTTTAAAACATAAAAAGCCCTTATATATATATATATTTTTTTTTATTACACCTCTATCATTAATATTATACAAATGTGCCTATGTCTTTATTTATCCTAACTCACAACTTATATACATACATAAATGTATATAAATAATAATAATAATAATAATAATTTGATTCTAAATTTTTTTTTTTCACATACAAGATTTTTTTTTTAAATAAAGCCTTGAGTCAAATAGTCAAAGTCCTAGTCAAAGTCTTAGTCAAACAGTCAAAGTCTTAGTCAAATAGTCAATTCATCATAAAACCTTACTTTATGGTGTTGACCAATTTTAATGGCTAATTGACTCCAAAACTAGTATAAAAACCCACCTATGACCCATTATACTTTGCACCTCTAAATCGATTGTTTCAATCCGATTAAACTTTCCCTCATACCTTTCTTCTATAGTCTATTACTTCTACAATTGAAGCTTTGATTATAAGCTCTTGTAATTGGCGAATTGGAAGCTTGATATTCTTTCTTTTTCGTTTTCTTCAATTTGGACTAGCTACGTTGTTGAGTCTTTGGGATTCGCCTCGCATACATTCACAACACAATATTCTATTTTTTTTACGAGACATAACATTTTGCTAAGGTGAGTTTTACATAGCCCCTTTTTCTATTTATCACCATTTTTGGGGTGAAACATGTTACAACAACATTTATGCAATTCAATCATCAATGTGTCTATGTGTATTTCTATGTTGCATTATGTCTTGAACATGACTAGGGTAAGCACAATTCTAGCATAAACATTCATCAGCCAAACGGTATACATTGATAGATCTATTGGACTGACAATCCCACCCGGATACGTGCCTCCTACAAAGGTTGCGTGGGTGTTTGTTACTGCAATATAAACGAGTGAACCATGAGCGTATGGGATGTACCACAATACAACAGTCACAAGGTTGATTATGCACTCGATTTACTTCTAGTATGTTTTCACATATGGACTAGATTGCCATGACACATGAATTACACAACAATTTTATTCGATTATCAAAACCTATGTAATTCTCACCAACTTTTGTTGACCCAAAATATTTTCAACTTAACATGTTTCAGGTTCTACTTGTTTGAGGATTCGAATTAATGCTTGAAGATGTGTGCATAGTTTTATTCAATTTGATGTACGAATTCTTGTAGAACAATTGTATGTAATTTATTTAAATCATTTAATGAAATTTATTATTCACCATAAGCTACTAAACAATCATCAATACGTGACATCCCGATGTTTCCGCCATCGGTTGGGGTGTTACAGATTGGTATCAGAGCCATGGTTATAGGGAATTAGGTTATTAGAAAAATAATCTAGTCTATAACCATAGGATTTAACCAGTACTTGCTTCTTTTACTTGCTATACTCTATCTCCCTCCTACTTCTTATCCCTACTTTCATCCTTACAAGAAGGTTGCTCTCCACCATTGGATCTACTCTTAGACTAATAGGATAAAATCCTCAGGTTTAGCCTGAACCACCTTGAGATCTCGTCGAAGTTCTAGATTTTAATAACGAACACGTGCAATCTGGAAGGGTGAACGCCTATATTCTGAGTCTTCTGTCTAGGCTGGCATTGCGTATATATCCCAATCAGACGAGGGACCCGGATGCCTACCTGGGAATTCTCGGGATGAGTGTTCACTTATAGGCTAAAGCATGTCTTCATATGTTATTAGAATTTAGAATCTTTGACAAGTCAACGTTTTCATTTAATCGTTTTAATTAATGAATAAATGATTACATTCCTTATATTACCTCATTGTCCTTCATTCAACCCATATCTTATTGAACATTCATTACCCAAATCACTTCCGTAACCGATGCCCTAAACTAAACAGAGATCAAGATCCTCCAGCTACCTAACCGCAAGTCTCACCATTTGAGTATTGGTTGCTTTTATTCTATGTATTGACGCTATTTGATTCAAGTAATAAAATATTTGTCTGAGAGTTGTTACATGGTGCATGATTGTTTGAATGTGAACTAATTATATAAATCTATACAACTACAACTCATATACTGTGCTTGTTATACTTGCTTGCATAAACATGTTATCAATTTGCAACCTATGTGTATAATAAATGTTGCACTTAATAGAGGTCATCATGCCTTTTCAACAGTCGGGAGAGGCCCTACAACCTGCTCCACGACTGGTGGAGGCTATCGAACCTACTCAACGATTGGTAGAGGTCATTATGCCTTTTCAACAGTCGGGAGAGGCCCTACAACCTACTCCACGACTGGTGGAGGCTATCGGACCTGCTCAACAATTGGTGGAGATATAGAAGGACGCAAAACTTTAATGTAAGGTAAATTGGTGATTGCGGTCTGGAACGTAATCATGAATTTACAGGTACGTTAAGGTAGTGTGAAATTCTATCAAGCTTTTCAGTAAATAACCAATTATAAACTCTAGTTACCTGGTAGTTCATTTAGTCTTTCTATAGTCAATCAACTCATGCATTTCTTTTAGGAGTCCTAAAACTTAAGATTCTTATTCTCCTTGCTATTTCAGATGAACCTAATCCAACCCTTAAAACTCACAAATATCAAAACTCTTACCCAAATTATTCGAAACAGTTTATGCTGTTACCTATAAATTTATGTCATGCCTTAACTCGAAACTTCCCAAACCACCCTTGTCCTAATTTCTACCCAATCACCTTCAACCCTGTGTTTTCAATAAACTTCGGGACGAAGTTTCCAAAAGTAGGGGAGACTGTAACATCGCAAAATTTTCCCCAAAATTTTAAAACATAAAAAGCCCTTATATATATATATATTTTTTTTATTACACCTCTATCATTAATATTATACAAATGTGCCTAAGTCTTTATTTATCCTAACTCACAACTTATATACATACATAAATGTATATAAATAATAATAATAATAATAATATGATTCTAAATTTTTTTTTTCACATACAAGATTTTTTTTTTAAATAAAGCCTTGAG
Source organism: Ambrosia trifida (assembly GCA_028751855.1). Lineage (NCBI taxonomy): Eukaryota > Viridiplantae > Streptophyta > Magnoliopsida > Asterales > Asteraceae > Ambrosia > Ambrosia trifida. The sequence continues at coordinate 109,190,074 of CM054130.1, forward strand.
TCAAATAGTCAAAGTCCTAGTCAAAGTCTTAGTCAAACAGTCAAAGTCTTAGTCAAATAGTCAATTCATCATAAAACCTTACTTTATGGTGTTGACCAATTTTAATGGCTAATTGACTCCAAAACTAGTATAAAAACCCACCTATGACCCATTATACTTTGCACCTCTAAATCGATTGTTTCAATCCGATTAAACTTTCCCTCATACCTTTCTTCTATAGTCTATTACTTCTACAATTGAAGCTTTGATTATAAGCTCTTGTAATTGGCGAATTGGAAGCTTGATATTCTTTCTTTTTCGTTTTCTTCAATTTGGACTAGCTACGTTGTTGAGTCTTTGGGATTCGCCTCGCATACATTCACAACACAATATTCTATTTTTTTTACGAGACATAACATTTTGCTAAGGTGAGTTTTACATAGCCCCTTTTTCTATTTATCACCATTTTTGGGGTGAAACATGTTACAACAACATTTATGCAATTCAATCATCAATGTGTCTATGTGTATTTCTATGTTGCATTATGTCTTGAACATGACTAGGGTAAGCACAATTCTAGCATAAACATTCATCAGCCAAACGGTATACATTGATAGATCTATTGGACTGACAATCCCACCCGGATACGTGCCTCCTACAAAGGTTGCGTGGGTGTTTGTTACTGCAATATAAACGAGTGAACCATGAGCGTATGGGATGTACCACAATACAACAGTCACAAGGTTGATTATGCACTCGATTTACTTCTAGTATGTTTTCACATATGGACTAGATTGCCATGACACATGAATTGCACAACAATTTTATTCGATTATCAAAACCTATGTAATTCTCACCAACTTTTGTTGACCCAAAATATTTTCAACTTAACATGTTTCAGGTTCTACTTGTTTGAGGATTCGAATTAATGCTTGAAGATGTGTGCATAGTTTTATTCAATTTGATGTACGAATTCTTGTAGAACAATTGTATGTAATTTATTTAAATCATTTAATGAAATTTATTATTCACCATAAGCTACTAAACAATCATCAATACGTGACATCCCGATGTTTCCGCCATCGGTTGGGGTGTTACAGATTGGTATCAGAGCCATGGTTATAGGGAATTAGGTTATTAGAAAAATAATCTAGTCTATAACCATAGGATTTAACCAGTACTTGCTTCTTTTACTTGCTATACTCTATCTCCCTCCTACTTCTTATCCCTACTTTCATCCTTACAAGAAGGTTGCTCTCCACCATTGGATCTACTCTTAGACTAATAGGATAAAATCCTCAGGTTTAGCCTGAACCACCTTGAGATCTCGTCGAAGTTCTAGATTTTAATAACGAACACGTGCAATCTGGAAGGGTGAACGCCTATATTCTGAGTCTTCTGTCTAGGCTGGCATTGCGTATATATCCCAATCAGACGAGGGACCCGGATGCCTACCTGGGAATTCTCGGGATGAGTGTTCACTTATAGGCTAAAGCATGTCTTCATATGTTATTAGAATTTAGAATCTTTGACAAGTCAACGTTTTCATTTAATCGTTTTAATTAATGAATAAATGATTACATTCCTTATATTACCTCATTGTCCTTCATTCAACCCATATCTTATTGAACATTCATTACCCAAATCACTTCCGTAACCGATGCCCTAAACTAAACAGAGATCAAGATCCTCCAGCTACCTAACCGCAAGTCTCACCATTTGAGTATTGGTTGCTTTTATTCTATGTATTGACGCTATTTGATTCAAGTAATAAAATATTTGTCTGAGAGTTGTTACATGGTGCATGATTGTTTGAATGTGAACTAATTATATAAATCTATACAACTACAACTCATATACTGTGCTTGTTATACTTGCTTGCATAAACATGTTATCAATTTGCAACCTATGTGTATAATAAATGTTGCACTTAATAGAGGTCATCATGCCTTTTCAACAGTCGGGAGAGGCCCTACAACCTGCTCCACGACTGGTGGAGGCTATCGAACCTACTCAACGATTGGTAGAGGTCATTATGCCTTTTCAACAGTCGGGAGAGGCCCTACAACCTACTCCACGACTGGTGGAGGCTATCGGACCTGCTCAACAATTGGTGGAGATATAGAAGGACGCAAAACTTTAATGTAAGGTAAATTGGTGATTGCGGTCTGGAACGTAATCATGAATTTACAGGTACGTTAAGGTAGTGTGAAATTCTATCAAGCTTTTCAGTAAATAACCAATTATAAACTCTAGTTACCTGGTAGTTCATTTAGTCTTTCTATAGTCAATCAACTCATGCATTTCTTTTAGGAGTCCTAAAACTTAAGATTCTTATTCTCCTTGCTATTTCAGATGAACCTAATCCAACCCTTAAAACTCACAAATATCAAAACTCTTACCCAAATTATTCGAAACAGTTTATGCTGTTACCTATAAATTTATGTCATGCCTTAACTCGAAACTTCCCAAACCACCCTTGTCCTAATTTCTACCCAATCACCTTCAACCCTGTGTTTTCAATAAACTTCGGGACGAAGTTTCCAAAAGTAGGGGAGACTGTAACATCGCAAAATTTTCCCTAAAATTTTAAAACATAAAAAGCCCTTATATATATATATATATATATTTTTTTTATTACACCTCTATCATTAATATTATACAAATGTGCCTAAGTCTTTATTTATCCTAACTCACAACTTATATACATACATAAATGTATATAAATAATAATAATAATAATAATAATATGATTCTAAATTTTTTTTTTCACATACAAGATTTTTTTTTAAATAAAGCCTTGAGTCAAATAGTCAAAGTCCTAGTCAAAGTCTTAGTCAAACAGTCAAAGTCTTAGTCAAATAGTCAATTCATCATTAAACCTTACTTTATGGTGTTGACCAATTTTAATGGCTAATTGACTCCAAAACTAGTATAAAAACCCACCTATGACCCATTATACTTTGCACCTCTAAATCGATTGTTTCAATCCGATTAAACTTTCCCTCATACCTTTCTTCTATAGTCTATTACTTCTACAATTGAAGCTTTGATTATAAGCTCTTGTAATTGGCGAATTGGAAGCTTGATATTCTTTCTTTTTCGTTTTCTTCAATTTGGACTAGCTACGTTGTTGAGTCTTTGGGATTCGCCTCGCATACATTCACAACACAATATTCTATTTTTTTTACGAGACATAACATTTTGCTAAGGTGAGTTTTACATAGCCCCTTTTCTATTTATCACCATTTTTGGGGTGAAACATGTTACAACAACATTTATGCAATTCAATCATCAATGTGTCTATGTGTATTTCTATGTTGCATTATGTCTTGAACATGACTAGGGTAAGCACAATTCTAGCATAAACATTCATCAGCCAAACGGTATACATTGATAGATCTATTGGACTGACAATCCCACCCGGATACGTGCCTCCTACAAAGGTTGCGTGGGTGTTTGTTACTGCAATATAAACGAGTGAACCATGAGCGTATGGGATGTACCACAATACAACAGTCACGAGGTTGATTATGCACTCGATTTACTTCTAGTATGTTTTCACATATGGACTAAATTGCCATGACACATGAATTGCACAACAATTTTATTTGATTATCAAAACCTATGTAATTCTCACCAACTTTTGTTGACCCAAAATATTTTCAACTTAACATGTTTCAGGTTCTACTTGTTTGAAGATTCGAATTAATGCTTGAAGATGTGTGCATAGTTTTATTCAATTTGATGTACGAATTCTTGTAGAACAATTGTATGTAATTTATTTAAATCATTTAATGAAATTTATTATTCACCATGAGCTACTGAACAATCATCAATACGTGACATCCCGATGTTTCCGCCATCGGTTGGGCTGTTACATGAGAGATAGTGAATGTGAAGATAGTTTGTAAAGAGTTTATTTTATAGTAAGGAGATTATGTAGCAGTGTAAATTTTGGGGTTTGGATCAAAGGTTATAATCAAGTGTATAAGAAAACATGATTGTGGTATATGCCAAATATTGTAAAAATTTGAACAAGTTGAAAGTGAGTGAGTGTCGATGGAGAATTTAGAGGCTAGATATTATTCCTATGGATAAAAAAAAAGTCTTATTTTCGAAATTGGTTTTATACATAAAGAAAAAGTTGTTAAATAGTACAAGCTAAGTGGGCTTTGATTAAAATATTCCCCTTAGTTGGAGATTTCAAACATGACATTAGGTTTTGAAGATCAAGGTTCTATTAAGTGATTTTTAATAGTCTAAAGCTTTATATAGAAAATTGTTTGTTACGTCAATAAATAAACAATTGAATTTAAGTTCGAGGACATCTTTTGACAAAAAAATATGTACTTTGTAAAGTTACTAGGTAATGAAAATACAACAGGATTTAGAAATCTTTAGTTTGTGCTAAGGTATGAGGTTATAGTTTTTAAAAATAAGTAACATGTGGAGAAATGAAATAATATGATTTGGGTAGGGTGTTGAATATTTAAAAAGTGGCTAAGATGGTAAGGTGAAGTGTGATTGTGAAATCCATAGATGGTTATGAAATGAGATTGATTTAAGCTGTAAAATTTTGAGATTTTAGAGCTTAGTTTAAGGAAAGTGAGTGTAATCATTTATTCATTAATTAAAACGAATAAACGAAAACGTTGACTTATCAAATATTCTAGATTCTAATAACATAGTGAAGACATGCTTTAGCCTATAAGTGAACACTCATCCCGAGAATTCCCAGGTAGGCATCCGGGTCCCTCGTCTGATTGGGATATATGCGCAATGCCAGCCTAGACAGAAGACTCAGAATACAGGCGTTCACCCTTCCAGATTGCACGTGTTCATTATTAAAATCTAGAACTTCGACGAGATCTCAAGGTGGTTCAGGCTAAACCTGAGGATTTTGTCCTATTAGTCTAAGAGTAGATCCAATGATGGAGAGCAATCTTCTTGTAGGGACTAAAGTAGGGATAAGAAGTAGGAGGGAGATAGAGAATAGAAGCATGTAAGGTTGCAAGTAAAAGGAGCAAGTACTAGTTAAAATCCTATGGTTATAGACTAGATTATTTTTCTAATAACCTAATTCCCTATAACCATGGCTCTGATACCAATCTATAACACCCCAACCGATGGCGGAAACATTGGGATGTCACGTATTGATGATTGTTCAGTAGCTCGTGGTAATACATATGTTTAAATAATCCTTTATTTCATTACAAAATTGAATTACATTAAAGTCTACATCAAATAATCAAACAAAGCTTAAAACTTCAAATATCTCCTCATGCTAGCTCTAGACTTCAAGCATCAGTATTTCCTGTTGAGTTTGGAAAAATGGGGGGGGGGGGGGTCAACTAGAAGTTGGTGAGAATACATAAGCCATGTCAAGCAAATAGTTTAGGTATAAAAGTTTAGCAATTCATATGTCTATCGTAAGTTTAAGTCTACATGAATAAACATAATATGTTGAATCGACATAATCAAACCTCCGACTAGTTTAGGTCCATCCCGTCATCAACGGTTCACCTTAATAATATGTTGGACCGATAACAATCACCCACGCTACCTATGTAGGAGGTACACGTATCCGGGTGGGATTGTCAATCCAATAGATCTATTATTGAGTATCGCCGGCTTGGCCATAGCTAATGATTATGTAATGTTGAAACTCGTTGAAACTGTTGTTGTTGTCTAATTCATGAGGCATTAAAGTTTACAACTAGACATGCATGTAGAATTGCTTAAGTATAATGTTGCAAGTATAAAGAATTGCATAAACATGGTTACGTAAACTCACCTTAGCAAAGTATTAAGTCTCGAGAAATAGAATATGTGTAGCCCCAAAGTTGCCAATTACAAGAGCTTATAATCAAAGCTTCAATTGTAGAAGTAATAGACTATAGAAGAAAAGTATGAGGGAAAGTTTAATCGGATTGAAACAATCGATTTAGAGGTGGCAAGTGTAATGGTTCATAGGTGGGTTTTTATACTAGTTTTGGATTTAATTAGCCATTAAAATTGGTCAACACCATAAAGTAAGGTTTTATGATGAATTGACTATTTGACTAGGACTTTGACTGTTTGACTAAGACTTTGACTATTTGACTCAAGGCTTTATTTAAGAAAAAAAATCATTAGTTTGAATTAGAAAATAAAAAACACCGTCTTATAAAATGACGATTTTATAAATAGAATTAGGATAGGACATATGTCATGATTGAAAATATTTTTTTTTTAAAGGAACTTAGAAAAATAGAGTGCACGAATAAAGATAAGAATACTTAGAAATAAATTAGACTTTATATCATGGATCGGGAAATACTTTAATGCAAAATAAATGGGAAAATTCGTGAGGTTACAGTCTCCCCTACTTTCGGAAACTTCGTCCCGAAGTTATTTAAAAACACAGGTTTGAGGATGGTTGGGTAGAAATTAAGGCAGCCGTGGTTTTGAAAATTTTGGGTTAACGCACGACATGAATTTATAGAATAATCTGCTTTCAAATAATTTGGATAAGAGGTTTGTTATCTGTGAGTTTTAAGGGTAGGATTAGGTGTGTCTTGGAATCGCAAGGCGAATAAGAATCTTAAGTTTTAGAAATCCTAAAAGAAATGCATGAGATGATGGACTATAGAAAGGCTAAATGAACTACCAGGTAACTAGAGTTTATAATTAGTTTCTCTACCGAAAACCTTGATAGAATTTCACACCACCTTAACGTACCTGTAAATTCATGATTACGTTCCGGACCGCAATCACCAATTTACCTTACATTAGGGTTGTGTGTCCTTCTATGACTCTAAACACACATGTAAGTAATGCAAAATAACCTTGTGATTGAATTATATACAATGTATCAAAAAATAAGTCCAACTGTTGAGCAGGAAAAAGACTTCTACCAGTCAGTGAGTAAGAACCTCTACCGATTGTTGAGCAGGTACGATAGCCTCTACCAGTCGTTGAGCAGGTTGTAGGGCCTCTACCGACTGTTGAGCAGGCATGATGACCTCTACCAATCGTTGAGTAGGTTATTTGGTACTCTACTAACTGTTGAGCAAGTACTTCATCCACTATCAGTTGTTTGATTAAGTGTACCAATTTACACACACACATAAATTGCAAATTGATAATATGTACATGTAAGCAATCAAGTATCAAGTATAGCATGTGAGTTGTAATAGAGTTGCCCTAGACAAGGTTAATGACTCTAGGTGTGTCTATAGTAAATAGTTTATATTTCATGAATTCTAGTTTCAAATGTTCGAATATGGTAGATAGTCGAATCCTCATGTAACTAAGGATTTTGTTTGATGCAACACACAACCAAGTTTCAATAGTTTGGTTATCATGGGTAACTAGTTCATGTTTGAGAAGGTGAAGGATATGAATTTAGTTCTTGAGAGGATGATGAAAAATCTTGAAGCAGAATCAAGGTTGTGAGAGATAGTGAATGTGAAGATAGTTTGTAAAGAGTTTATTTTATAGTAAGGAGATTATGTAGCAGTCTAAATTTTGGGGTTTGGATCAAAGGTTATAATCAAGTGTATAAGAAAACATGATTGTGGTATATGCCAAATATTGTAAAAATTTGAACAAGTTGAAAGTGAGTGAGTGTCGATGGAGAATTTAGAGGCTAGATATTATTCCTATGGATAAAAAAAAAGTCTTATTTTCGAAATTGGTTTTATACATATAGCAAAAGTTGTTAAATAGTACAAGCTAAGTGGGCTTTGATTAAAATATTCCCCTTAGTTGGAGATTTTCAAACATGACATTCGGTTTTGAAGATCAAGGTTCTATTAAGTGATTTTTAATAGTTTAAAGCTTTATATAGAAAATTGTTTGTTACGTCAATAAATAAACAATTGAATTTAAGTTCGAGGACATCTTTTGACAAAAAAATATGTACTTTGTAAAGTTACTAGGTAATGAAAATACAACAGGATTTAGAAATCTTTAGTTTGTGCTAAGGTATGAGGTTATAGTTTTTAAAAATAAGTAACATGTGGAGAAATGAAATAATATGATTTGGGTAGGGTGTTGAATATTTAAAAAGTGGCTAAGATGGTAAGGTGAAGTGTGATTGTGAAATCCATAGATGGTTATGAAATGAGATTGATTTAAGCTGTAAAATTTTAAGATTTTAGAGCTTAGTTTAAGGAAAGTGAGTGTAATCATTTATTCATTAATTAAAACGAATAAACGAAAACGTTGACTTATCAAATATTCTAGATTCTAATAACATAGTGAAGACATGCTTTAGCCTATAAGTGAACACTCATCCCGAGAATTCCCAGGTAGGCATCCGGGTCCCTCGTCTGATTGGGATATATGCGCAATGCCAGCCTAGACAGAAGTCTAAGAATACAGGCGTTCACCCCTCCAGATTGCACGTGTTCGTTATTAAAATCTAGAACTTCGACGAGATCTCAAGGTGGTTCAGGCTAAACCTGAGGATTTTGTCCTATTAGTCTAAGAGTAGATCCAGTGATGGAGAGCAATCTTCTTGTAGGGACTAAAGTAGGGATAAGAAGTAGGAGGGAGATAGAGAATAGAAGCAAGTAAGGTTGCAAGTAAAAGGAGCAAGTACTAGTTAAAATCCTATGGTTATAGACTAGATTATTTTTCTAATAACCTAATTCCCTATAACCATGGCTCTGATACCAATCTGTAACACCCCAACCGATGGCGGAAACATTGGGATGTCACGTATTGATGATTGTTCAGTAGCTCATGGTAATACATATGTTTAAATAATCCTTTATTTCATTACAAAATTGAATTACATTAAAGTCTACATCAAATAATCAAACAAAGCTTAAAACTTCAAATATCTCCTCATGCTAGCTCTAGACTTCAAGCACCAGTATTTCCTGTTGAGTTTGGAAAAATGGGGGGGGGGGGTCAACTAGAAGTTGGTGAGAATACATAAGCCATGTCAAGCAAATAGTTTAAGTATAAAAGTTTAGCAATTCATATGTCTATCGTAAGTTTAAGTCTACATGAATAAACATAATATGTTGAATCGACATAATCAAACCTCCGACTAGTTTAGGTCCATCCCGTCATCAACGGTTCACCTTAATAATATGTTGGAACGATAACAATCACCCACGCTACCTATGTAGGAGGTACACGTATCCGGGTGGGATTGTCAATCCAATAGATCTATTATTGAGTATCGCCGGCTTGGCCATAGCTAATGATTATGTAATGTTGAAACTCGTTGAAACTGTTGTTGTTGTCTAATTCATGAGGCATTAAAGTTTACAACTAGACATGCATGTAGAATTGCTTAAGTATAATGTTGCAAGTATAAAGAATTGCATAAACATGGTTACGTAAACTCACCTTAGCAAAGTATTAAGTCTCGAGAAATAGAATATGTGTAGCCCCAAAGTTGCCAATTACAAGAGCTTATAATCAAAGCTTCAATTGTAGAAGTAATAGACTATAGAAGAAAAGTATGAGGGAAAGTTTAATCGGATTGAAACAATCGATTTAGAGGTGGCAAGTGTAATGGTTCATAGGTGTGTTTTTATACTAGTTTTTGATTTAATTAGCCATTAAAATTGGTCAACACCATAAAGTAAGGTTTTATGATGAATTGACTATTTGACTAGGACTTTGACTGTTTGACTAAGACTTTGACTATTTGACTCAAGGCTTTATTTAAGAAAAAAAAAATCATTAGTTTGAATTAGAAAATAAAAAACACCGTCTTATAAAATGACGATTTTATAAATAGAATTAGGATAGGACATATGTCATGATTGAAGATATTTTTTTTTTTAAAGGAACTTAGAAAAATACAGTGCACGAATAAAGATAAGAATACTTAGAAATAAATTAGACTTTATATCATGGATCGGGAAATACTTTAATGCAAAATAAATGAGAAAATTCGTGAGGTTACAGTCTCCCCTACTTTCGGAAACTTCGTCCTGAAGTTATTTAAAAACACAGGTTTGAGGATGGTTGGGTAGAAATTAAGGCAGCCGTGGTTTTGAAAATTTTGGGTTAACGCACGACATGAATTTATAGAATAATCTGCTTTCGAATAATTTGGATAAGAGGTTTGTTATCTGTGAGTTTTAAGGGTAGGATTAGGTGTGTCTTGGAATCGCAAGGCGAATAAGAATCTTAAGTTTTAGAAATCCTAAAAGAAATGCATGAGATGATGGACTATAGAAAGGCTAAATGAACTACCAGGTAACTAGAGTTTATAATTAGTTTCTCTACCGAAAACCTTGATAGAATTTCACACCACCTTAACGTACCTGTAAATTCATGATTACGTTCCGGACCGCAATCACCAATTTACCTTACATTAGGGTTTTGTGTCCTTCTATGACTCTAAACACACATGTAAATAATGCAAAATAACCTTGTGATTGAATTATATACAATGTATCAAAAAATAAGTCCAACTGTTGAGCAGGAAAAAGACTTCTACCAGTCAGTGAGTAAGAACCTCTACCGATTGTTGAGCAGGTACGATAGCCTCTACCAGTCGTTGAGCAGGTTGTAGGGCCTCTACCGACTGTTGAGCAGGCATGATGACCTCTACCAATCGTTGAGAAGGTTATTTGGTACTCTACTAACTGTTGAGCAAGTACTTCATCCTCTATCAGTTGTTTGATTAAGTGTACCAATTTACACACACACATAAATTGCAAATTGATAATATGTACATGTAAGCAATCAAGTATCAAGTATAGCATGTGAGTTGTAATAGAGTTGCCCTAGACAAGGTTAATGACTCTAGGTGTGTCTATAGTAAATAGTTTATATTTCATGAATTCTAGTTTCAAATGTTCGAATATGGTAGATAGTCGAATCCTCATGTAACTAAGGATTTTGTTTGATGCAACACACAACCAAGTTTCAACAGTTTGGTTATCATGGGTAACTAGTTCATGTTTGAGAAGGTGAAGGATATGAATTTAGTTCTTGAGAGGATGATGAAAAATCTTGAAGCAGAATCAAGGTTGTGAGAGATAGTGAATGTGAAGATAGTTTGTAAAGAGTTTATTTTATAGTAAGGAGATTATGTAGCAGTGTAAATTTTGGGGTTTGGATCAAAGGTTATAATCAAGCGTATAAGAAAACATGATTGTGGTATATGCCAAATATTGTAAAAATTTGAACAAGTTGAAAGTGAGTGAGTGTCGATGGAGAATTTAGAGGCTAGATATTATTCCTATGGATAAAAAAAAAAAAGTCTTATTTTCGAAATTGGTTTTATACATATAGCAAAAGTTGTTAAATAGTACAAGCTAAGTGGGCTTTGATTAAAATATTCCCCTTAGTTGGAGATTTTCAACTAGACATGCATGTAGAATTGCTTAAGTATAATGTTGCAAGTATAAAGAATTGCATAAACATGGTTACGTAAACTCACCTTAGCAAAGTATTAAGTCTCGAGAAATAGAATATGTGTAGCCCCAAAGTTGCCAATTACAAGAGCTTATAATCAAAGCTTCAATTGTAGAAGTAATAGACTATAGAAGAAAAGTATGAGGAAAGTTTAATCGGATTGAAACAATCGATTTAGAGGTGGCAAGTGTAATGGTTCTTAGGTGGGTTTTTATACTAGTTTTGGATTCAATTAGCCATTAAAATTGGTCAACACCATAAAGTAAGGTTTTATGATGAATTGACTATTTGACTAGGACTTTGACTGTTTGACTAAGACTTTGACTATTTGACTCAAGGCTTTATTTAAGAAAAAAAAATCATTAGTTTGAATTAGAAAATAAAAAACACCGTCTTATAAAATGACGATTTTATAAATAGAATTAGGATAGGACATATGTCATGATTGAAGATTTCTTTTTTTTTTTAAAAAAGGAACTTAGAAAAATAGAGTGCACGGATAAAGATAAGAATACTTAGAAATAAATTAGACTTTATATCATGGATCGGGAAATACTTTAATGCAAAATAAATGGGAAAATTCGTGAGGTTACAATAATGTTTCGTGCTTCCACATTCATAGCACTGGCCACGAACAGGCCTACCATTTTGAGCATTAGGAGCTGGATTATTTCTGACAGGGTTGTTTTGAGTGGCGGGGGCTTGGCAAGCATTTGTATAGTGTCCATACCGCTTGCAGTTATTACATTGGTGGCATGGTCTGTCAGCAAGATGGTGGTATTGACAGGTGTTACAAAGAGGGTGGTTCCCGACATACGGTTTCTTGGTTGGGTTTTGCACTGCAGGCGGGGTGGTAGCAACCATGTAGTTCCTAGCCTTGCGCTTCCTGTTGGTTGAGGTCTCAGGCTTAACCTCAATAGCGGGCTGAGGAGTGTCTTTTCCAGCAGTCTTCTTGGTGTTCTTGCGAAAAAGAGTACCGTTCTTCACATGATTATCGGTGAGAGTAGCCGCCAGGCGTTTGGCTTCCTCCAAGGTGGCAGGATTCCTTCCCCATACCGTGTCCTGGATTTGCATAGGTAGGCCACCGATATACTTCTCGATGGCTATAGGTAGGGGAGTAACTTTATGGGGCAACAACAAACTGAGCTCGTGAAAGTGGGTATTATAAGCAAGGTTTTCCCCACTATCTTGAGCAAGGGTGTGGAACTCGTCATCCAGTTTCTTAATCTCGTTGCGGGGACAGAACTCATATTTCATAATCTCCTTGACTTGATCCCAGGTCATAGCAAGTGCAACTTCAGCTCCGCGGGTGCGCTTTTCCTCATTCCACCATGTGAGTGCTCGTTTGTGAAGAACACTCATGGCGTAACGGACCTTAAAGTTATCGGGACACTCACTGTTAATGAAAGTATTCTCAATACCCTCGAACCATTGTAGAAGACCCGTAGCTCCTTCTTCTCCACTGAACTTAGGGGGATTACAGGTAATAAAGTACTTAAGAGTGCAAGCTGGGAGACCATTCCCGTTTCCATTGTGGTTTCCATTACCGTTTCCGTTGCCGTTTCCGTTTATCTGGATGACTTGAGCCAGTAAGTTAGGAACCAGAGTTGCGATCTGTTGTGCCATTTGTTGAGAGATGATCGCAGCTAGTTAAGCATCAATGCCATTGTTGTTGTTGTTATTGTTGTTGTTGTTGTTGTGGTTAGCGTCGTGGTTATGGTTATGGTTGTCGCCACCTTCCTCATGGTTCTCACCATTGCTATTGCGAGTGCTGCGACGTGGAGGAATGATCTGTAAGAGACACAATGAAATGAATGAGGTAATATAAGGAATGTAATCATTTATTCATTAATTAAAACGAATAAATGAAAACGTTGACTTATCAAAGATTCTAGATTCTAATAACATAGTGAAGACATGCTTTAGCCTATAAGTGAACACTCATCCCGAGAATTCCCAGGTAGGCATCCGGGTCCCTCGTCTGATTGGGATATATGCGCAATGCCAGCCTAGACAGAAGACTCAGAATACAGGCGTTCACCCTTCTAGATTGCACGTGTTCGTTATTAAAATCTAGAACTTCGACGAGCTCTCAAGGTGGTTCAGGCTAAACCTGAGGATTTTGTCCTATTAATCTAATGGTGGATCAGGATTGCAGCAGACGAATAAGGGCAGTCAACTTGTAAAGGCTTAGGGTTGTATAAGGTATAGGATAGGGATAAGATTAAGGAAGCAATTAGGGTTACAAGTAAGAGAAGCAAGTATTGTTTTAAATCCCTAAGGTTATAGTCTAGATTATTTTCTAATAACCTAATTCTCTATAACCAAGGCTCTGATACCAATCTGTAACACCCCAACCGATGGCGGAAACATCGAGGTGTAACGTAAGAATGAGTATACAGTACCACATGGTATTCAAGTTTTAATTGAAATTTATTTAAAGTAAAATATCCGAAATTGAAAATACATAACAAGTCTTGAATGAAATTCTAATACATCAAATAACCAAATAAAGCATAAACTTCAATTATCTCGTCGTGCTAGCTCTAGACTTCAAGCATCATTATTTCCTGTTGAGTTGTAAAAATGGGGGGGGGGGGGGTCAACTAGAAGTTGGTGAGAATACATAAGCCATGTCAAGCAATTAAGTTTAAGAATAAAAGTTTAGCAATTCATATGTCTATCGTAAGTTTATGTCTACATGAATAAACATGAAGTGTAGTATGCACACAATCAAACCTCCGACTAGTTTAGGTCCATCCCGTCATCCACGGTTCACCTTAATATCATGTTGGAACGATAACAATCACCCGCGCTCCCCATAAAAGATGGTCAACGATTCTAGGTGGGATTGTCAATCCAATAGATCTATTATTGAGTATCGCCGGCTTGGCCATAGCTAATGATTATGTATGTTGAAGTTTAAGTCTAACTGTTGTTGTCTAAGTCATGAGGTATTAAAGTTTACAACTAGACATGTATGTAGAATTGCTTAAGTATAATGTTGCAAGTATAAAGAATTGCATAAACATGGTTACGTAAACTCACCCTAGCAAAGTATTAAGTCTCGAGAAAAAGAATAAGTGTAGCCCCAAAGTTGCCAAGTATTACCCTATGTATAAGGTAACAAATATGTCTAAGTCTTTCTAGTCTACAAGTATTTTCTAGGGTTTCGAATTTGGGGATAAGTATTTGTTTGATTAATAATCAAAATGTTTATTAAATATAAGAAATTCAATAAATAAATAAACAAAAGTCTTTGTGTAAACTTTAGATTAATAATGGTCACATTATAAGGTTTTAAGTATGAAAATAATTTTTATAAAATTATTTTCTTAAAAATAGAATATTTAATCTATTTATTTCAATTTGTCAAAATACAAAATTAATATCTAAAAATAATAAAATTAAAGAATTTTTAAATTACAATTTGTATTTTTGTTCTAAATGGACAGAAATAATTAATATAAAATTTTGGTGCAAAAATATTGAAAAATGAATTTATTATGATATATTTATGTTTAAAACTAACAAAAATTGATTAAAAATATTAAATAAATTATTTTTCAGAAATAAAAATCATTTCAGAAATGTTTAATGTTATATCAACTCTATATAATTTTTGTGGAAATTTATATAATCGTTTTGATATGTTTATAGAATTTTATAATTAAAATAGAATAAACTTGAAATATTTATTATATATATTAAATAAATAATTTTTGGAAAACTAAAAATTGTATGTTAAGCTTTTCTACTAGAATAACATAAAATAATTTTTGTAGAATTTATAAAGCAATTTTAGTATTTTAAAACAAATTTTAAAAATATTAGTGAAAATATATAAAGCTAAAAGGTAAAAAAAAATGTTTTGTTGAAGCTGGGAATCGAACCCGGGTCTGGGACCGGTTCGTGTTTAATATCACAAGTTTAGACCAGTTGGTCTGAACCCTGAGAACGATTAATCTTGGTTTAAAATATATATATATATATATATATATATATATATATATATATATATATATTATAACTTGAAAATGATTTATAATCCTTATAAGAGGAAAAGAATTAGACGCGTGTTGCATGACTCGAACCCTGGCCATCTGGCCAGTTCATGTTTTACGAACAAGGAGCCAACCAACTGATCTACTGATCAGTTGGTGTTAGTTTATGTTATGTTTTAAATAAATACACAGGTCTGCAGATGGTTTCTTCCCCAAATTAATTCAATCGAGCCCTAGTTTTAATAATAATCAAATCTAACAAACAATAACCCAATTAAACATAGGGTTATTGTTTGTAGATGGCCGATGAACAAAACCTTCAAAATAATTGATACTTACAAAGCTTAATCGTGATTATTGAATGGTCAAACAGAAAAGTCAAACGCACGAACAAAAAGCCTTGAAAGGATGATTTTAACAGAAATTGAAGGTGAAGAAAGAGTATTCGGCGAGTTGAGAGTATAATGGAGGGTTCAATTTATAGTGTGGGGTGCTAGTGTTACGAATTGGAATGTTTGACTTGTTTAAAGTCTATGACATGTTAATTGACAAAAATTGGGAATGTTTTGATGATAATTGGTCGTGTAATGGACGCGTAACAGTCAAACAATCATCAATCATACCATAACTGGGATCAAACGCATTTTAGATGGATTGATTATGGTAAATTGTCTTCACAGTTGACTTTCCAAGTCAACTGTTAAGACTCCAAATACGTTATATAATTAAAATGTGTTGAAGACTAACCAAGTATGTGGTGTAGATCAGCTGGTTGTGTGGTGGGTGTTTGTTGAACCGGCCATGGGCTCGGGTTCGAATCCCGGCCCATGCCTTTATTTTTTTGATAATTATTCCAACAATATAAAGATGTTATATGTATATAGTATAGTATAAGGGGTCCAAATGTGTCACGAAATATCTTTAAAATGACGATAAATGATGAAATTTGACATTTTATTAATAATAATCGTAACGTACAAGGAATTTAATGCGAAATGTTACATTGGTCCTCGGGCTCAATAAGATAGATTAGTTTAGGCAAACAAAACAAACTTGTGATCGCCGACTGATGAAGAGTTTTGGATTGCTATGTGCATGTTGACCAGATTCGTATGAAAGAAGAGGTAACATCATTTTTTTTATACTTATTATTATTATTATTATTATTATTATTATCTAGATTATTATTATTATGTAGATTATTATTATTATCATTATTATTATTATTGGTGTATAATAGTAAAAATTTATAAATGTTCGAAATGTTTTGTAGACAACTTATGTTGTCTAGTTTGTACAATAACAGAGGAAACTTTGCCGAAATTTTTATAAAAATCCGAAGCGTTTTTATTATGTTTAGGGGTTTTTATTATCTACATTATTATTATTATTATTATTATTATTATTATTATTATTATTATTATTATTAACTGTGAATTCTTAATACAGGTATACAAGTATCACTGTCAGAGATCGACGTCTTCTGCACACGACTTGATTATATGACAGAAGAAGCTGATACTCCCAAGTGTCACTTTCAGCGAGAAATGGATGCAGTTAAGGAGCAACAAAAGTCGCAACTGCCGCAAGTGAAAAAAAGCATGTTGCAGAAAATAAAGGTGGTGCTAAATCCAAGAATGACTGACCATCAACCTCCTTAGGTACAAACCGATACTCGTGGGTGGCCAACAACGGATGAAAAACAAAAAAAAGGAGGATAAGGCTGCGGTTAGTATTATTATTGTTGTTGTTGTTGTTATTATTATTATTATTATTATTATTATTATTATTATTATTATTATTATATAAAGTTTTCAACGTAGGGGAAGCAGCCATTCAGAAAAGGTAAACAATCAAAAGACAAATCGATTGTTTACGATAAAGATTTTTCACTGTTGGTAGGGGAAAGATACAACCTAATGATATATACATTCATACGTGCATACTTATTTATACACATATTAAATCTCACTCTTTGACGGTGACAGGTACCAACTCGCCATCAACATGTTTAAGATATGACTTCCATCAACATATCATAAATACATTTTAAACATTCAAAATGTTCATGGGGACGGTAACTGTGGGTTCCGATCCGTAGTTGTGTGTTTGGGGTGGGCAGAGGAGCAGTGGCACTTCATCCGCACACAACTTACGGAGGAGATGGAGGTTAATAGAGACCGGTGGGAGCCAATTTTTAACACTGTAGATCGCAGTTGGTACAATGAACTATACAAAGACACTATATTGGACTGGAGTGGGACATGCCCCAAACATCCATTGGATGGATATGCCCTCCACAGGATTGCTGATTGCTCAGAATTTTTGGGTGGTTGTTCAATTTTTATGTACGCATGGTCATAGTGAGACTATCTTCCGTATGTTCGATGGTCCACGCAATTTTGAAGACCATGTGTTCATATCGTTTTCTTTAGTTTACCGCAACCATTACATCGTGGTTAAGATAGCAAAAGGCGCTCCAATGACAACACTGAATGGAACGTGGCGTGAATTTCGACATGAACATGCAATGGAGTGGGAGACGTTGTATCAAAATCGTCTACAAATTGTGCATATAAGAAGAGACTATGTTGACTTAGGATAGCTTATCGTATGTTACTGTTTTATCATGTGTACGAATTATTTAACGGAAAAAAAATGTTGTATACGCTAATTTATACTTATGATAAGAAAGAACTTTTTTTATAAAAAAACAAAAATATAATGCTTAAAATGCATAAAATACACTAAAAAACTAAAAAAAAAATTGATCACCTTGGGTCGTGGGGATCCCCACGGCCCATCGAATGCTCCACCACGACCCGTCTGGGCCTCCACGGCCCGTCTAGTTAACATATCCACGGATCGTCTGGGCCTCCACAGCCAGTGGAAAATCAGGAAGCTTCGTTTTATATAAAATTAAAAGAAAAATTAATTATGCTTCACGGACTGTCGGGGCCTCCACGGGCACGGGAAAAACCCTGAAATCACAAAAGGGGGCGGCCCGTCCAGAAACCACCCATCTCTCCTTCTCTCGACTCTCTAACCGCCCCCCCCCCCCTCTCTCCATCACCACCGCCACCACAACCACCCTCGTCCACCGTCACCACCCATCGTCCACCACAACCACCCTCGTCCACCACAAGCACCCTCATCCACCACTAAAGCTCCACCACCACCACCATCCTCCACCACATCCACCATCCTCCACAACCACCATCCCCCTCTCTCTCTCTCTCTCTCTCTCTCTCTCTCTCTCTCTCTCTCTCTCACTCTCTCTCTCTCTCTCTCTCTCTCTCTCTCTTTCTTAGTCCCTCTCCACCACCATGACCATCCACCACCACAGCTCCACCACCACCACAGGTCGATCCACCACCACCAATGTAAGTTAATTGTTCTGTTTTTCAATTTTTTTGTTAATTTATTTTTTTGTTAATTTGGGGTTTTTTGTTGTTGTTATGTCATATATTTTGGGATTTTTTTTGATGTTATTGGTTTTTTGTTACTTGATTAGTTTATATGTCATAATTAAATGTATGATTGATTTTGTATTTCATGATGAACTCAATTGGTTAGTTGATTGTAGTATCCAACTGTTAGATTCTAAGTTTAGGCACTCTGCGGAGAAGATTGTTTGTCGCAATTTAACTGTATGATTGACTCAAACACCTAAACTTATATAATTTAGGCGTTTTTTTTTTAAAACGGCTAAATTATATATGTTTAGGTGTTTTGTTTAAAACGACTAAATTATATATGTTTAGGTTGCTTAGGCGTTTTATGGGCGTTTTTTGATGTTATGTGTATGTTTAGGCGTTTTAAACCAAACGCCTAAACTTATATAGTTTAAGCATTTTGTTTAAAACGGCTCTATTATATATGTTTATGTTGCTTAGGCGTTTTGTTTAGGCATTTTGTGGGCGTGTGTTGATGTTATGTGTATGTTTAGGTGTTTTAAACCAAACGCCTAAACTATACTTGTTTAGGCGTTTTGTTTAAAACGCCTAAATTATATATGTTTATGCATTTTGTTTAAAATGCCTAAACTAATATAGTTTAGGCATTTTGTTTAAAATGCCTAAACTATACTAGTTTAGGCGTTTTATTTAAAACGCCTAAATTACATATGTTTAGGCGTTTTATATATAACAAGAACTATTGTTAACTATTATAAGATGGTGGTTGTGATTATGATCTTTTTTTTTTTTTTTTTTTTTTTTTTTTTACAGATATGGCAAATGCTAACGCGCCTGATGATGGGGATCCTCTAGCATTGGATAATATAGAAGGCTGGGTATACAGGCTCGACCACGATACTTATGAGGTGGCTAGATGGAAAAAGATGGTCGAGAATCCGGTACACCCATCGCGCGGAGTTGACTGTGCAGAGGAGAGGTATAGGGAGTGGATCCCCGCCGGTACCCCTTAGGATCAGATGCTTAGTGACCTCAACCACAAGGTGCATCAGCCCCTAACGATCGAGTTCATCTCCCCGTTTCGCTATACGCCGCTCCCAGCTGGTGCGGATCCCGATGCAGAGCATGATACTGAGATAAAATTCAGGTTATTCAGACAGTTGTATACATACTCGCTCAACGAGTGGGCTAGGATTATCGGCTGGTGGATATACACTAACGCCTTGACCACATTGTCAGATGAGATGTTGATGGCGTGGTGGCCCACTATTGGTGGTCCAGAGTTAGGGACGGCCGGCGAGAGGTTTTATTATTATTATTTATTATTCTTAAAGGTCTTGAACATTTAACTAGTATAGTTTAGGCGTTTTGTTTAAAACGCCTAAACTTATATATTTTTAGGCGTTTTGTTTAAAACGCCTAAACTAGTATAGTTTGGGCGTTTAAAACAAAACGTCTAAACTTATATATTTTTAGGCATTTTGTTTAAAACCCCTAATGTCATAGTCCTGACGTTTTGTTATGAATTTATAAATGTTTGAAGCGTTTTGTAGACGACTTGTGTTGTCTAGACCATACAAAAACAGAGGAAACTCTGCCGAAATTTTTATAATATTATTATTATTATTATCTTTTGCAAGTCGGATAAGGCCAGCAACATTCGGGACCCTTTAATTCGCTACATACACCGTGTGATTAGCTAGTCTATTGTCGGACGGTGTAACTGTAACGAAAGGGTCAATCAAATCGACCTTTTCTATCTGTACTGCATCCTCAGGGTTGCCCTGCATAGGTGCTTTGCCGAGTACATTGCTGCCTACCCTCATAGGAATACAGCGGGGGGTATTCCGGTCGGGGGATCATCACCGCCGTCGCATTGCCTGTATCCCCGGCCGACTTGTGGACTCATATTGATAATAATCGTTTATCGGCTCCGTTGAGGCACAGGTATGATTATTATTTATTGTTATTTATTATTTATTATTATTTAATAATAATAATATTATTGTTGTGCGTTTCAGACCGTTAAATATACAGACTATGAATCTGATAAAGGTGGCATACAAGGTCAAGGGCAACAGACCTCCCGTATATCACAGCCGCTGGTACATATTGAGTGGCCGGTTGGGGCCGAGGAGGTTCGATGCCACACGTTGCCGAGGGCGATCCAGAGGCGGATGTAGAGATGGCGGATGTGCACCCTGATGCCCGACAAGATGCTCCCTGCGGTTATCACGCCATTAGTTTCTCTGGTGCCACGAACCAGCTAATTCAGCGGGTTCTGGACCAAATGGGGGAGATGCGGTCTGATATTCGGCTGGAGATGCGAGCTGATATTCGGTGGCCGGTATAGAGCGAGAATGAGAGGCGAGCTTTAGCGGGTTTGACGCCGCGTACCGATCAAGGTGGGGCATCCGGCAGTCAGCAGGCCGGTACGTCCGGTGCATCTCAGGGGCAGGATGATTAGTTGTTTGTTTATTTGGATATTATTATTGTATGAACATTTTTAATTATATAAATGCTTGAATATTATGTTTTTTATGTTTTATTGTTCGTATCTTGTGTTTTGTTTAGTTCGGCAACATAAACGTTAATGTTTACGCAACGACTATTATATCATTCTATACAAATAACAAAAAAAACATTTATAAAAAAACTAAACATTCATTTCACATCTCTAACCCATCTTAAACACTCACACTTCTTTTTCACAACTCCCGCACAATACCAATCATTGCCAATCATTGGTAACCATATAGACGGCCCGTGAAGACCCCCACGGCCCGTCTTTTTCTGATTTTGGCCCTCCATGAGCCGTGGAGGGGATGTCTAGATAAAAAAAAAACCCATGTCTAAATATATGAAGCCTTTCAAAATATCCACTGGAACCGACGACAACCGCCAACCAACCCTAACAGCTTTATTTTTTATGTTTTTCGCGATTAGCATGTTTGTTTGGATGCTTAGAATTAGGCCTATGAAGTTTTTGAGTCACAAATAAAAAGAGATGTAGGGGTTTTAAGGGTCTAAAGCGCGTTTTTTTTTTCTAAATAGAACGTCGATCAGGAATGTAATGGTTATAATATACAAAATTCTAAAAGTTGTATAGTTGGTAGATAATATTTACATATTTACATTACTAGATTATCTCTCGCGAATTTCATGGTTGAATAAAAATTAAAATACATCAAGCATAAACTGTAGTTGAATGTCTCAACCATATTTTAGTAACTTATAATTTTAGAGGAGACTGTCCACTGTATATATACATGTAACTATATCTACATTAACAAAAGCATTGTAAATCTGGAAAAAATAATAACGGAATGATTTTTTTTCCTATAAGCACTGACAAATAAACATTCAATCCAATATGAACACATGTGTTAACTAATCATTCAATACAATGTTTAAACTTAGTACCCAACTATTCATCAACAAAGTTCATATCCGACATTTAAAGTAGAGAAGTGAATGAGATGTAGTATACGCATGTCACAAAGTATAAAACTGAACGTTAAAACTTACATGATAATTTTTAGCATCGGTGTAGGATCGATTTCGGACAACCCGACAATCACGAGCTTCAACGTTTAGAATGCGGAATCCACTAAACGTTGTTCGGACAACTCTTGTTGATAGTGTAACTTCACTTACTCATTCCACTGTGCAAATCTGATTGAACTTGCTAAACACATAAGTGTTCACTAGCAAGCAATACATCAAGAGCATTACTGATCCAACAAGGATCCTATCACACGAGTATGAGGGGCGATTAGCAGGCTAATCGCTTGATAACCAGGCAACTAGCAAGGCTAGTCGCCCCTTTGCAGTCCTACTCACCTGACATGCCAAACACCTATAATCGACTCTAAAACACACCCAATCACCCGTAATAACATCCAAACATCACCTACACTAGGCTAGGGACATAGTGCACTAACAATCGGCATTCTCATCTTCTTTAAAAGTAGAAAGGGTTATATATTATTTTCATTTGTAATCGATAGCATGTTAGAGTTTGTTTGTTTGATGATTTATATTTCCTTAAACTTCGGAAATATCAAGAAACGCCTCACTCAAAATATAAGAATGCTACATAAAAGCCGACATTAACTTACTCTTGGACATCCATATGATATCAAATCTGAGTCTTCAATGATGACACCATCAGTAGTACATGGGTTGATAAATATAATGTTATTTAGTTAGAAATAAAAAAGTTATGTTTTAAAAATACATATGTATAGCAAGGATGAATAAACCCATAATATACTATTATAATTCTTTACTTTGTCTATTATAATACTTTACTTTTTCCTTTATTTAATATTAGGTTAGAAACTTGTGTATCACCCGTGTTATATAAACTTTTGTTTTATTTATAATTATTAAGTTAGAAAATTTAATATTACACAAGGTTGTATCAGTGAAATAGATTTGTCTTTTATTTAATATTAGGTTAAAAAATTTTGTATCACGTAGGTTATAACATTTGTTTGTTTTTTATTTATTATTAGGTTAGAAAATTTAATATTGCAAAGGTGAAATTATGATTTAACAATATTATTTATTTTATATTAGAGAGAAGTGAGACAATTATAACATTTATTATATAGTAAAGTAATAACAAAAGATAAAGATAAGTAATAAATTAATAAATATTAGACTATATATTATATTTAATTAAATATTAAAAGGGAGGGAAAACAAACTATACATATACATTCTTTCTTGATAAGCTGCCTTGTATAAGTAAAAAAGAAATACATAATGTTAGTAATGTGTCTAAACTCACAATTAAGAGGCAAAAAGAGAATTAATTTGCAAATATATTCCAACTGATCTAGTATATGAATTAGTTTTTCTGCTTAATTTAATTGAATATGTGTAGTGTTGAATTATTAAGAGCAGTACCTCTTATTAGTTGAATGGTTAAGAGATTAATGAAATTATTAAAGATTTTTTTTGTTGAAACAAACATTCTTAATGCTGAATGGTTAAGAATTGAATGATTAAGAGATTTATTAAGAGGCTAACAAACACCCTTAAGTAGGGCTAAAAACGAACTGAACTTTCAGCGAACAGTTCATGAACCGTTCGGCGGGAAGTTCGTTTGTGTTCGTTCGTTTATGTTCGTGAACGTTCGGTAATATGTTCGTTTATGTTCGATTTTTAATTTTTATAATTGGTCTTAATATTATTTTATTTTTATTTATTTAACCCAAATAAATAAACATGTATGTGAATTCGATTTTATTAGAAAATTAATATATGTCCGTTTGTGTTTATTTCTGTTCATGAACACTTCTTTGTGTTCATTTGTGTTCATGAGCACTTGTTTGTGTTCATAAATGTCCGTTTGTGTTCATGTGAGTTCATGAACAAAATTAACAAACGAACACGAACATGACTATTTTCTTAACAAACGAACACGAACAATAAATCTCGTTCGGTAAGTGTTCATGAACTATTCGTGAACACATATTTTCCTCAACAAACGAACACGAACAATGTTGTGTTCGTGTTCATTCTGTTCATTTGCAGCCCTACCCCAAAGTAATTTAGATTTACACTTGACATGTTCAATTAATTTATTTTCTATTGTATTAAACAAACAAAAACTACAACATTTTTATATCTTGAAATTGTTTTGGTACAGAAATTTCATATCATTTATTTTGTTTTGTTGCATACAACAGAGATTAGTATACAATTTGAAATGGCTTCTTCCTAGCCATTTTCATTGATAATATTATGCCATCAAAGAAAGTATAAATATTTGATAAAAAAATATATTCATTAGCTTAAAGCTATTGCTCCCAACAACTAGGCCCCAAGGCCACGATATTATGATCAAAATGCAAGATATATTCCAAAGGTTTTCATCAGTTGCTTGCTTAATCAAGAAGCAAACAGAAAAAACTCAAAAGACTTAGCTTTGCCATCCATCTATAGTGGTGGAGTGGTGGAGTGGCTTTTGTTTCACCTTTGTGATCAAAGGTTCAATCCCCACTTCCATCATTTATGGTTTGGTATCCGGGTGAAGATCGAATACGGGTGGCGCCGGTTCGAATCTGACGGGCAACGAGGTTTTACCGAGTTCTATAACACTGTCGTGCCTTCGGGCGGGTGGGGCTCGGGTTTCCGCGCATCGGGAGAAGGCGGAGGCTGCTGGTGGGGCTCAGGTTTCCGCGCATCGGGAGAAGGCGGGGGCTGCTGGAGGTCGAGTAGTCGATTCTTGGGCACGGCACCCCACAAGGGTAGTTGCCACACAATTGTTCCCCAATAAAAAAAATAAAAAAAAATAAAAAAATAAAAAAAAAAAAGACTTAGCTTTGCCTATGTAGACCTATTGGAAACATAACAAAAGAAAGTACATTGGTAAGTTAAAACCTAATTGATATCCGCAAACTAGCTAGAGAGTAGAGATTCCTTGGTCAGTGAAGAGATCACTAAAACACAAGCCTAAGTACAGATCATTTGTCTTCATTTTCTACTAAGATTCAGAAGCTACACATCAAATTTGGTGGGAGATTAATTGGTTCAATTGGGAAAACTATTAGAGTTACGGTGTTGCTCTCTTTGAGGTCAAGGCTTCGAGCCTGGCAAAGGCAGATTTGGAAATTTTTAAGGTGGTAAAAAAAAAAAAGCAACACAACCAATCACTTAGACTATGTGTTGTGGTTAGAGGTGAGCAGTGGCTCTATCCTCTTATATTCAGCCACGTAGGCAGTGACATGGCAGAGTGATAAAGCTGTTGCTCACTCACGTGATGCTGTTGTGGCTAGAGGTGAGCAGCTTTATCCAGCCCTTTGTTTTTTATTAATATTTTTTAAACTTTTTTATTTTAAATGTAATATAATATTTAAAATTGTAACACAAAATAAATAATAAGCATAAAAATTTCATTAATTAAAAAAAATTAAAAAGACATAATTGATAAATAAAACATAAAAACAACTAAATTACTCGTCGTTGATGTTGATCTCTTTTTCGAATTCCTTCACGATACGCGCTTGTTCTAGTTCAAGTATCTTCCGACGAGGAATTGGTATGTGGCTGAAGTCTTTCGCTAAAAAGTCCATGTTCCTCACTTGAACCTTATCGACTTTAGCTTTCGCCGTCATCTCCATTGTCGTCCTTATTTTTCTAATTTCCCTGGAGAACTCGGTATCGGATTCGTTAGCTGTTTGTTTGGCTTTCGCTTTGTCCCTTCAAGCGGGTCGACCTAGGGGAGACGAGGGAAGACCCTCATCACTGTTTAGGTCAATCCCCACGTGAGCATCCGAGCTCGCAGAGGAGACGTACCCACCCGATGAAGACGTCTTGGCTCGCTTTGATGATGAGTCGCCTTCGCTCATGTCTTCAACAGAAATTAGCTCCACCTATTTGGAGGAATTACGTAGGATTTTCCACAAATAGTCTTCATCCCACGTCTTGTTGATCCTGTACTTGCGTAAGACCTCTTCTTTCCACTCATCACAAGTAAATTGATACACGTCAAGATCGCTCGACCCGCTCGCTCGCACTCGAGCAGCGTTCCTGTTATGAAGGTTCGTAATCAAACCCACATATTTCCTAATCTCGGCCCACCGGCCGAAAATCATATCCGTCGAACGTGTATCACTCCCTACTTGCTCATAAAAGAAGTCTCGGATTCGTCGCCAAAAGACCTTAGCCCTTTGATAATCGGCTACATAAGAAAAAAATATCAATGTTAAAAAATCAATTATATGTATATTAATAAAAAGTATATAGTTAAAAAAATACATACCCGCTTTTCGATCTTCCGATACTTCAACCCAAGCCCGACAAAGGGCTATTTTCTCCTCTTTGGTCCAAGGGGTCACTTGACGCCTTGGTCGAATATCTTGCCCGGGCGATTCACCGCTCCTACCACCACCCCTAGCACCACCTCGTCCACTTCCTCTATCACCACCTCGGCCAACACCTCTACCACCTCGCCTTTGAGTTGTTGGTGGTTGTGTATCCGGGATTACCAAATCCGATGAAAGTAGTGGCATTTGGCTAAGGTTATATTCAATTTCGTTCGTTCGATTAACATCATACTCTTCTTCATCGAGGAATTCCATAGCGGGTTGGTAGCATCCACGCCATTGCCATTGTGAAGAATCCATTTTTTGTTTGTTTGATTTTCGAAGTGTATTTGATTGTCTTGTGAATAAAAAATGGTAATTTTTTGTATTTAAATAGGCCAACTAGCCGTTGGCTAACGGCTCTGCCAACGGCTACTTTTGCCTCGCTAACAGACGCGAGTGCACTAACGGCTACTCGCTCGCGCCTGGCCTCGCTGAAGAGTGTGATGGTTCGAGTGATCCACGTGGAATATTTTGTGGCTCACGGCTGGTCACTCGCGGGCCACAACGGATAGTCTTATTTCATTGGATTACCGATAGGTAAATTGATTTGCTTGATGGGTTTTCTTGAAAAGGAACATGTTTTTATTATCAAACTTTTAAGAAAATTAAAACCATTTGCACATCCAGCTAGCCTCCTTCTCTTATGGTTTATGGATAAATGTGAGTGATGAAGTATGTACTTCTTGTTTGTGTACGTGTTGGTACAAAAGGTAACCCGTTTGAAAATTTTCTAATAACGAAAACCAATCGTCAATTGTTTTCAAATGAATATTCCGTTCGATATTTGGTGATAATTAGATTGTTGAATTCGCTAGTTAAAATCAGCCATACATATCCTAAAGGATACCTGGACCGTATGTTGGTACTTGGTACCCTAGAGGTGGCCCTCATGTGTGTAGATGGCAATCTCATGTCATGTGTGTTTGTCTTGACTTCCACGTGTGTATGTGTATGTAGAGTTTGTTTCCACATTTGTGCATGATTTTCCAAGTAAGGCTGGCAAATCGTGTCCCTAACAGGTTAACAGGTCTCTGACGCGCGCGAACAAATCAAGTTCTAAACACGAACACGACTCGTTTAACTCATTTATATCTCATGTTTATAACACAGTTTTATGTTTTATGTACCAAAAAAGGGAAATGAAAGATTTTTGCCTCTTAATTCTAAGTATTAAAAAAAGTCAAAAAATCAAATAGTGTACTTTTCAGTCAAACAGGTCTTATCGTGTCTTAACAGGTTACCCATTGCCAGATACATTGACAACATCATTTTTTCGGCGAATCACCTACATATCTAATAGAGATAGTCAAACACATTTAATATTGTATTCATTGTATTGTATTATAAATACTTGTTATGAAATAAAGAGGAGGCAAGGTTTCCATTCTATCATGGTATCACAGACCAGAAACCCTACCTCTTCTTCTATTCTTCATCGATCCTAGCCCTACCCTCATTCTTTTTTTTGCGGCGGCTGCTCCATCAATCTTGGATCATCCCTCTGTGCCGCAATATTCTCTGCTGCCTCTCCTCTCTTTCGCATACTGTCTCCCACCACAATCACCATGACTTCTCCTGCCCAATCATCCACCCTTATACCATCTATTACGGTTGAATCCAAAATTCATCCCGCCACCACCGTGTCCAATATCAAGAACTTTGTCCCTATCCTTCTTGAAATCGAATCCTCGCAATATGCCTTATGGGCCACCCTCTTTAAGCTTCACTGCAAAGCTTTCTTGGTTGAGGACCACCTTCACCCGAGACCTCCTCCACCCGATCCTACAGAAGTCGAGCCATCACATAAACCCCTCGATGAGTGGGATCGCCTAGATGCCATTGTACTACAATGGATCTATAGTACCATCTCCAATGACCTCTTACACACCATCATCAACATCTCCAACGCTCATGAAGCTTGGGTCGCCATCGAAGATTTGTTTCACGACAATAAAAGTGCTCGTGCGATTCACCTTATGAGCAAGTTTTCAAACACACGCTTGGATGGATTTCCAAGCATGACGGCATATTGTCAAGCCTTGAAAGTCTTGGCGGATCAACTCGCCAATGTCAACGCCCCTGTGGATAACCACCGGCTTGTCTTACAGTTTCTTGCGGGACTTAATGAACAGTACGAAGGTATCTCTACTATCCTTAAAAATCAAGACCCATTGCCTTCGTTTTATAATGCTCGTTCAAAATTAATTCAAACCGAGACCGACAAAGCTAAACGAGCATCCCATGCCGCCTCAACCGCCCTGTCCGCCACCACCTTCCGAAACCAAACCCATGACACTAACCGCCCCGTTGACCGTTCCTACGGGCGTGGCCGTGGCCGCTCTGGCCGCCGTGGTCGTGGACGTGGGTCCTATGGTCGACCACCAACCCAACTATATTGGCCATCCCCATATACCCCTGGTACCCCTCACCTCCATTCCCACATCCTTACTGGCCGCCAACTAACTCACAACATTCCTCCCACTCTTCACAGAATACGGCCCAACAAAACTCCAACCCAACTCCACATTTTCCCTGGCCCAATTACCCACTACCCCCTTGTCCCTATCCCGCAACCCGTAACCCCTCATAGCCCACGGCCCAAAACTCGCAGCAAGGTCTGCTCGGCCCATCACCAGCCCAAAACAATTATGCGGCATATGCTCCCACAGACATCGAACAGGCCATGTACACGATGTCCCTGCAACAACCGGACTTGACACAATACATGGACACGGGTGCTTCTTCAACAATGACTCATGACAAAGGTGATTTTCATTCCTTTTCTAACTCTTGCATTTCTCAAAATATTATTGTAGGTAATGGTCATACTATCCCGGTTTTAGGACAAGGCACAAAATATTTACCTAAACCTTTCCCTCCCTTTATACTCAAAAATGTCCTATACTCCCCAAAACTAGTTAAGAACCTTATATCAGTTCGTCGTTTTACTAGAGATAACTGGGTGTCTGTTGAATTTGGCCCGTTTGGTTTTCTTGTGAAGGACCTCAAGACGCGGATTCCGCTCCTGCGATGCAACAGCAGCGGTGATCTCTACTCTCTAGGTGCTCGGGTCCTCCTCCACCTCACTACCCACTGCTTTTGCTGCTGTCACTGCTGACCTTTGGCACCAACTTCTTGGCCACCCAGGACGTCATGCTTTAAATTCAATAAAACCTGTTTCTCCTGTTTCATTTAAAAATTTTAATAAACATGTTTTTGACTCGTGTGTTTTTGGTAAAGTATTAGACTGCCTTTCTTTGCTTCTACTTCTTGTGTGTTTCAACCATTTGATATCATTCATAGTGATGTATGGACCTCACCAGTTATTAGCTCGTCCGGTCATAAATATTATGTATTACTTTTGGACGACTATTCTAATTTTTTATGGACCTACCCACTTACCCACAAATCCCACGTTTTTCAAGCCTTTACCGAATTTGCATCAACCATAAAAACACAATTTGAAAAGACCATAAAAACATTTCAGTGTGACAATGGTCGTGAATACGTTAATACTTCTTTTCAAAAAAATTTCACGACCAATGGCATACTTTACCGCCTATCCTGTCCCTACACCTCTTCCCAAAACGGCAAAGCCGAAAGAAAAATCCGGTCCATAAACAACATCGTACGGACACTCATGGCCCATGCATCCCTTCCCACCCACCTTTGGCACTTTGCCCTTGAAACCGCAACTTATCTTCTCAACATACTTCCCAACACGGTCACCAAAACCAAAACCCCAAACGAACTTCTCTATCAAGCTACTCCCACATATGACCACCTTCGTGTCTTCGGTTGTCTCTGCTACCCGCTTACCCCATCCACTACCATTCATAAACTCGACAATCGTGCCTGTAACACCCTAACCGATGGCGAAAACATCGAGGTGTCACGTAAGAATAAGTATACAGTAGCACATGGTATTCAAGTTTTAATTGAAATTTATTTAAAGTAAAAATATCCAAAATTGAAAATACATAATACGTCTTGAATGGAATTCTAATACATCAAATAACCAAATAAAGCATAAACTTCAATTTGTCTCCTTATGCTAACACTCTAGTCTTCACGCATCATTATTTCCTGTTGAGTTGTAAAAATGGGGGGGGGGGGGGTCAACTAGAAGTTGGTGAGAATACATAAGCCATGTCAAGCAAATAAGTTTAAATATAAAAGTTTAGCAATTCATATGTCTATCGTAAGTTTAAGTCTACATGAATAAATATGAAATGTTGAATCGACATAATCAAACCTCCGACTAGTTTAGGTCCATCCCGTCATCCACGGTTCACCTTAATAATATGTTGGAACGATAACAATCACCCGCGCTCCCCATAAAAGATGGTCAACGAATCTAGGTGGGATTGTCAATCCAATAGATCTATTATTGAGTATCGCCGGCTTGGCCATAGCTAATGATTATGTATTGTTGAAACTTGTTGAAACTGTTGTTGTTGTCTAAATCATGAGGCATTAAAGTTTACAACTAGACATGCATGTAGAATTGCTTAAGTATAATGTTGCAAGTATAAAGAAGTGCATAAACATGGTTACGTAAACTCACATCGGCTAAGGTGAATTATCCTCTAAGTGTTGTGAATGTATGCGAGGCGAATCCCAAAGACTCAACAACATAGCTAGTCCAAATTGAAGAAATAAAAAAACGAAAAAGAAAGAATATCAAGCTTCCAATTCGCCAATTACAAGAGCTTATAATCAAAGCTTCAATTGTAGAAACTATAGAAGAAAGGTATGAGGGAAAGTTTAATCGGATTGAAACAATCGATTTAGAGGTGCCAAGTATAATGGGTCATAGGTGGGTTTTTATACTAGTTTTGGATTCAATTAGCCATTAAAATTGGTCAACACCATAAAGTAAGGTTTTATGATGAATTGACTATTTGACTAAGACTTTGACTGTTTGACTAAGACTTTGACTAGGACTTTGACCAGGACTTTGACTGTTTGACTAAGACTCTAAGAATTATGTTGTCAAGACTTTGACTCTTGACTCAAGGCTTTATTTTGAAATGAATTTATATCTTCCTTGTTTGAGATTATAAATGTAATTGGAAAAATGATTAGCTTTAAATAAGAAATAAAAAAAATCATTAGTTTGAATTAGAAAATAAAAAAAAACACCGTCTTATAAAATGACGATTTTATAAATAGAATTAGGATTGGACATATGTCATGATTGAAGATTTTTTTTTTCAAGTACAATGATAAAAGGAACTTAGAAAAATAGAGTGCACGGATAAAGATAAGAATACTTAGAAATAAATTAGACTTTATATCATGGATCGGGAAATACTTTAATGCAAAATAAATGGGAAAATTCGTGAGGTTACAGTCTCCCCTACTTTTAGAAACTTCGTCCCGAAGTTATTAAAAAAAAACACCGGGTTGACAGTGATTGGGTAGAAATTAAGGCAGCCGTGGTTTTGAAAATTTTGGTTTAAGGCACGACATGAATTTATAGAATAATCTGCTTTCGAATAATTTGGATAAGA
This sequence comes from Ambrosia trifida, assembly GCA_028751855.1. Lineage (NCBI taxonomy): Eukaryota > Viridiplantae > Streptophyta > Magnoliopsida > Asterales > Asteraceae > Ambrosia > Ambrosia trifida. The sequence continues at coordinate 109,222,251 of CM054130.1, forward strand.
GGTTTGTTATCTGTGAGTTTTAAGGGTAGGATTAGGTGTGTCTTGGAATCGCAAGGTGAATAAGAATCTTAAGTTTTAGAAATCCTAAAAGAAATGCATGACTTGATGGACTATAGAAAGGCTAAATGAACTACCAGGTAACTAGAGTTTATAATTAGTTTCTCTACCGAAAACCTTGATAGAATTTCACACTACCTTAACGTACCTGTAAATTCATGATTACGTTCCGGACCGTAATCACCAATTTACCTTACATTAGGGTTTTGTGTCCTTCTATGACTCTAAACACACATGTAAGTAATGCAAAATAACCTTGTCATTGAATCGTATACAATGTATCCAAAAATGAGTCCAACTGTTGAGCAGGAAAAAGACTTCTACCAGTCAGTGAGTAAGAACCTCTACCGATTGTTGAGCAGGTGCGATAGCCTCTACCAGTCGTTGAGCAGGTTGTAGGGCCTCTACCGACTGTTGAGCAGGCATGATGACCTCTTCCAATCGTTGAGTAGGTTATTTGGTACTCTACTAACTGTTGAGCAAGTACTTCATCCTCTATCAGTTGTTTGATTAAGTGTACCAATTTACACACACACACATAAATTGCAAATTGATAATATGTACATGTAAGCAATCAAGTATCAAGTATAGCATGTGAGTTGTAATAGAGTTGCCCTAGACAAGGTTAATGACTCTAGGTGTGTCTATAGTAAATAGTTTATATTCCATGAATTCTAGTTTCAAATGTTCAAATATGGTAGATAGTCGAATCCTCATGTATAACTAAGGATTATGTTTGATGCAACACACAATCAAGTTTCAATAGTTTGGTTATCATAGGTAACTAGCTCATGTTTGAGAAGGTGAAGGATATGAATTTAGTTCTTGAGAGGATGATGAAAAATCTTGAAGCAGAATCAAGGTTGTGAGAGATAGTGAATGTGAAGATAGTTTATAAAGAGTTTATTTTATAGTAAGGAGATTATGTAGCAGTGTAAATTTTGGGATTTGGATCAAAGGTTATAATCAAGTGTATAAGAAAACATGATTGTGGTATATGCCAAATATTGTAAAATTTTGAACAAGTTGAAAATGAGTGAGTGTCGATAGAGAATTTAGAGACTAGATATTATTCCTATGGATAAAAAAAAATCTTGTTTTCAAAATTTGTTTTATACATAAAGCAAAAGTTGTTAAATAGTACAAGCTAAGTGGGCTTTGATTAAAATATTCCCGTTAGTTGGAGATTTCAAACATGACATTAGGTTTTGAAGATCAAGGTTCTATTAAGTGATTTTTAATAGTTTAAAGCATTATATAGAAAATTGTTTGTTACGTCAATAAATAAACAATTGAATTTAAGTTCGAGGACATCTTTTGACAAAAATATGTACTTTGTAAAGTTACTAGGTAATGAAAATACAACAAGATTTAGAAATCTTTAATTTGTGTTAAGGTATGAGGTTATAGTTTTTAAAAAAATAAGTAACATGTGGAGAAATGAAATAATATGATTTGGGTAGGGTGTTGAATATTTAAAAAAGTGGCTAAGATGGTAAGGTGAAATGTGATTGTGAAATCCATAGATGGTTATGAAATGAGATTGATTTAAGCTGCAAAATTTTGAGATTTTAGAGCTTAGTTTAAGGAAAGTGAGTGTAATCATTTATTCATTAATTAAAATGAATAAACGAAAACGTTGACTTATCAAAACTTATAGATTCTAATAACATAATGAAGACATGCTTTAGCCTATAAATGAACACTCATCCCGAGAATTCCTAGGTAGGCATCCGGGTCCCTCGTCTGATTGGGATTTATGCGCAATGCCAGTCCTAGACAGAAAACTCAGAATACAGGCGTTCACCCTTCCAGATTGCACGTGTTCGTTATTAAAATCTAGAACTTCGACGAGATCTTCAAGGTGGTTCAGGCTAAACCTGAGGATTTGTCCTATTAGTCTATGAGTATATCTTGTGATGGAGAGCACTCTTCTTGTAAGGACTAAAGTAAGGATAAGAAGTAGGATAGAGAATATAAACAAGTAAGGTTGCAAGTAAAAGGAGCAAGTACTGATTAAAATCCTATGGTTATAGACTAGATTATTTTTTTTTCTAATAACCTAATTCCCTATAACCATGGCTCTGATAACAATCTGTAACACCCCAACCGATGGCGGAAACATCGAGGTGTCACGTAAAAATGAGTATACAGTAGCACATGGTATTCAAGTTTTAATTGAAATTTATTTAAAGTAAAAATATCCAAAATTGAAAATACATAATAAGTCTTGAATGGAATTCTAATACATCAAATAACCAAATAAAGCATAAACTTCAATTTGTCTCCTTATGCTAACACTCTAGTCTTCACGCATCATTATTTCCTGTTGAGTTGTAGAAATGGGGGGGGGGGTCAACTAGAAGTTGGTGAGAATACATAAGCCATGTCAAGCAAATAAGTTTAAGTATAAAAGTTTAGCAATTCATATGTCTATCGTAAGTTTAAGTCTACATGAATAAACATGAAATGTTGAATCGACATAATCAAACCTCCGACTAGTTTAGGTCCATCCCGTCATCCACGGTTCACCTTAATAATATGTTGGAACGATAACAATCACCCGCGCTCCCCATAAAAGATGGTCAACGAATCTAGGTGGGATTGTCAATCCAATAGATCTATTATTGAGTATCGCTGGCTTGGCCATTGCTAATGATTATGTATTGTTGAAACTTGTTGAAATTGTTGTTGTTGTCTAAATCATGAGGCATTAAAGTTTACAACTAGACATGTATGTAGAATTGCTTAAGTATAATGTTGCAAGTATAAAGAATTGCATAAACATGGTTACGTAAACTCACATTGGCTAAGGTGAATTATCCTCTAAGTGTTGTGAATGTATGCGAGGCGAATCCCAAAGACTCAACAACGTAGCTAGTCCAAATTGAAGAAATAAAAAAACGAAAAAGAAAGAATATCAAGCTTCCAATTCGCCAATTACAAGAGCTTATAATCAAAGCTTCAATTGTAGAAACTATAGAAGAAAGGTATGAGAGAAAGTTTAATCGGATTGAAACAATCGATTTAGAGGTGCCAAGTATAATGGGTCATAGGTGGGTTTTTATACTAGTTTTGGATTCAATTAGCCATTAAAATTGGTCAACACCATAAAGTAAGGTTTTATGATGAATTGACTATTTGACTAAGACTTTGACTGTTTGACTAAGACTTTGACTAGGACTTTGACCAGGACTTTGACTATTTGACTAAGACTTTGACTCCAAAAATTATGTTGTCAAGACTTTGACTCTTGACTCAAGGCTTTATTTTGAAATGAATTTATATCTTCCTTGTTTGAGATTATAAATGTAATTGGAAAAATGATTAGCTTTAAATAAGAAATAAAAAAAAAATCATTAGTTTGAATTAGAAAATAAAAAAAAAACACCGTCTTATAAAATGACGATTTTATAAATAGAATTAGGATAGGACATATGTCATGATTGAAGATTTTTTTTTCAAGTACAATGATAAAAGGAACTTAGAAAAATAGAGTGCACGGATAAAGATAAGAATACTTAGAAATAAATTAGAGTTTATATCATGGATCGGGAAATACTTTAATGCAAAATAAATGGGAAAATTTGTGAGGTTACAGTGCCCAACCTTGCGTCTTTCTCGGTTACCCTCCGACCCATCGGGGGTACCGTTGTCTCAACTTGAAAACCAAACAAATACAAATTTCACGACACGTAGCTTTCGACGAAACAATCTTCCCCTTTAAACAAACCATCGGACCATCCCCTACCTATGAATTTTTATCCGAACCATTCCCACACCACTTAACACCCCACATACACCATACCAGCGGCCCACCCAACAACCATAACCAAACCGGCCCAATACCTAATGCACCTCACCCTACTCCCACACCACACTACGAGCCCAATACGTCCAACCCCACTTCCCACGGACCTTCACCATCTACCCAGCTCACACCATCCCAGCCCACACCATCCCAGCCCACGCCATCACAGCCCACCAACCTCACCTCCGCTAATACTTCCCCTCCTGCCGAACCTATTAACCCACACCCTCAACGCACCATTCACACCCGCTCCATGAGCGGAATCCACAAACCCAAAACACCTTTTAACCTAAACACTACAACTAAACCCAACATCGTACCAATCCCTAAAAACCCAACCGATGCCTTGTCTATACCGGAATGGTATTCCGCCATGTCTACTGAGTTTAATGCACTTGTTAGAAATGGGACATGGGAATTAGTACCTAGGAATTCAGACATGAATGTTATTAGAAGTATGTGACTCTTTAAACATAAGTACAGGTCGGATGGGTCGTTAGAACGGTACAAAGCACGGTTAGTTTGTGATGGGTGTTTGCAACAGGTTGGTATTGATTGTGGAGAGACTTTTAGTCCGGTTGTAAAACCGGCCACCATTCGTACGGTCCTATCTATTGCTCTCTCCAAACGTTGGTCGGTGCACCAACTTGATGTTACCAATGCTTTTCTTCATGGGAATCTCCATGAAACTGTTTACATGTACCAACCAATGGGCTTTCGTGACAAGCAATTTCCAGATTATGTTTGATCCCTAAGAAGTTGCTATATGGTCTTAAACAGGCTCCCCGTGCATGGTACCAGCGGTTCACGGATTTTGTTCTCTCCATCGGGTTCTCTCACAGCAAGAGCGATGCCTCTCTATTCACCTTTCACCAGGGTACACACAGAGCATATCTACTACTATATGTTGACGATATTTTACTTGTCACCTCCTCTGACAAGCTACGTCACTCTCTCATGTCTAAGCTTGCATCCGAATTCGCAATGAAGGACTTAGGTCCCCTTAGTTTCTTTCTGGGCATATCTGTCACTCGCTCACAGGACACCATGTTTCTTTCTCAACAGTCCTATGCGACTGAGATTATTAAACGTGCCGGTATGCAGTCGTGTAATCCCGTTTCTACTCCGGTAGACACTAATGGCAAGCTAAATTCTACCACGAGTGACCTATTTTCGGATCCCACTCTCTTTCGCAGTCTGGCAGGGGCCCTTCAGTACCTTACTTTTACCCGCCCCGATATTTCTTATGCTGAACAACAGGTCTGTATGCACATGCATGCGCCTCGACTGGATCACTGGAATGCTCTGAAACGCATTATTTGTTACATTAAAGGGACGCAAACACTAGGCCTCACTCTTCACGGCTCTACTTCACAATCATTGGTTTCGTATACAGATGCAGATTGGGCCGGGTGTCCTGACACAAGGCGCTCCACTAGCGGGTATTGTATTTATTTTGGAGAGAGCCTAATTTCCTAGTCGTCCAAATGCCAAAGCACCGTTTCTCATTCCAGCGCAGAAGCGGAATATCGGGGAGTTGCCAGCGTTGTCGCCGAAATCTGTTGGCTACGAAATCTGCTACTCGAGCTTCATCATCCATTATCACGTGCGACATTGGTGTACTGCGACAACGTCAGTGCTATTTATTTATCCGACAATCCTGTGCAACATCAGCGCACTAAACACATTGAGCTGGATATTCATTTCGTTCGTGAACAGGTACAACGAGGACATATCCGCGTGCTTCATGTCCCGACTCGTTAACACATTGCATATATCTTCACAAAGAGCCTGCCTCGCGTATTGTTTGAAGACTTTTGAGACAGTCTCAGCATTCGGTCACCTCCCGCTTCGACTGTGGGGGTATAATAGAGATAGTCAAACACATTTAATATTGTATTCATTGTATTGTATTATAAATACTTGATATGAAATAGAGAGGAGGCAAGGTTTCCATTCTATCAATATCACTTACATATTGACCTTCAACAAGGATTTTCCAAATGATTCGTTTATCACTGAAAGCCAACTATTTGTAATGTAAAACATATGGTTAATCATAAGTGTGTTATGGTTGTTGATGGCAGATGGACAAAGAGTGAGGGGGAGGAATTAGCCAGGGAGTGGTGATGGTGGTTGCTGCAAGTTGGTGGGTGTTTACAGTGCGGTGGTCAGGGTGAAGGAGGCTCATCAAAGGAGAAAATAGTGTGGTGTTTGATGGTTGTCGGAGAAGAAAGGGAGCACATTGTTGGTTACGGTGTTCAGAATTCAATTCGGATTCGAAAAATTTAAAATTCGACTTAGTTTCATTCAATTTCCAAGAATTCGATTTGATTATTAAGAATTCAAATTCAAGTCCAATAAAGCGAATATGAATTTATGATTTTGAATTCGGTTCGATTCGATTCGAACTTCGAATTCAAAATATACATATATTATATATATATATATATACACACAAACATTGGGAAAAAAAATTCTAAATTTATGTCAAATTCTAAGAACTCATAATCCCTACTACTTTTACCATAACCGTATTTTACATATTTACCTTATACATCACTTAACTCTAAAACAGCATAGTCTCTGCTACTTTTCCCATTCCCGTATTTGATATATTGTTGTTTATTAATTTTGTAGATTAGTATTTTAATGTTAAAAATAATGAGTTTGTAGTAGTTTCAAAACTGAAATTAAAACAATTTATTATTTATGGTAAATTTGAATTTAATCTAATATATTCGAATTCGAGTTCACAATACGAATCGAATAAAACGACTTTAGGTAAAAAAAAAAAAAAAAAAAAAAAAAGATTAGCTTTTGTACATGTAGCACTTACACAAGTGATTATTTTTATGAGTTATGAGTTACAAGTGATTAATCGAATACAAATTGAAAACAATTTAGCTTTTGTAAATGTAGCACTCACACAAACACCAATGTACCTTGATACAGAACATGGGTGATGGGTGAATCAGTGCCTCTGCAATATTACTGTTTTTTTTACCGGACCCTTGGCATTTTCTGCCTGTAAACTGGCTTGTAATTTTTTTTAACCAGCACAAAGAAGCTCTATTAAACTCGCTTGTAATTAATTTGGCGTTCTTTGATCTATAAGGGTTTTATTAAACAACTCTTTTAAATCTAAATATCACCTAATGTTTATATCATTTTTATGAGTTATGAGTTACAAGTGCTTATTTTTTTAGCGATTTACACCTAAATATCACATAACCTTATACTTGCAAGAGTTTGAGCTCAGATCACATTTTTAGAAGTAAACATTATATCACTAGACCATTAGATGTCGATTATAGGTATTTATGCACGTGTAACAGAATAAAAGTACATCCTATGAATAAAATTACATCATAAAATCCAAGTCCAGAGTTATTTTGGTTTAGCCTAAAATATCGCGATTCATAGTTGGCATATATCAAGGTATTAGGCACATGTCATTATGACATGTATAAACTAATATTCTTTTTTTAATCCATATATACAGGTAGAAGAGCGTTTATTTCAGGATCAATAATACGTTGATGACTACGAGAAGCGCATCATGCACTTATAGGTCTTTTCTTTTAACTGTGACTAGTGGGAATGCATGCGTGTTGCTGTGGGTGTGCCGATTGATAAGAAAAAACAACACCTATGTTTGTGATTTTAAGGGCGTGCACAGTTCGGTTCAATTTAGAGCCCTAACCATAAACACGGTATTCTAACCTAGTTGATTATAAAAACTAACTTTTAGAAGTTCATACGTATAGACTAAGCTGACAAATTACATAAATAAATGTGTTTATCACAAATAATAAAGTCTTAACATTTTATTGCAGATGGTTTTGATTCATTGAGTACTCAAGTATTTTTCAGGTAGTTCTGACTATTCTTAACATACATAATAACATAAATGATTTCAGTGCAAAGTTCTTCCACAATCAGTTCTCTTCCAATATATCAAATTACATTCAAAACAATCATAGCAAGTTAGTATTAACTACAATCCTCATCAAAATTATCATTTTATCATCCCCAAGTCAAAACAAAGTAATTAAGATGTATGGGTAAGAGAAATATGAGTCAAAAGTTAAGGACAAGTAAGAAAAAAAAATGGAAAAACACTTTCATAAAGCTTTTTGTTTATATCTAAGATAACTAACAACACAAATCACATTTAAGTCATGTTCTCATCAGTAAAGTCACACAAAAACTCATTTGAATAATTTACCTTACTCATAAAAATACAATATACAAAATCACATTTCAGGTTGCCCCATGCTCTTCTCTTCTTGTATACTAAGCTTTTTTTTATATTTGTACTCACTGATGATAAAGATGCCTCTACTTCAACTGAAAAAAAAAAAAAAATACATATATTAGTTGCTACCGTCCCACTAAAAATTTTACTCTTTTTGAGCTCAAATATCGTACTTAATTTTTTCAGTAGGTATCAATTGATTAACCAAACAAAAATGGTAAAATAGATAATGAATGCAATAAGTCAATTAATGAAGAGGTTTAACTATGTGCAAAATATCTTAAATATCCAAAATAAGAACAAAAGCAAATGCAGTCATGTGGGATGGTGGGGAGAGATGTCTACAATCAAATATAACCGTTAAACCTATTAGATGTTAGACATAATTACTTGATTTCCACATTTATCCTAAGTATTATTAGATATTATTAGTTAACATAAGTTTGTTATATGGCGGTTATATTTTAACCAACCGGTGAGTCGGTTTGCCTCCAAGGGTCACACCCTTTCACTTGTATAAATACCGAACACATGCTTTCATTTATAATTGTATTGAATCTTTTGCATCTTTAGAATTCTCTCTCAAATATCCTACCCTCAATTGATCCTGTGATCTCACATTTGGCATCAGAGCATTAGGTTTCAATTTGTTCCATCGTTTATAAAGAACACATCGAAGAAGGCGACGATCATATTCATCCTCTGTTTCATTCAAAAAAACAGAGACGGGCGTGTTCAAAGTTTTTAACGTTGGAACAATCATTCAAGGCCAACCAGGATTGAAGAAAGATCAATACCAAGTTTTATAACCGTTTAAAGAAGAAACATAACTGGAGAAGAGGATTCCGGCCAAAATCAGTTTTTCCGGCGAGACACCGGAACCGACGAACTGATCGTTTAAATACGATAAAACGGTTATATCTATCCCTGCCCCTCGTTTATTATCAAATTCGAATACTATAAACTTAATCCAATCGGAAAAATAAGAATCCGATTTCATACTCTGTTTTGTTCGAACACAAAATTTTCCCCGCCAAAATTTTTTTTCACTCAAACAATGATTAAGTTTCATCATCGGGTTCAAGGAGAAGACCCAAAACTAAAAAAAAAAAAAAAAAAAAAAAAAAATTGTATTCGATTATCCGATTCTTGTAATAAGGATTCAAGAATCAAAAAGGTCTGTTCGAAATCATAGTGATCGATCAGAAAGTTTTTTTTAAGGAATAAGGAAAAACAAAGTGTGTTGTTTTTCTTGGGCAGTAGTGTTTACGTGAAAGGAAAAGAAAGAAGAAGTTGACTTTCTAAAGTCAACATAATATTATAATATTTTGAGGGTATATTGTTGAAAGGATTAAATTACATCAGTGTTTTTGTTGGGTTTTTGTACACTGATCAAAGAAAAAAAAAGGATTGAAGTTATTAAAAAAAATACAAAAGTGGTTTGTTTTATTAGAAAGGTGTTTAGGATTGAGAAAGGGTGTTATTGGAAGACACTAATCAATCATCGTTGGAGGATTATTAAGTCATAGGATTGACTTAGAATTTGGTTAGAAGGAACACTAGTGGTATAAAGGAAATATTATAGCAAGGATCTTGATATTTTGTTGTGGGCCCGACAAAGCATCAAACTTTGTTAATCAAGAATATTTTTAAGACGTATCATAGTCGTGTTTGACAAGGGTAGTCAAACAAAGTTCCATTGAAGCGTGGGGTAGTCCATATTAGATTTGGACAATAGGGAAGAAGAAGAACAAAAGTCCGCAGAAGACGTCCGTTAAACCCACAATGACAACAAAAGAGACAGTGACGAAGGAGACTCTCACTTTTAGCCTCCAGACACCAATGTTGACATCTACGAATTACACGATTTGGGCTGTTCGTGTTAAAGCAATATTGAGTGCAAATGGTCTTTGGGAAGTAGTGGAACCCACAGAAGGCACGTCAACGGTAGATGTAAAGAAGGATAGGACAGCGATTGCCTATCTCTTTCAGGCAATTCCAAAGGATATGGTGATGCAGGTGGCATCACATCCTACAGCAAGAGAAATCTGGGAAGCATTAAAGACAAGGTTTATTGGAATTGACCGAGTCCAGAAAGCAAGACTTCAATCATTACGCACAGAATTTGAGATGATAACAATGAGAGAGACAGAAACCATAGACCAGTTTGCTGGTAGGTTAAGTGCGATTAGTACAAAGTCAAAAACCCTAGGAACGACAATTGAAGAGTCAATGTTGGTACGAAAATTGCTGGACTCCGTACCAGAGAGGTTCCTACAGATTATTGCATCCATAGAGCAATATTCAGATTTAAATACCATGACGTTAGATGAAGCGCTTGGTAGACTTAAAGCTTATGAGGAACGCCTTAAGTCAAGAGATGAGAAGAAATTTGGACCATCAGGTCAAGAGAAACTGTTATTTACAAGGCAAGAGAGAAGGCCTTACAGCAACAACAGGAACTACAATCAGAATCGAGGTAGACAGAACTTTAAGAAGTTCAATAGAAGTCAAAGAAATGAGAGGAAGAACTTTGACAGAAATTGCCATCAAGATCAGAGAAGTGATCGAAATCCCACTAACAATCGTCATGACGACAGTAATTACAAGCCCAAGAAGGATGGCAGCAGTGTAAGATGCTACAACTGCAATGAATTAGGACATATAGCTCCCAGATGTCCTAAACCTCGAAGTAAGCAAGAAGAATCTCACCTAGTAATGGAAGAAGAGGATCCCACATTACTTATGGAAGTTGGTGAAGAAAGAAGTGTAGTTCTAGAAGAGAAGAAAGTCATACCAGAACGTTATCACAGTGAAGATAATGGAAATGAAATATGGTATTTAGACAATGGAGCAAGCAATCATATGACAGGAAGACGCTCCTATTTCACAGAGTTAGATGAAAAGATAGCAGGAAGTGTAAAGTTTGGAGATGGATCATGTGTCAACATCAAAGGTAAAGGCTCAATATTATTGGAATGCAACAATGGAGAACAAAGACTAGTTACAAAAGTCTACTACATTCCAACACTCCAAAGCAACATCCTAAGCCTCGGGCAAGTTACAGAATATGGATGTAAAGTGATTATGGAGAATGAATATCTATGGATTTATGACGCCTACAGCAACCTATTGATGAAAGTCCCAAGAGCTAAGAATAGACTCTACAAAGTAAGGCTCAGAATAACAAGTCCAATTTGTTTACAAGCCAGAATAGTATCACATGCATGGTTATGGCATGCACGTATGGGACATGTAAATTTTGATTCACTAAGACAGTTAAGCATAAAAGGAATGGCACGTGGAATACCAAAGATTAAGCACCCATCTCAAGTATGTGATGCATGTATTATGGGAAAACAAAGCAGGCTTCCATTTCCCTCTCAAGCAAGTTTTAGAGCTACGAGACCTCTAGAACGCGCACATGCAGATTTATGTGGACCGATTACACCCACATCATTAGCAGGCAACAACTATTTCTTCCTGATAGTTGATGGTTATTCAAGATATATGTGGATCTACATGCTTAAGTCAAAAGATCAAGTTTATGAGAATTTTAAGAAATTTCTAAGTGAAGCTCAGACGGAGACAAGTCACAGGCTCAAAAGATTAAGAACGGATCGTGGAGGAGAATTTACTTCTAAAGCACTTACCACGTATTGTGAGGACAGAGGAATCCTTAGACAGCTTACAGCACCTTACACACCTCAGCAAAATGGTGTAGTAGAGAAAAGAAACCGTTCAGTAATAAGTATGACAAGAAGCATGTTAAAGGCTATGAACGTACCACAGAACTTATGGGCAGAAGCAACAAGACAAGCGATTTATATACAAAATCGGTTACCTACCAAAGCATTACAGGGAATGACACCCTACGAAGCAGTGAATGGAAAGGCACCCAATATCAAGCAGATTAGAGTATTTGGATGCACAGCATATGCAAAGGTAACAACACCCCATTTGAAGAAGTTAGAAGACAGAAGCAAGAAAATGGTACATCTAGGAAACAAAATGGTTCAAAAGCCTATAGATTATATGATCCCATAGAAGAGAAGATACATATCAGTAGAGATGTCCAATTCATAGAAAATGAACCATGGGATTGGGACAACTACTTGAAAGAAGGAAGCGAAGACGAACCATCTTGGACGAGATTTGAGATACATGGAGATTCAGAAGTGAAGCTGTACAAGAAGAGAATGATGACGACAGTGAAGATCAAGAGAGTGATAATGAATTCTTCAGCAGTCCAATCACAGCCACAAGAACTCCAATAACGGTTCAAGAGACACCGACAAGTGATCCAGCAGTTGAGACAAGTACTCAAGAGTTAGAAGACTCACCAGGCTCTCTACATAGACTAATTCGAGCCCTAAGATCACTTAATGACATCTATGCAGCCACAGAACCTCTTAGACCAGAAGATTATGAACATCTATATTTAGCATATGATGAAGAACCTGCAAACTACAAAGAAGCAGCAGATTACCCACAATGGATAGAAGCAATGGAAAGCGAGATAGACTCTATAGAGAAGAATAACACTTGGACACTGACTACGCTCCCCACAAGTCAGAAACCAATAGGTCTAAAATGGGTATTTAAGGTCAATAGAGACGCAAGTGGACAGATCACCAAGCATAAGGCCAGATTAGTAGCAAAAGGGTATGTACAACAAGAAGGTATAGACTACAATGAAGTATTTGCACCCGTTGCAAGAATGGAAACAATAAGGCTACTACTAGCATTGGCAGTACAGAAAGGATGGGAAGTACATTTTGGATGTCAAATCAGCATTCCTACATGGTGAATTAAAGGAAGATGTCTATGTGTCACAACCAGATGGATTCATAAAGAAAGGAAAAGAGAACCTAGTCTACAAGCTAAAGAAGGCTCTATATGGTTTGAAGCAAGCACCAAGAGCATGGAATATAAGGCTGAACAACATCCTAAAGGAGATAGGATTTATAAGATGTCCACAAGAACAAGCAGTTTACAAGAGAACTTCAAGACAGTCAACAATCATTATAGGAGTTTATGTCGATGACATAAAAGTAATAGGAAGTTCAATGAAGGACATATCAAGCTTCAAGAAAGAAATGCAAGGCAAGTTTGAGATGAGTGATTTAGGACCACTCACATACTATCTAGGAATAGAAGTACGCCAAGCACAAGGAAGGATACAATTGAAGCAATCAGCCTACGCCAAGAAAGTTATTAAGGAAGCTAGACTAGAAGACTGCAATCCAACAAAGACTGCAATGGAACCAGGTCTGAAGCTCGCTAAAGAAGACGAGAGTGAACCAGTCAATGAGACAGAATATAGAAAGCTAATTGGAAGCTTAAGGTACCTTACACATACCAGACCAGATATCACCTACGCAGTTGGATACGTGAGCAGATTTATGGAGAAGCCAAGAACGACTCACATGAAGGCAGTTAAACATTTGATAAGATATATCAAAGGCATATTGAATTATGGAATTCAATACAGCAAAGGAAAAGTAGCAGAAATCGTTGGTTACAGCGACAGCAGTTATGGAGACCAAGAAGATGGAAAAGGAACCACAGGAACAATATTCTACTACAAAGATTCACCTATCATATGGACAAGTCAGAAGCAAAGCACGGTAGCTTTATCATCATGTGAATCAGAGTTTATGGCAGCAACATCAGCAGCATGTCAAGCAATATGGCTACAAGGGGTATTAAGCGAACTCACATGTGAAAGACCAAAGAAGATAACTCTACAAGTAGATAACAAGTCAGCAATACAACTCATGAAGAATCCTGTGTTTCATGGAAGATCAAAGCATATCAACACAAGGTATCATTTTATCAGAGAATGCATAGAGAACGAGCAGATACAAGTTGATCATATCAGTGGAGAGATGCAAAAAGCCGACATCCTCACCAAGGCATTACCAAGGATAAAGTTCATAGAGATGCGAAGTCTCATAGGAGTTGAAGACCTTGGGGAAATCAAGAATTAGGGGGGAGAATGTTAGACATAATTACTTGATTTCCACATTTATCCTAAGTATTATTAGATATTATTAGTTAACATAAGTTTGTTATATGGCGGTTATATTTTAACCAACCGGTGTGTCGGTTTGCCTCCAAGGGTCACACCCTTTCACTTGTATAAATACCGAACACATGCTTTCATTTATAATTGTATTGAATCTTTTGCATCTTTAGAATTCTCTCTCAAATATCCTACCCTCAATCGATCCTGTGATCTCACATTAGATGCTTCTAGATAAATGGGCTATATAGGTCGAGTTTTACATGATTTTAAACGTGTGTGGCTAGAGTTAATGTTTTTGACATGGATAAATATATGGGTCGTGTTCGGGTTGAACAATTGAACCAAAACCCGCCTACCAACCCGTAAGTCATAAACACGACACCATCGACATCCTAGTCTTATTCATGGTCCAGTTTGGCAGTTTGAGACCAGCCATGTACGAAATTCGTACCCTAAGCCCTGGTTATTGGTTCCAAACCGTTGTGGTTTTGAACCCATTCATTCCCATTCCCTTTGATACAATATAAACAATAAACCAACCACCAATGCAGTAAACATGAGCAAACTGTTTATCATAGACACGCACATTAATCTCTTACAAAGTTTAAAAGACCGGAAACGAGTCTCGAGGCGTTTTGCCTTCGCGTCATGAGGCGTAAGCCTCGAGGCGAACCGAGGCGTAAGCTCGAGGCGCAGTAAAAAATAAATATAAAAATTATGTGTATAAAAAATAAAATACTTGACCTAGAAAAGTCTAAAACATAAAAAACACACATGAAAAATAAAATAATTGATCCAAAAAGTCTAAAACACCCAAAAAAAAAAAAAAAAAAAAAAAAAAAAAAAAAAAAAAAAAAAAACATCAAAAACACCCTTAACCACCCAAGGCACACCTGAGGCGCACATTTTCTTAGCACCTCAGCCCATTGAGGCGTCTGTCCAATCTGAACCTCATGAGGCGCGCCTACGCCTCAGACTCGTTTTCTTAGAGTTTATCCTCGAGGCGCGCCTTGAGGCGTACGCCTGACCCGTTTTTTTAAACCATTATCTCTTATTTTATTCATTAATTTAATAATGTTTACTAAATATATACATAACAAGTGTTCTTTGAAATAGAAAGTGACAGGAGGGATGGCTTGTTGCCAACACATAGTTTATTTTTCTTTTTTTAAGATTATGATTAACTTAGGTTTAGCAAACGTTAATGACGGTTGCCAAGTCTTAATCACCTTTCTTGTATATCTTATCAAATCACAATAAATATAGTCAACTCTCAGCTTCCGGGCAAGATGGACAACGTATAGACATTTTTTTTTTATTTTCTTTTTTTTTGAAAGGCGAATTTCTTGCTCATTGTGACACTTGAACCCAAGACCTCACACTTTTAGTGTATTAAAAGGCTTTGCCTTGCCATTGGACCACAAATCCCAATGGTGACAACGTATGGATATACTTTCCTGATATTGTATTATAGGTAGAAAAACTAAATAGCTAAATCATAATTTGAATTAAAAAAATGTTGTGCTAAACATACCACTCATATAGTATCGACTAAATGTACCCATCACCAACTAATTAGTTAGTTACATCATCTGGCTACTTTTTCTCATAGAGCTGCTTAAAGGGTGCTTTAAGCATACTGCATACAGAGGTACAATTGTGAATCAATTGAACAACCAATTAGTTGGCGTTCGGCTAATCGGCTATGGTTCTTTTAAACCAAAACTCAAAACTTCTTTTTCTTTTGTTACGAGGTTTTTATAAACCGCATATTACCTTCGTTCCTATTTTCCTTTCCTTTCTATTTTGCCCTATTAACTGATATGTGCATGACCCAGACCTACAACCGAAAGCTAACCACGTTATAACTGAACCACCTTCCCTACTAACAGAAAAACAACATTGCTAGTAACTGAAACATATTGGCTATGAAGATCTTAAAACTGAAACACTTATTATAGGGTTGATTTTAACCCATAATAGAATGGATTCTACACCAATAACCCCTTTAACATACAAAACTATCCTTTTTGTTAAAGGGGTGGCTAAACGTACCTCCAATGTATTGAACGTTGTAAGAGAGATATTACTTTGGGGTGGGCCCATCTGGCGACCTTGTTCTAAATGTATCATACCCCCTCTATTTTTTACTAAATATACCCCTCCTTATTACATGAGTCGTTCCATCTTTCCAAATCACCGTATACACCCATATATGGAGTACAATACGCCCATATAGCAGGGGGTACAAAAAGCATATATGATCACATGTACCTAAAGCCTTTTCTAAATCATCTTTTCTACATTTGCTCTCTTTATCTGTTTATCATCAAAGATGAGGGTCATTGCAAAATTTAGTCTAACCATGGCAACCAAATAAGTAGCAAAGCAAAGTGAATCTTTATATATTAGATAAGCAGCATGATGAAAACCTACCAAAAATTAGAAAGAGTTCTAAACTGGCATCTGTAAACAAACTAAGTTGAATATCTTTTCAGTTTTATTATCAAAATGCAGAAATAATGGAATAAAATACATATGCCCAAACATAACATAAATCTATAAACCCCTCCCAAGAACAAAAAACACAAACAGTAACTGCAATATAAAGGATATGAAAATGAAATGTACCGGTATCGCTTCTGCCAATCACGACGGTGATAGCAACACAAAGCTTCAGCCAAAAATTAATTATAATTACAAAATAAACTTCACCTTAATTGCACTGGTTAAGACTTTTTCCCCGATTATTCCAACTGGGAGTCTAGAATTTACTGTTACTGTCCTTGAAGAGCCAGGAGGATCTAAAAAAGTCTTAAATGATGGAAAAGAACTATTTACAGCATAGAACCATTATATTTGGGTGAACCATTATATTTGGGTAATTATGTGCCACAGCTTTAAGAACCTTATGCAAAATAGTGAGAATTTATCTTAAATATGTGCTTACAATAATACACCGCATATTATTCGGTTTAACTGCATTAAGTATATGAATGATAATCCAAATGTAACATTACCTACAAAGCCTCAAGGGTAACTGATGGGTTTGAAAATGACCGAGAATAATAAAGCAAGGTAGAAAGAAGACCAGAAGTTGTTGCGTCGCCCTATCAGACATAGAGAGAGATAGGCGATGGTCTATTAATAGGTCAGGGTATACAATCTGTATAAAGTAAGGGTAACTAACTCACTGTCGATTAAAGATGAATATTATGATTGAAAATGGTGATTTAATGGTTGATTGAAATTATGTAACTCAAATTTATGAATCATTGATTTAAAAAACCTTTGTGATTCCAAAAAACTGATCGTAGGTTTCAAGAGGGTTAACAGCATTGGGGGTAGAGAGGGAAAACAAGGGTAGTTATGAAAATAATTTTTGATATTGTGAGGGAGGAGGTGTGTAAAATGTCTAAATTACCCTTCTATGTGTCTTAATTGTCACCAATATCCCTATTATACCCTTAAATGTGTTGCTTAAATATGTTGTACATGTTTCTTATTAAGTTGTACAGAAATAAAAATGACCAAAGGGTACATCACTCCTCCTTAATAAGATAATATAGATATAGATAAAAAAGACGATAACATAGTTAACATTGTTGCCTACTCCACTATATTAATTAATGGCCAATCTTCAACTCACATTTTATTGATAGGCCCTTATTTACCAAGCCCAATTCTAGGTGGGCCATAATTTTCGGCATGTTCATTTCGTAACTTAAAAGAGTGTTATGTTAATAGAAAAATACCTGTGGGATTTCCCGATACTCCACAGCGAGAATTCAGTTAGTGATGATTCGGCTTGTTATGATGTGCCACTTGTTATAGTAATTGGAAGAGAAGACTTAAAAAAATAATAATAATAAATTATTATATTGATACAGTATCAACACTCATATAACTTATGATACCTAAAAAATACTTTATTTTGAACACAACCTTGTTTTCAAGAATACTTACTGAAATGTCGAGAAAAAAATAAACACAACTGTGTAATTCAATTTTTTTTAAAGCTAATGAATACAGATTATAAGACAATAATTGAATTTGCGAAAACTTAAATGAGTAAAAGAGTTACTTATTAAAAATACTCTATTTCGAGCCTGATAATGGGATTCGCCCCATTGCTGTGGGGGCCATATGGAGAAGGTTGGTCTCTAAAGTAGCCATGAAGAAAGTTGGTAAAGAAATTATTAAGTACCTAGGAGACTACCAATTTGGGGTGGGAATCCCCAATGGGGCAGAGGCCGTGTTGCACAGCACTAACAGGTTCCTCAGTTCCTTTCATGCAGACGGATCTTTGGCCATGCTCACGGTTGATTTTTCTAACGCCTTCAACGTAGTTGACCGATCTGTTTTGTTACGGGAAGTCCATCGCCATTGCCCCTCCATTTTTCCGTGGGTCAAATTTTTGTATGCCCAGCCAGCTAGGTTATATGTTGGGGATGAACGCATTGGAGCCTTCACAGGGGTTCAACAAGGGGACCCCTTGGGACCTTTGCTCTTTTCCCTTGCCTTACACCCCCTAGTGCGCCAGGTGCAGGAAAACTGCAACCTCCCCTTCCATGCTTGGTACTTAGATGATGGGACGATCATCGGGGACGCTGTGCAGGTTGCTAAGGCCCTGGAAATCATCAGTTCAGAAGGACCATCATTGGGGCTCAACCTTAATATCAGGAAAACAGAGATTTTTTGGCCAACCTGCGATGGGGTGAAGACTAGGCCAGGGCTATTCCCCAGTGATATTGGACGGCCTGAGAGAGGTGTCAAACTGCTAGGAGGGGCAGTCAGCCGCGATGCTAGCTTCATATGTGATTTGTCTACTAAAAGGGCGTCAAAGGCTGTGGATCTTATGCGGCTCCTCCCTCGTCTGCGGGATCCTCAAAGCGAGCTCCTCCTACTCAGATCCTGTATGGGGGTCGCAAAGTTGCTTTTCGGCTTACGAACATGCCAGCCTCCCTTTGTAGGCAGCGCTGTCTCATGTTTTGATAAAGGCCTCAGGGAGGCAATTGAAGATATTGCAGTTTGTGGGGGGCCATATTTTGGGGACCTCTAGTGGCGGGTCGCAACCTTACCGATGCGGCATGGTGGGTTGGGCCTTCTCTCGGCCCGGGATGTAGCCACTTATGCCTTTGCGGCGTCCAGATCTCAATCCTGGGGGTCGCAAGACCATATTTTACGTAACAGCGGGGTTCATAACACGGATCCGGATTATGTCTGCGCTTTGGAACGCCTGCATGAATATCTCCCTGACTTTGATCTTGGCGGTTTCTCCAATAAAGACACCGCCCCCAAAAAGCCACAGAAAACCTTGGCGAATGCACTTTATTGTCGAATCGCACGAAGTCTCGGGGAAGATTTTCGCTTGACCCCACGCCAGAAAGCTGTCATGGAATGCTTACAGGGTCCCCACGCCCAAGATTTCCTAACAGTTATCCCTATTGAAGGACTGGGGCAACGAATGTCAGCGGTGGAATATAGAGCAATCCTTAAATATCGTTTAATGATTCCCATTTTTCCGGATGACGAAACATGCCCGGTTTGCCGTAAAGCGTGTTTGGATAAATATGGGGAGCATGCTCTCCATTGTAGAGAGTTACCGGGGTTTAAGTACAGGCACGATTTCGTTCGGGATGTTTTAATGGATATTCATAGACGAGCAGGGATCTCAGCAAAGAAAGAGGCCCCGGTTAACTTTCTTACAGACCCGGCAGAAGGGAGGTCCACTTTACGTCCGGCTGACCTGCTAGTGTTTGGTTGGGAAGGTGGGAAACACGCATGCGTGGACCTTACGGGTGTGTCACCTTTAGCGGGATTCAGGGAGAGTGGGTTCGTGGCGGGCCAAGCCGTACTTAGAGCAGAGTCGAACAAGGTGACAAAGCACACTAAAGCGTGCGAGGATAACCAACATGCTTTTGTCCCTTTGGCCTTTGACACTTTTGGCTCATTGGCGCCGGAAGCGATCAGATTTCTGACAAGAGTCCAGCGGGTGGTCCACAGCAACTTCTCGACTCCCCAGGGGCGAGGATTTGTTTTCTCTAGATTAGGGTTCTCTATCCAGAAGGGGGTGGCGGCGCAGCTTGTTGCCCGCCTACCTGCTATTCTTATGTAATTTGCCTCTTTTGTTAAAATGGAATGGTTTATTATTATTTTAAAAAGTTATAAAAAAAAAATAAAACTAGTAGAATTAGTAAAGTTAAATGAGTTAAATTATATTAGTTTACTGATTTTGTTTTTTATGATTGAGTAAACAGTCACTAACATCAACATTTTTTTATTACTAACTAGTGGCTTTAATATCCGCTTTGCGACGTGGCAAGGACTAATATTAATAATGGAGTTTCATATAAGTGCTACTGTGTTACTGTATATCAAGGCAATTACTTATTGAATATGTGGTGAGGTATCAAACCACATCAATCAAAACAATAACTCGCAAACCTAAGACCAAAATGTAAAAGCTTATTAAATAAGGGTTATTTGTTTCAGCTCTTAATGAGATAGATGTCTGAATTAGTCAGACATAGGGCTGTTCACGAGCCGATTCGAGCGAAGCGGCTCGTTTACAATCGAGTCAAAAACCGAGAGAGCATTCTTTGAGCGCAAATTTTTCCGAGTGAGTGCCGAGCGAGAATCGAGCGGAGAGTAATTTTGACAACCATAAAATTGGGATGTTTCCTTTGATGATATCATTTTCGGGTGACAACTAAGGTCAAACTATCTAATAGTAACACTAATATTGAGATCCGAGTGTCTGAAGATGGGGCTTAGGTTGAGACTGGTTAGGCAATCAGTTAACGCAGAGAACAATTGTTACATTGTGACGTAGGGTGGTTTCAAGCGGCGATTAGCGATGGACTACTAATACCATAAAGAAGTCAGACTGTCACTTCAAGACTTATGGTTTTACTATTAAACTTAGTGTTAAATGTTTTTATTAGGTTAGGTGTGCTGGTTATATTTTGTTTGCATATATTGAGCCAAATCAAATAGAATGTTATATATAAAGCTACATATATATATATATATATATATATATATGTAAATTGTGTGTATATTTATAATTAAATATATAATAAATAGATAAAAATGTATTCGATCTGAACCGAGCCGAGCGGACCTTTGCTCGTGCTTGGCTCATTTATAAATCAAACCAAGCCGACCGCCTCATTTACAACAAAGCGGAAGATCGATCGAGCATTTTTCGAGCATTTTCCAGGCGATCGGTGAGCGCCGAGCGATTTGAACAGCCCTAGTCAGACATTATTCATTCAGACTGTTTGTTTCGCGAGCAAATGTCTGAATCAGT
The DNA here is from genome assembly GCA_028751855.1 of Ambrosia trifida. Lineage (NCBI taxonomy): Eukaryota > Viridiplantae > Streptophyta > Magnoliopsida > Asterales > Asteraceae > Ambrosia > Ambrosia trifida. Next base: position 109,243,726 of record CM054130.1, read on the forward strand.
CAGACATTTGCCTCTAAACGGGTAAGCATTATATTGAGTCTGAATTATTTAGACCTCTTACTGGTTCAGTTCTTAATGGTTCAGATCTTTTACTAGTTCAGCACTTACCCATTCAAAAGTTGTCAAACAGCCCCTAAGTCGACATGGCTTAGTGAACCAAAATATTTATAAATAAAATCTATGTATGTCGCAAACACTGGCGAAGCTTAGTTGGGGCCGGCGGGGGCGGCCGACCCCCCCCCCCCTGAATTTTCGCGTAGAAGTGCCGATTATATAGTATTCGTATAGAAAATGTTGGAAATATAGGGTTTCGACCCCCCGAAACTAGTGACTTCCGATCCCCGGTGACTTCCGACCCCCCGAACCTTCGGGTCAAGCGTCGCCACTCGTCGCAAAGCCTTTCTGGACAAATCAGGCACGTAACATAAACATCAACATATTCTTGGGCCACTATACATGAGTTAACGAACCAAAATAGAGATCCATGTTCATGTCTTGACTTAATTGTTGGACATATGGTATGTCCTATGTAATTAAAAGTCGAGGTCAACGTAACCCAACCCGGTACGATCCGAAGAGTTACACGTTGGTACACGAATCAGATAAGTTCACGCGTTGGTGGATTATTATTTATGAAATAATAATTGTTTTAGTCTTGAGGGACTTAATATTAATAAGATTAATATTAAGGAGTATTAAGATATTTAGCAAGGGGGTTTATTGCAAGTTGCTGTCTTATAAAAGGAGGGTTAAGGAGTAAACCGTAATCACACCTTTTATCAAAACAAAACACCTCTTGCCTCCTCCCCAATGATTTGCGGCCGCCACCCCAAGAAAGAGGGCCTCCGCCGCCTTTTCTTTTGGTCCGGCCATCAGCCACCACAAACCACCACCTTCATCTTGCAAGTGTTGCTTCCCGGTCGGTTCGTGCTCGGTGTGAACTTCCTACTAGCGAGGATTCGTTGTAACCCGCGTGTTACAATTCCGGTGTAGTCGTCAAAGGTTGATTACTAGACCCCCTATGGTTGTTTTATTATTTATTTGTTTATGCGCGTTTAACTGAGATCCTGATTAGGAATATTTTATCAATCCGATTAATAAAATTAAATATATATTTATACATATAAATCGGCTAATATCATATAATGTATATAATCGATTTTTCTAATAAATATAAACCGCTTCCGCTGTGTATACGATACCATGATTCCCAACAGTGGTATCAGAGCCACGGTTACGCGCGTATAGATGGTAAAGTTATAATTTTGATCTTTGTTTTATTTGTCAAAAATTGTTTATTTTGACAAAAGATCAAAAGCTTTTAGTTGTTCATGGATTGTGATGATAATCGAGCCCTAGGTATTTGACTCTTGTCATGGTTGTGTTTGTGATGGTTTTATTTCTTTATTGATTTGTATTTTTTATTACGGATATTGGATCCGGTGTAATAGATAGGATTAGAATAGATTAGATTTTATTGTATTTTCAAATTTATTGTTGTAATCCTTCAAGTACAAGATCAAGACGAAGAAAAAAAGGCGAACAGGTTCCATAAAGATAGAGATCTCGGGTCAAGTGGGAGCTATATCAAAATTGTTTTGAAACCCTTTTGACTAGTTCGTTTCGTTTCTGGCTAAAACGAAACGGGCGACCTATTAGGGGCTCGATTCGTTTAATTGTATTATTATGTTTTGAGGTTGTGGTTTATTTATTGTAAATAATTTAGATAACCCAAATAAATAAAATTTTCACAATCATGGCAACGGTTTTATAAAAACAAGTTTTATAAAAACCGAAAAGCATATTTAATAAAAAGAGTTTTATTAATATTAAAACAAGTCCATTCGCGATAATACGACCAACGTAGTTTAAATATGGTATTTAAAACTATACCGTGTCGAGTGTTGAAAGGAGTTTTAATTATCACGAATAATATAAAATTGGATTTTATAAACTGTTGTGTGACTCACATCATGCTAACGAGTCATTCAATATATTTATGGTAAATATTAAAATTAAATCCCAATTTTAAATTGATGTTTCATGCCACCCTTAACGAGTTAACACTCCATTCTATATCGAACCCAAATGTTAGTGCTGACCCTGCATCTGGGCGTTGATCATGAGTGAAGGTAATCATCGCGGTTCCTGTGTAACATAGGCCGGTGTTACAGTTAATAGTAAAGGACCAAGCATCGCTTGTTTGACAAGTGGGCATAGTTGGGGTTAAACATACATCGCTTTTAGCGATAACCCCAAAAGGAGAGTTGTGTAGTGGACACAATTAACAATCGTTGTTTACCTACCTAATCGTGCCAGTGGACAGTGCTAAGCCAGTTCATTGTGTATTGATGAATCGGGATCTCATCCTAATTATTTTTGCTTTTGGGTCATAAGATAAATTAGGATATTTAAAACATAAAATACTAATAAATTAGATTTTGAACTTTGTAGATGTCAACTGAAAACAATTCTGCCTCCGAATTCGCTCTCAAGTCCATCTTAGAGAAGGACAAACTTAACTACTCCAACTTCATAGATTGGTACCGGAACTTGAAAATTGTTCTCAAGGTGGAGAACAAGTTGTATGTTCTGGAAACGCCAGTTAGCACTCATGTGCTAAAAATGAAGGCATATGTTGATAACTTGGCTCGTCTGGAATCCCCCTTGAGCGATGAGTTAGCTGGGGATATCATCCTGAACTCATTGCCCAAGTCATATGACCAGTTCATTATGAACTATAATATGAATGGGATGGAGAAGACACTTGCAGAACTGCATCAGATGCTCAAAACTGCTGAGGTAAACATACCTGGAGAAACTGCACCAGTGCTAATGATCAGGGAGGGTCAGATTAAGAAACCTAAAACCAAGAAGAGGGGCTATCAAGGCAAAGGGAAGGGAAAGGGCAAAGCTGTTGCCAACAAGAAACCTTTGAAAGATGCCAAATGTTTTCATTGTGTGAAACTGGGCACTGGAAAAGGAACTGTGCTAAGTATTTAGCTGAACTGAAGCAAGCCAAGGCTTCTGGAGGAGAGTCCTCAGGTATATATGTTATTGAAATCTTTGTTTTTTCTGGCAAAACATTGGTGTTTGACACAGAATGTGGTTTCCACATTTGTAATGTTTTGCAGGGACTAAGAAAGATTAGAAAGCTGAAACAAGGTGACTTGGAGGTCCATGTTGGCAATGGACAAAGAGTTGCAGTGAAGGCAATAGGAGAATATGTTCTTTTACTACCTTCTGGTTAGAACTTGTTTTGAACAATGTTTATTACATTCCTAGTGTGACTAGAAATATTGTTTCATTTCATGCTTTGCGTAGACAAGGTTTTGATTATCGTTTTAATGGTGAATTTATTTCTGCTTATTTTAACGATGTATTTTACTTTGATGCAAAACCTAACAATGGGTTCTATGAGATAGAAATCCAAAACGATAACATATTATGCAATATCTCCCATAAACGTAATAAGTTGGACTTTAATGATACGTATATGTGGCATTGTAGACTTGGTCACATAAGTGAGAATCGTGTTAAACAACTCAAAACCGCGGGAATCCTGGATTCCAAAGGTTCGGAGTCGTTTGGAAAAAGCGAATCATGCTTAAGTGGAAAGTTAACAAAAGCACCTTTTTCAAATGTTGGAGAAAGAGCTAATGATCTATTAGGACTTATACACACAGATGTATGTGGTCCATTCAGAACAATGTCAAGACATGGAGAAAGATACTTTGTTACATTTACTGATGATTTCAGTAGATATGGTTATGTTTATCTTATGAAGCATAAACATGAAACTCTTGAAAAGTTCAAGGAATACCAAAACGAAGTAGAAAATCAGCTAAATAGAACTATTAAAATGCTTCGATCAGATCGAGGCGGTGAATATCTTAGTCAGGAATTCATCGACCATCTAAAGGATTGTGGAATAGTTTCACAACTCACTCCACCTGGAACACCGTGTAACAACCGGCAAAATTAAGGTAATTCCGTACTAATTAATTAAACGCGATTAACGTAATTAACCGTAATTATGTGCTAAATATTTAATCGAGGCCTTAGAAAGATAGGAATTCCCAAATAATGCATAGGAATGCATAAGTTTAATAGCAAAGCATGATAGGATCATGCGCAGGCAAAACTATCCGGTATGGACACTGGCGATTACCCGGTAAAACGTAAATAAGCGAAACGAACACCGGACACCCGGAATATAAAATAAATAATATTTTCACAAAATATTATGAGTTTTGGAAACCCAAAGCCATACGTGAAAGCTTATTGCACGAATCTCCCGGTAACGAATAAAGTGCGCGTACCGCACCCGATACGCGCGTAACACGTAAATTCACCCGGCAAAAGCCGAAATAAATTATCAGTAATTTAACTGGGCAAAATTTTATGAATATTAACGGTATTTTAATATTGAGGTAAACCGCGGATAAAATTCGAGAAATACCCGGGCGGTACCCGAAAGGAATTAACTTAAACATAATATGGAGAAGTAATTAGCAAAGTGGACCCCACCAAACACCCCATAGGGGCCGGCCAAAGGGCCACTTAAGTGTAGTTCACTTGAGTTTTTTTTTTAAAAAAATCTTCCATATCATTAGCAATGATGGGCTTGCATGAAAAAGGATTGGGTAAGAGATTAACCAAATCATTTCTTCCTCTCTCTCTCTTAAACTCGGCCAAACACCCTCTTATAACATCACTAGATATTTTTTTTTTGTGATCTTTCATAATCCTTCCATATCTACATAATCCAAGACAAGATTTGGGTGATCTTTGGAGGATTTGGGTAAGATAATATAACCACTTGAATGAGCATTTGAAGAAATCACAAAAAAATCCTCTTCTTTTCTTCTCTTGGCCGTGAACTTACACCACCCCACCAACACCTCTCTTTCAATTTTTACAACTCCAAATCATCTCTAGTTCATCATTAATCAAACCCCTTCTTGTGTGTTCAAGAGCTTGGAGCATAACCCACTTGGAAGAACACACTAAACCTCACCCAAAATCCAAGATTTTGTCTTCCCTAGCCTTGAGCTAGTAGTAAGTCTTGCATTGTTTTATTACTTGAAATGTTCATATTTTGTGCTATGAAAGCAAGTTGTACATTGTTGGGTAATAAAGATGAGTTTTATAAAAGTAATGGGTTTTGTTAAAAATGAAAATGGAAGATTAATAATAATGATAATGAGTCTTGGATTTGTATTAATAAATGAAATAATGGAAGAAATAATAATAAAATACACTAACACTTGAGAAGATGATGATTTGGGCATATTAAATGAAAAGGGCTTGAATGAGATGAAGATGACTTTAATCATCATAGGATGATATAATAATGTTATAAAAATATTAAAATGAGTTAGAAAGCCATAGATGAAAAAGTTTCATCTTCAAAGTCCACTCACTTGGATGAGTGAAAATTGGATGTTTTGGATAAAAATATGGAATAAGCATATTAATGACATCTAGGATGGATTAGAAGATCATTAAAAGTAAAAAGAAGTAAAAACAACTAAACATGATGAAAATGGTTCTTCAAAGTCCACTAAAGTGGAAGAAAAATATTAACTTTGTAAGATAAGGGGAAAAATGCAACAAGTATAAAGTAAAGGACTAATATGGCAACTTTGGAAGTTGAGAGACTAAAATAAATATTGTAGAAACTATTAGTCCAAAAACACTAAAATGGAAAGATTGGTGTCAAAAAGCGTAAGTAATGATTTTACAAGGTTGATTTGGTAAATATTAGTAGCTTACTTGGGCATTTTATATGAAAAGTATATTTTTATAAAGTGGACGTTTTATAAAAATAAATGGAGTAACGCAAGTATTTTATAAAGTAAGATTTTATAAAATAAAGACTTGGGAAGACTTGTACAAAAATGGGATACTTTTATATAAATGGGAATATAAAAGTATCGGAAAACATTTTTGTGTAACAAGTTGGACAAGTCGAGCCACAACGTACATAGTATATTTTTCCGAGAAATAAACGTTCGGAATCGGAAGTTGGAACAATACTTCCATGAGAACGCGCAACGGAAATAAATATGAAAAACGCTAACTAACGAACTTAGTTACACGAACCAACGTAAACGGACTTATGAGGAAAAGACCATTACGTCAAGATAAAAATATACATATATTTTATGGAAATAAAATATATATAACAAGGGTGAAACGTGCGTAACACTTTCCTAAGTGTAGTAAAAATATTCGTGGGAAAGGAGAAACATAACGTAACAAATTAAAAACGCTAAACGACACATGAACTTAACAAGTAGTATCCACGCGATGGTATATGTACATATACTCGTTTTCGACGAAATTCTAGTATATCTATTTAAATGGGAAAATAGATATGCGAGAAGGAAAACCGAGACGAGTAGGTGAAATATATCTACGAACGCGTGAATACCGACAAGATCCTAGTACATTTATTTAAATGGGAAAATAAATGTATGGTATGGTAAGTCTAGTCGGGCGTTAAGATTATGTTACCGAACGACGAGGACTTAGCATATTTATTCGAATGGGAAAATAAATATGTGGCAAAGTAAGTCGGGTCGGATAATAAGAAAACACTTTATATCGAGCGAAACGATCCTAAGTATAATTATTTAAATGGGAAAATAATTATACGTTGGGTAGAGTCGTGTCGAGTATAATATTGTACAAGTCATAAAGAATATTAATAAGAGTAATATATGACTTGTAAGGAAAGGGTAATCCATCGCCATTGAACCTAGGATACGAAACTATTAAACGGGAATTGGGATAAAGACGTGGTCGGGAAGTTGGGTGTACAACTTGCCAAGGCACATACACCATAGGTGTAAGTGACTTATACGCCTAGAACCTTTGTAGGTACGGGATCACAAACTTTACTATTTTCTTTGAGCCGAGCACGGTTACAGGTGAGTCTCACGGCCCCATTTCTAAACTATTTAACGTTTTTACGGGGGAAAGATATGTTGGGATTGTATGACGGGTTGGATACTTGAGTAAAGATCGCCACTCGGGGTTGAGACCTCCCCACTATAATCATTTAATCAGGAATGAGAAACCAAAGGGATATTTGGATAGTACTATTGGTGCCTGACAAGGCCCACCCCTAATCGATAGCGTCGATTATGCATCGGCGTATGCCTGGGGTGCACTTATTCTGAAATAAAGTCGTAGGAATACCGAGTAACGACTTGGGGCGGGGGCATTATTAATTGTCTTGGTTTGGTTATAGGCTCAAGTAAATAGTAGGACCTTGCAACTCCTATAAATGTCATAACAAGGATATTCCCACTTTATAAAGATTTATTAAATTAAAACCTGTGAACTCACCAATATTTATATATTGACGATTTTCAAACATATCTTTCAGGTAATTGATTGATGGAAGTTAGCATGGCGAGCAGGGTCGGGGATGTCTCCAAGTTAGGCGTTGGGAATGTCGCAAAAGGGTCTCATCTCTTTATTCCATGGACTTAGGGATAAAGGGAGAAGCCTCTTTATCAATTTCAAAAACAATTTATAATTATGTATGGATAATTTGACATGATTATTAGCATTGAATAAATGCCCGTTTTTCTAATTACTATTGTGGTTTGCATTAATCTTGGCTTAATACTTTTGAACCGTCGCGCCACGTGTTTCCGCCTTAGACGTGGTGTGACAGAAAGTGGTATCAGAGCCAAGGTTATAGCGAATTAGCATTTTAAAAATCTAAACTATAACCGGATTTGGTTCAAAATCTTTCAAATAAATGCGAAACGCAATAAAATAAATTTTTCCAACGACCATTTGGGTATATGGAGATTCCAACCAAGCTAGCCATGGTAAGTATACGTATTATTTTGTGTTAGAAGGTTAGGAAGAGTACCTTAGATATGTGCCTTAACTACCTAACGAATAATACTTAAATATTAGTACGGTTCTTTTGCCAGGATGTCGAACGCAGGGAGCGTAGCACCGAGCTACGACAGTAGCCTTCAGATCATCCCAGCACCGCCAGCGGAGCCGATCGAGGTGGTGATACTCGATCCCGAGGACGACGAGATGGAGGTTGATGCCGCCATGGAGGGCGCCGACAGAGATAGCTCCGACGAGACAGACCCGAGCGAGGACCCAGCGTGGGCCCCCGCTGGAGACGACATGGCCGCCGTGGCCGACCTACCGATGGCCGAGGCCGACTTGCCTCTAGTGCCATTCCAGGCAGCACCACTGCCAGCACTACCCATCCGAGCCGTCAGGGACTTCCCTGTAGGCTGCGCAGGTCCTTCGAGACCTATCCCTACACAGTCGGAGACTGTCGAGTCTCCATACGACCGACGCGCACCTGTCGATCGTGAGCCCTTACCTACCTCACTTATCCCCGTTCCCTCGGGCATGAGGCTCGTGCCCGTTTGCCGAGGACACAACGGGTGGATCTCGGATGACTCCGATGATGAGTCGACCGCATTGGTAGAGCACATCGCTGTGCCGATCCCACCAGCAGACCAGGAGGAGCACGTCGCTCCGATGATAGGGCATGCCGCCACTGCCCCAGCCGCCCTACCCGCCATACCCGAGCCCGTACCACAGGATGGGCCAGCTTCTACTGGGCACATCCTTGAGGGCAGCTCAGCCCGTAGTTCTGAGCTGCACCGAGCAGGTTTGGCAGCTTACGCCACTGCTAGCCCTCCCACCCCTACCACCGTGATATCTGCTCCAGAGTGGGTCGCTGTCATACAGCCCCTCATGGTCCCACTCGCCGAGCTTATAGTCCCCTCACCAGTATCCATGACACTACCTATCACCACCTTTCCCACACTACCACCCCTACCCGAGATGCTCCCTACACCACCACCTGCACCTTTCACTATGGATGCAGGAGCCCCTTTTCTGATACCCCCATTTGCACTGTATACTCTAGGTGCGGGAGACCCATACCAGGTACCACCCTATTACCTCACCGGATTACCGGGCTTTGCCCCACCCTTCACCTCCCTACCTATACCCGATATAGTCGGCCCGTCCCAGCTGACGTATACTGACATCCCCTGGCCGTCGCAGCCCCACGGGATGGCCCCACTGTCGGGACCAGCATGGTCCACGTTGATCTCATTGGAGAGAGATTTCCAGACTCTCACCGACACGGTGCAGCGCACCGTGAGTCAGATGGAGCAGCAGGCCCAGCTCATGTGGGCCAGGATCATCGATGCCAGAGATGCGCTGGCACATTATGCTGAGGAGTTGCTGAGCATGGACGCTCATTGTGGGATTTCGGGCGACGCACACTTTGCGCATCGCCAATTCTTGTACGATCACATTATGGCGATTAGTATGACCATTAGCATGTGCGCACCGCAGTACCAGTACCCGCCGCCGCCGCCACCACAGTAGCGATACATCAGGGACGCTTGGGGGATCACTTACGGACATAGTAGTAGTAGTAGTAGTAGTAGTGGTAGTAGTGGTAGTAGTGGTAGTAGTGGTAGTAGTGGTAGTAGTGGTAGTAGTGGTAGTAGTGGTAGTAGTGGTAGTAGTGGTAGTAGTGGTAGTAGTGGTAGTAGTGGTAGTAGTGGTAGTAGTGGTAGTAGTCGTAGTAGTCGTAGTAGTCGTAGTAGTCGTAGTAGTCGTAGTAGTCGTAGTAGTCGTAGTAGTCGTAGTAGTAGTAGTAGTAGTAGTAGTAGTAGTAGTAGTAGTAGTAGTAGTAGTAGTAGTAGTAGTAGTAGTAGTAGTAGTAGTAGTAGTAGTAGTAGTATGATAGCACAGTATGGGTTATAGCACCCATCTGCATTTTTGCCTAGCCGAGCGGGATTGTGCCGGTATATGACATTATGTTTCTAGTGTATTTCAAAGAGCAATGTATGAGGAATGTATCCTCGGTTTTTGTTATCATGAACAAATCATTGTACTTGGTATTGAAATTAATGAAAATTTTGTTATGGTAAAATATGTGTTGTGATTGTCTACGATTATTATTACTTGTTCTGTTTATATTGTGATTGCGTGATGTTGTTATGGTGATTATTGTGTTCGTATGTTGTGTTGTTGTTTGTACTGTATATGTGATGATATTGTATGAATGATCATCGGAAATTAACCTTTGATATTGATTATTGAAGAAACATGGCACCAGCCACCAGAAGCAACAGTGGAAATGAAAGACTGCCCACGACACCCGAAGAGCTTGAAACCCTAGTTTCGGGACGTATCGCCCAAGCTCTCGCAGAACACAATGCCACGCGCACCGAAAGGTTGCGAGACCGAACCGGGAGCGACAGACGCGAAACCTCCCCTACTGGTAAGAAGACGTCGGATATATACAGCAGGAGTCTTCGTAAAACTCCTACCTTATATAATATATTGCTTTATTATTGCAGAAACGGCCTCACGAGAACGTGGCTGCACGTTTAAAGCTTTCCTGGACTGCAAACCACTGAACTTCAGCGGCACTGAAGGTTCTGTCGGACTAGTCAAGTGGTTCGAGAAGACCGAAGCCGTGATTCGTATTAGCAGCTGTACCCCACGACAGGCTGTCATGTATGCCACCAACCTGTTTCTGGACCAAGTTCTGACCTGGTGGAACAACCAAGTGCAGACACTGGGAGATGATGCTGCTTACTCCTTATCATGGTTGGAGTTGAAAGAACTAATGATTGCCGAGTACTGCCCGGCAAGTGAAGTGCAGAAGCTAGAGACTGAGTTCTGGAACCTCACCATGGTTGGACCGGACGTAGCTGGTTACACGTCCAGATTCCATGACCTCTCCCGGTTAGTGCCTCGCCTGGTCACCCCGGAAAGCAAGAAGGTGGAAAGATACCTCTTCGGACTGGCACCACAGATACGCGGCATGGTCACTGCTTCCAAACCTACAACCATGCGCGAAGCTATCGACCTCGCCTTAAGCCTCACTGAAGACGCCATCCGAATGGGCACTCTAATCCGGAAGGTATCAGGATTGAAGCTTACTGAGTCCAGCAGTGTTGAGGGTAAGAATCTGGGTACAAGTTCAGTCGTTGGGTCAAGTGAACAGGGAAATAGGCCAAGGTTTGGGAAGCGTAAGCGCGATGAAAGGAAAAAGGACGGATCATCAGGTTCAGGGAAGAAAGGAAAAGGGTATGTGGCCACTGGACGTGGAAACAATGGGAAGCAAGGTTATCAGGGCAGGAACGAAGTGATCTGCGGTAAGTGCCGTCGTTCGGGGCACAAGACAGAAGATTGCAGATCAGGAGCGCCAAAGAACAGTGGAGCGAGGCCCTGTTTCTCATGTGGATCGCTCGATCATTGGAAGAGGGACTGCCCCAAACTTAACAACCAAGCCCGTGGGCGAGCGTTCGTGATTGGTGCCGGTGACGCACGGCAAGACCCTAATGTAGTCACTGGTACGTTCCCTCTAAATGGTCATTATGCTTCAGTATTGTTTGATACTGGCGCTGATTTTAGCTTCGTATCTGTCGAATTTAAAAGATTACTTGGTTTAAAGACTAGTAAGCTAGACACACCATACTCTATCGAACTAGCTAACGGTAAGACTATAGAAACTCGAGAGGTAGCAAAGGATTGTAAGTTGGATCTCTGTGGTCATGAGTTTGACATTGAGCTATTGCCAGTCGTACTGGGTAGCTTTGACATAGTCGTTGGCATGGATTGGCTATCCGCACACCGCGCCATCGTCGTGTGCAATGACAAAGTAATTCAAGTTCCCCTCGCAAGCGGTGAAACCCTATCGATCCAAGGGGAAAGGCGTGGGACGCCATTGAGAATTATTACCAGCATGAAAGCCAGGAAGTGCCTAAGGAAAGGTCTCGTCGCATTCTTGGCGCACGTGGTAGACAAGAAGGCCGACGAGCGAAAGCTAGAAGACATTCCGATAGCCAGAGACTTTCCAGATGTGTTCCCAGAAGATTTGCCGGGATTGCCACCACCCCGACAAGTCGAGTTTCGCATCGACCTTGTTCCAGGAGCAGCACCTGTAGCGCGATCGCCATATCGCCTAGCTCCTTCTGAGATGCAGGAACTGTCTGAACAACTGCAAGAGTTGTTGGACAAAGGTTTCATAAGACCAAGCTTCTCACCCTGGGGAGCTCCCGTCTTATTCGTGAAAAAGAAGGATGGCACTTTTCGAATGTGCATCGACTATCGAGAACTAAACAAGCTAACTATTAAAAATCGCTATCCTCTTCCCAGGATCGACGATTTGTTTGATCAACTTCAAGGATCCAGTTTCTACTCCAAGATCGATCTAAGGTCCGGTTATCATCAATTGCGTATTCAAGAAGAAGACGTGCCAAAAACAGCATTCAGGACTCGTTACGGGCACTATGAGTTTCTGGTTATGCCATTCGGTTTAACTAACGCACCAGCTGTTTTCATGGACTTGATGAACCGAGTGTGCAAACCATACTTGGACAAATTTGTCATTGTCTTCATTGATGACATCTTAATCTACTCACGCACTAAGGAGGAACACGAGGATCATCTTCGATTAATTCTCGAGGTACTTCGCAAAGAGAAACTCTATGCTAAGTTTTCAAAATGTGATTTTTGGATTCGAGAGGTTCACTTTTTAGGCCACGTGGTGAATGAAAAGGGTATACATGTCGATCCCGCCAAGATCGAAGCAATCAAGAATTGGGACGCCCCTAGAACGCCTACTGAAGTACGACAATTTCTTGGCCTTGCGGGTTACTACAGAAGGTTCATCGAGAACTTTTCTAAAATAGCACAGTCTTTAACCATGCTAACCCAAAAGGATAAGAAGTTTGAATGGACGGAAAGGCAGGAAGCAGCGTTTCAGTTGCTGAAGGATAAGTTATGTGGCGCACCAATACTATCACTCCCCGATGGTACGGAAGACTTTGTAGTTTACTGTGACGCCTCTCATCAGGGATTGGGTTGTGTATTGATGCAGCGAGAGAAGGTCATAGCCTATGCTTCCAGACAGCTAAAGCTTCACGAGAAGAATTACACCACACATGATCTGGAACTAGGAGCCGTGGTATTCGCACTCAAGATATGGAGACACTATCTGTACGGAACCAAGTGTACGATCTTCACTGATCATAAAAGTTTGCAGCACATCTTTGACCAGAAAGAATTAAACATGCGACAACGGCGATGGGTCGAATTATTGAACGATTACGATTGTGAGATAAAGTACCATCCCGGGAAGGCAAACGTCGTAGCCAACGCCTTGAGTCGCAAGGAACGGGTTAAGCCACTGCGTGTCCGAGCTCTGGGTCTAACCATCCACACGAACCTGACCGACCGGATTCGTGAAGCTCAAACTAACGCTCTTAAACCCGAGAATGTCAAAGGTGAAAGGTTGCGGAAGATGGTTGATTCACTGGAGTCAAAAGCGGATCAAGCTCTGTATTTCATGAATAGAATTTGGGTACCAGTGTACGGTGGATTGCGTGAACTGGTATTGGCCGAAGCCCACAGTTCGCGATATTCGGTTCACCCTGGAGCAGACAAGATGTTCCATGATCTAAAGGAATTTTACTGGTGGCCAAATTTCAAGAGAGATATAGCGGCATATGTTGCGCGATGTTTGACTTGCGCGAAGGTCAAGGCCGAGCATCAGAGACCATCCGGCTTGCTCCAGCAACCGGAAATACCAGAATGGAAATGGGAAAGGATCACTATGGATTTCATTACCAAGTTGCCCAGGACAACAAGCGGCCATGATATGATCTGGGTAATCGTTGATCGATTGACAAAATCTGCACACTTCCTCCCCATTCGCGAAACGGATAAGTTGGAGAAACTGACCCGTTTGTACATTAAGGAAGTTGTGTCAAAGCACGGTGTACCTATTTCTATCATCTCCGATCGAGATAGTCGTTTCACCTCAAGGTTTTGGGAAAGTTTGAATGAAGCCCTCGGTACTCGCCTTGACATGAGTACCGCATATCATCCACAAACCGATGGTCAGAGTGAACGGACCATCCAGATCTTGGAAGATATGCTACGGGCATGCGCAATCGATTTCAGCGGAAATTGGGATACACACTTGCCACTGGTAGAGTTTACGTATAACAACAGCTACCACACGAACATTCAAGCTGCACCTTTTGAAGCTCTATATGGACGCAAGTGTAGATCGCCTCTATGTTGGGCCGAAGTTGGCGAAAAGCAACTTACCGGGCCCGAAATTGTTCAAGAAACGACGGATAAGGTCTTTCTGATCAGAGAACGTCTCAAAGCGGCACGTGACCGGCAGAAAAGCTACGCAGACATGAGGAGGAAGCCTTTGGAATTTCAAGTCGGAGACAGGGTCCTACTGAAGGTGTCACCTTGGAAAGGTGTCGCGCGCTTTGGGAAGCGCGGAAAACTGAACCCGCGATATGTTGGACCATTCGAAATCTTGTCCAGAGTAGGCCCCGTAGTGTACAAGCTCAAGTTACCACAAGAACTTAACGGTGTACATGACACGTTCCACGTGTCGAACTTGAAAAAGTGCTTATCCGACGAAACCCCCATCATCCCCGCAGACGAAATCCACATTGACGACAAGTTACACTTCGTCGAAGAGCCAATCGAAGTAACCGATTGGAAGGTCCAAAAGCTAAGACGCAGTAAGATCAGGTTGGTCAAAGTGCGTTGGAATGCCAAGCGTGGACCGGAGTTCACGTGGGAAAGGCTGGACCGGATGAAGCAAAAGTATCCCGCCCTATTCGAGAAGACCCCTATACCGGAGAGCTCGAAGTGAATTCCGGGACGGAATTCTCTTAACGGGGGGAGAATGTAACAACCGGCAAAATTAAGGTAATTCCGTACTAATTAATTAAACGCGATTAACGTAATTAACCGTAATTATGTGCTAAATATTTAATCGAGGCCTTAGAAAGATAGGAATTCCCAAATAATGCATAGGAATGCATAAGTTTAATAGCAAAGCATGATAGGATCATGCGCAGGCAAAACTATCCGGTATGGACACTGGCGATTACCCGGTAAAACGTAAATAAGCGAAACGAACACCGGACACCCGGAATATAAAATAAATAATATTTTCACAAAATATTATGAGTTTTGGAAACCCAAAGCCATACGTGAAAGCTTATTGCACGAATCTCCCGGTAACGAATAAAGTGCGCGTACCGCACCCGATACGCGCGTAACACGTAAATTCACCCGGCAAAAGCCGAAATAAATTATCAGTAATTTAACTGGGCAAAATTTTATGAATATTAACGGTATTTTAATATTGAGGTAAACCGCGGATAAAATTCGAGAAATACCCGGGCGGTACCCGAAAGGAATTAACTTAAACATAATATGGAGAAGTAATTAGCAAAGTGGACCCCACCAAACACCCCATAGGGGCCGGCCAAAGGGCCACTTAAGTGTAGTTCACTTGAGTTTTTTTTTAAAAAAATCTTCCATATCATTAGCAATGATGGGCTTGCATGAAAAAGGATTGGGTAAGAGATTAACCAAATCATTTCTTCCTCTCTCTCTCTTAAACTCGGCCAAACACCCTCTTATAACATCACTAGATATTTTTTTTTGTGATCTTTCATAATCCTTCTATATCTACATAATCCAAGACAAGATTTGGGTGATCTTTGGAGGATTTGGGTAAGATAATATAACCACTTGAATGAGCATTTGAAGAAATCACAAAAAAATCCTCTTCTTTTCTTCTCTTGGCCGTGAACTTACACCACCCCACCAACACCTCTCTTTCAATTTTTACAACTCCAAATCATCTCTAGTTCATCATTAATCA
The DNA here is from genome assembly GCA_028751855.1 of Ambrosia trifida. Lineage (NCBI taxonomy): Eukaryota > Viridiplantae > Streptophyta > Magnoliopsida > Asterales > Asteraceae > Ambrosia > Ambrosia trifida. The sequence goes on from CM054130.1 coordinate 109,259,465, forward strand.
AACCCCTTCTTGTGTGTTCAAGAGCTTGGAGCATAACCCACTTGGAAGAACACACTAAACCTCACCCAAAATCCAAGATTTTGTCTTCCCTAGCCTTGAGCTAGTAGTAAGTCTTGCATTGTTTTATTACTTGAAATGTTCATATTTTGTGCTATGAAAGCAAGTTGTACATTGTTGGGTAATAAAGATGAGTTTTATAAAAGTAATGGGTTTTGTTAAAAATGAAAATGGAAGATTAATAATAATGATAATGAGTCTTGGATTTGTATTAATAAATGAAATAATGGAAGAAATAATAATAAAATACACTAACACTTGAGAAGATGATGATTTGGGCATATTAAATGAAAAGGGCTTGAATGAGATGAAGATGACTTTAATCATCATAGGATGATATAATAATGTTATAAAAATATTAAAATGAGTTAGAAAGCCATAGATGAAAAAGTTTCATCTTCAAAGTCCACTCACTTGGATGAGTGAAAATTGGATGTTTTGGATAAAAATATGGAATAAGCATATTAATGACATCTAGGATGGATTAGAAGATCATTAAAAGTAAAAAGAAGTAAAAACAACTAAACATGATGAAAATGGTTCTTCAAAGTCCACTAAAGTGGAAGAAAAATATTAACTTTGTAAGATAAGGGGAAAAATGCAACAAGTATAAAGTAAAGGACTAATATGGCAACTTTGGAAGTTGAGAGACTAAAATAAATATTGTAGAAACTATTAGTCCAAAAACACTAAAATGGAAAGATTGGTGTCAAAAAGCGTAAGTAATGATTTTACAAGGTTGATTTGGTAAATATTAGTAGCTTACTTGGGCATTTTATATGAAAAGTATATTTTTATAAAGTGGACGTTTTATAAAAATAAATGGAGTAACGCAAGTATTTTATAAAGTAAGATTTTATAAAATAAAGACTTGGGAAGACTTGTACAAAAATGGGATACTTTTATATAAATGGGAATATAAAAGTATCGGAAAACATTTTTGTGTAACAAGTTGGACAAGTCAAGCCACAACGTACATAGTATATTTTTCCGAGAAATAAACGTTCGGAATCGGAAGTTGGAACAATACTTCCATGAGAACGCGCAACGGAAATAAATATGAAAAACGCTAACTAACGAACTTAGTTACACGAACCAACGTAAACGGACTTATGAGGAAAAGACCATTACGTCAAGATAAAAATATACATATATTTTATGGAAATAAAATATATATAACAAGGGTGAAACGTGCGTAACACTTTCCTAAGTGTAGTAAAAATATTCGTGGGAAAGGAGAAACATAACGTAACAAATTAAAAACGCTAAACGACACATGAACTTAACAAGTAGTATCCACGCGATGGTATATGTACATATACTCGTTTTCGACGAAATTCTAGTATATCTATTTAAATGGGAAAATAGATATGCGAGAAGGAAAACCGAGACGAGTAGGTGAAATATATCTACGAACGCGTGAATACCGACAAGATCCTAGTACATTTATTTAAATGGGAAAATAAATGTATGGTATGGTAAGTCTAGTCGGGCGTTAAGATTATGTTACCGAACGACGAGGACTTAGCATATTTATTTGAATGGGAAAATAAATATGTGGCAAAGTAAGTCGGGTCGGATAATAAGAAAACACTTTATATCGAGCGAAACGATCCTAAGTATAATTATTTAAATGGGAAAATAATTATACGTTGGGTAGAGTCGTGTCGAGTATAATATTGTACTAAGTCATAAAGAATATTAATAAGAGTAATATATGACTTGTAAGGAAAGGGTAATCCATCGCCATTGAACCTGGGATACGAAACTATTAAACGGGAATTGGGATAAAGACGTGGTCGGGAAGTTGGGTGTACAACTTGCCAAGGCACATACACCATAGGTGTAAGTGACTTATACGCCTAGAACCTTTGTAGGTACGGGATCACAAACTTTACTATTTTCTTTGAGCCGAGCACGGTTACAGGTGAGTCTCACGGCCCCATTTCTAAACTATTTAACGTTTTTACGGGGGAAAGATATGTTGGGATTGTATGACGGGTTGGATACTTGAGTAAAGATCGCCACTCGGGGTTGAGACCTCCCCACTATAATCATTTATTCAGGAATGAGAAACCAAAGGGATATTTGGATAGTACTATTGGTGCCTGACAAGGCCCACCCCTAATCGATAGCGTCGATTATGCATCGGCGTATGCCTGGGGTGCACTTATTCTGAAATAAAGTCGTAGGAATACCGAGTAACGACTTGGGGCGGGGGCATTATTAATTATCTTGGTTTGGTTATAAGCTCAAGTAAATTGTAGGACCTTGCAACTCCTATAAATGTCATAACAAGGATATTCCCACTTTATAAAGATTTATTAAATTAAAACCTGTGAACTCACCAATATTTATATATTGACGATTTTCAAACATATCTTTCAGGTAATTGATTGATGGAAGTTAGCATGGCGAGCAGGGTCGGGGATGTCTCCAAGTTGGGCGTTGGGAATGTCGCAAAAGGGTCTCATCTCTTTATTCCATGGACTTAGGGATAAAGGGAGAAGCCTCTTTATCAATTTCAAAAACAATTTATAATTATGTATGGATAATTTGACATGATTATTAGCATTGAATAAATGCCCGTTTTTCTAATTACTATTGTGGTTTGCATTAATCTTGGCTTAATACTTTTGAACCGTCGCGCCACGTGTTTCCGCCTTAGACGTGGTGTGACACACCGCAACATAATGGTGTGTCTGAGCGGAGAAATCGAACTCTATTAGATATGATTCGATCAATGATGTGTCGAACAAACCTTCCAAAATCCTTTTGGAGTTATGCTTTGGAGACCGCCGCAAGACTTGTGAATATAGCTCCGACGAAAAAGGTTACTACAACGCCTTATGAGATATGGCATGGAAAGAAACCTCATGTATCCTACCTTAAAGTCTGGGGATGTAATGCTTATGTCACTCTAGAATCTTCGGATAAACTAGATCCCAGAGGTGAAAAAGTGGTTTTCGTTGGATACGGTAAGAAGATCGGTTACCTGTTCTACCACCCCACTGAAAATAAGATTTTCACCAAACGCAGAGGCACTTTCTTAGAGGAAGAGCTTCTGGCGCGTGGGATTGGAGATAACTATGTGGATCTTGAAGAAATTCGAGAATCACAAGTAACTGAACCAGATGTAACTGATCCAGTTGTTGAAGTTGAGCCTGAGAGGACTCAAGAAACAACAGAAACACCAAGTGTTCGGAAAAGAATTAGGGATCGTCGTGCACCGGTAAGGTATGACGATATCTTCATGATTGATGAAGCTGAGCCTACTACTTACAAAGCTGCAATCTTGGATTCAGAATCCAAGAAATGGCAAGAAGCCATGAATGCAGAGATGCAATCCATGTATGATAACCAAGTCTGGGATTTGGTTGATCTTCCTGCCGAATGTCGGACTGTGGGAAACAAATGGATCTTCAAGAAGAAGACTAACATGGATGGGAATGTGCAAACCTGCAAAGCAAGGCTTGTAGCGAAAGGTTTTACTCAGACTCAAGGAATTGATTATGAGGAAACTTTCTCGCCAGAAGCCATGCTTAAGTCTATTAGAATTCTACTTGCCATTGCTGCATATTATGACTATGAGATATGGCAGATGGATGTCAAAACCGCGTTCCTTAATGGACACTTACTGGAAGATGTCTATATGGTTCAACCTGAAGGTTTTGTCGATCCAAAGAATCCTAATAAGGTATGCAAGCTGAATAAATCCATCTATGGATTAAAGCAAGCATCTCGCAGCTGGAATCTCCGTTTTGATCAGAAAATCAAAGAGTTTGGTTTTATCAAGAACGAAGATGAACCGTGTGTTTACAAGAAATCTAGTGGGAGCTATATCACATCCCTATGCTTAAAGATGTTAAGACCTGGTTGGGTAAATGTTTCACAATGAAAGATCTTGGTGAAGCCGCTTATATTCTGGGAATAAAGATTTATAGAGATAGATCAAAGCGGTTATTGGGTTTGAGTCAAAGTACATATATTGATAAGGTCTTACGACGCTTCTCAATGCAATACTCAAAAAGGGGGCTCTTGCCCATGGCACAAGGAACCATTCTTGATAACAAGCAGTGTGCAAATACTGAAGAGGAAAAGAAGAAAATGGAAGGTGTTCCATATGCTTCTGCGATTGGTTCCATCATGTATGCCATGTTATGTACTAGACCTGATGTCTCGTATGCTCTTAGCATGACGAGCAGATATCAACAAAATCCAGGAGAGAGTCACTGGGTTGCTGTGAAGAACATTCATAAGTACCTGAGAAGGACTAAGGACATGTTCTTAATATATGGAGGACTGGAGGAGGAGCTGTCAGTTAAGTGTTATACTGATGCAAGCTTCCAGACTGATCGTGATGACTCAAGATCACAAACGGGATATGTTTTCATTCTGAATGGTGGGGCTATTACTTGGAAGAGCTCTAAGCAAAGTGTGGTTGCTCAATCCACCTGTGAATCAGAATACATTGCTGCATCGGATGCTGCAAAGGAGGCTGCCTGGATGAAGAAGTTCATTACCGATCTCGATGTTGTGCCTAGTATAAAGAAACCAATCGAGATACTGTGTGACAACACTGGTGCCATTGCTCTTGCAAAGGAACCAAGGTCACATCAGACCGCAAGGCATATACTCAGAAGGTTCCACTATATTAGAGAAATAGTAGAACGTGGAGACGTCGTGATGAACAAAGTTCATACAGATCTAAATCTGGCTGACCCTTTTACTAAGCCTTTACCTCAAGCTAGACATGAGGAGCATGCTGGAAATATAGGGCTTAGAGTTGTTAGACAATGGGCATGATCTGTAATTAGTATTTATGTTTTATTTTGAACTATGACAGTTATGTTGAATGTTTATTTAATTTAATGGGTTAAATGCAAATTTAATATTTATTAACTGTGTTCATTTATTCGTATGTTTAAATCCTTGAATAGGAGTATTCTAAATGTCTGTAGTCGATCAAATTACATGGGAATGAATTTGAATGTAAGACTATTGTGAATTGGGATGGTTGTATTCATGAGATGAATAGCTCAAGGGTTTGAGGATCATAATTCACAGATATTATTAGGGAATAATATTGGATGTAACTCGCTTCAAAACGATCTCCATGGATCTATGTCATGAGATGTTTTGATATTGATATGTTCAATCTGTCTTTTTTCCTAAGGCACATATTAAACTACATTGATCAAGGACTATCTTTGATGTTATCTTACACTATCCTGAAACATGGGTAGCTATAAGGGTAGCGTTGGGAGAAATTCGAGATTAAGTGGGAGTTGTATGACGCTGATGGAATTCTGTACTTCTATGGGATTAGAAGCCTAGACATTCTGGCGCCCTCGTAAAACTCAAACTGGTATAAACGCGTGGCCACGCTCGGACTAAGGTAGTTCGTTAGACCACTTTGAATTAGAGACGAGAATAGAGAATAGTTGATCACTATATAAGAATGAATGATCCATGTCTTATGATCAACGGATGTCTATACAGAAGGGACTTATTGATATAATTATCAGGGCTATAGTATTTGATTAAGTAAAGCGTTACTTGAACTCAAAGAACTAGTTGACGACTGTAAAGTGTCATACTGGTTTGGGTGCAATGCGATGCAGCTAGGCGTCCAACTCTGCGCACGTTGACTCATTTAATTAAAATCGTCCAAGTGGGAGATTGTTGGACATATGGTATGCCCGATGTAATTAAAAGTCGAAGTCAACGTAACCCAACCCGGTACGATCCGAAGAGTTACACGTTGGTACACGAATCAGATAAGTTCACGTGTTGGTGGATTATTATTATTTATGAAATAATAATTGTTTTAGTCTTGAGGGACTTAATATTAATAAGATTAATATTAAGGAGTATTAAGATATTTAGCAAGGGGGTTTATTGCAAGTTGTTGTCTTATAAAAGGAGGGTTAAGGAGTAAATCCTAATCACACCTTTTATCAAAACAAAACACCTCTTGCCTCCTCCCCAAGGATTTGCGGCCGCCACCCCAAGAAAGAGGGCCGCCGCCACCTCTTCTTTTGGTCCGGCCATCAGCCACCACAAACCACCACCTTCATCTTGCAAGTGTTGCTTCCCGGTCGGTTCGTGCTCGGTGTGAACTTCCTACTAGCGAGGATTCGTTGTAACCCGCGTTTTACAATTCCGGTGTAGTCGTCAAAGGTTGATTACTAGACCCCCTATGGTTGTTTTATTATTTATTTGTTTATGCGCGTTTAACTGAGATCCTGATTGGGAATATTTTATCAATCCGATTAATAAAATTAAATATATATTTATACATATAAATCGGCTAATATTATATAATGTATATAATCGATTTTTCTAATAAATATAAACCGCTTCCGCTGTGTATACGATACCATGATTCCCAACATTAATATGATAATGAACCAAATTCTATTGCGTCTTCATCCTGCGATACCACCATAACTTCAATCATTTGAAACTCCCCGATCAACAACAGTTAGATAGTATATGCCAAGAGTATGTTGTTTAGGGTCCGTTGTGTAACTTTAGTGTCTATAAATACCTTGTACATTATATCTCATTGATCATTCAATCAATACACACACATGGTATCACCCATACCTTAAATTGTAGTTAAGAATTCCCATTACTCTTTTATCTTCCTCTTCCTATCCTCCATCTACCTCCCCTTGGTTTTTTGCCTTTTTTCCAGCTTTCTGTCTTCCTTCTCACATCATCCTCATGGTTGCATCTTCATCCAATACTACTCCCCAACTTCCCATGACTAGACTTGCTCCGATGATAGCTATAAAACTTTCTTCCGATAACTATATTTATTGGTGAACCCAAATGTTACCCATCCTTGCATATCAACGGGTCTTGTCTCATGTTGATGGTTCTGAATCTGCCCCTCCGCCTACAGTCACTTCTGGTGGAAAAGTGACAGTCAATCTGGAATACACCGCCTGGCTTGTCACTGAACAGCAGGCAATAATTACTCTTAAAGCGTCGCTCACTAAAGAGGCGATTGCCATCATTGTTGGCCTTACTATGGCTCGTGACATATGGGTCATTCCTAAGTAGTTAATGCGGTAAAAAATCGGATATCGGTCAAGGACCGATATCAGAGATATAGGTTATCACGGTAAGATATTGGTTGGATATCGGTAATTTTATATCATGCAAAATTTATACATATAGCAATCTAACACTAGCCATTCAATATACTCTCTTACCATTATGGGATAAACATTTTTCAACTTGCAAAACACTAACAATTGTAGCTAGTGGGAACTAATTAAGACTTAAAACACTAATATTTAACAATAACAATTAACAATCATGACTTAAAACATTAATAGCAGCAATAAGAAGAAAGACAAATGGAAGAACTCAGAAAATCGGTCAATATCGCCGATAATATCGGTACCGATATTCAGACTAATATTTTAAATCGATATACCGGTTGATGACCGATAACCGATATATCGGCCGAGTTAACTACATAGGTCGCTATTGAAGCACCATTCTGTAACAATTTGGTTGAAAGAGTCAACAATCTTTGTGATAATCTTCACGCTCTTAAAAAGGGTGACAAGACTATTGCCGAATATGGTCGTTCTTTTAAAGGTATTTGTGATAAATTTGTTGCCGTTGGATAACCCATCAACAATATTGATCAGCTTCACTGGTTTCTTTATGGTCTTGGTGTTGCCTTTGAAAGTTTTTCAACCAACATGCACTAACGACCCACTCTCACATTCTCGGAATTACTTGTTGCGGCGGAAAGCCATGAATTTTTTGTGAAAGCTTTACACAAAGCTGATCCCAATCCTCAAGAGGATTTTACGGCTCAAAACAATAAGCCTCACTTCTATGAAAAAAAAAATAAAAAAAAAACGCATGTCGGGTTCTGGTCCAAGGGGTGGTAATCGCTTTCCATGCCATTCAATCAAGCCCAGAATTTTCGTAGGCAATCCAAAACTGGTGGTCGTGGCTCGCGACCTCCTACATGCCAATTATGTCATAAATCTAGACATTATGCGACTCAATGCTATCAACTCGCTTCGTTTGCTGTCATGGTGAATCCGAATGATGAATAATTGGCTTATGCATTTTATGATCAGTGCCATTTGAACTCTAATATTCCGGATTGGATGTCTAATTAAGGTGCATCTTCTCATATGGTTCCTAACAACAATAATCTTCCCAGTGCCACCCCTACCCAAGGTAACCCCAAAGTCTACTTTGGTAATAAACAATCTTTGCCATTTACTCACATTGGTGACACTAAAATTCTTGGTACTTTAGATTTAAAAAAATCTTTTGGTCGTCCCAAATCTTACGAAAAATCTTCTTTCCATTGCTATATTAACTAAATATAATCATGTTGATGTTCTTTTTTCTCATCCTTGTTTTTACATTCAGGATTGTCAAACCAAGCAAATCCTAGCAAGGAGGTGTCGTGAAGACGACCTCTATGTTCTTCGCACCAATCATGAAGCCCTTGTTTCAACACATTCATGTCCTAAATCTTCTTTTGAACTCTGGCATTCTCGATTTGGGCATGTCAATTTTGATGTCGCTCAGTTACTTAAAACTAATGGTTGTTTAGCTTTTACTACACTTTTACCCAAACCAGGTCTTTGTTTTTCTTGTGAACTTGCTAAAGCAAAACGACTACCTTTTATGGACAATAATAAACGGCCTTTGTCACTGTTGGTTCTGCTGAACTGGAGAAGAACAGATGATTGGAAAGTCAAAAAATACTACACAATTGATCCTTAATAAGAACAACATTTACAAGTTACTTCTCCCAAAAGACTGTTGACCCTAACATCTGCTGTACCCTAACAATTGTTGGAACAACTACTGCTTGCCAAGGTCTGATGAAGAACAACTGCTAAAGAACAACTGCTGATCAAAGGTCTAATGAAGAACAACTGCTGATTTAAGTACTGAAGACTAAAGGTCTGTTGGAGCCAACATCACTTTGGCTCCAACAGACGCTACAAGACCATCAGAGGTTTCCTATCAGCTGTTTGCCTATCAGAGGTTTCTATGTAACAGTATACGTGTCATCAGATGCTTTATGTTATTCTGTTAGAGGTCACTATCTTAGGTGACGTCAGCCTAGGTCATCAGTAGTTTAGATTGTCTATAAATAGAACAGTGCATGTACTGATTCTATTATCACTCAAAACATTCTCTTAGACAAACTTACACGAGTAATCAGGCTGAGGGGGAGTAATTGTAATCGTTTGTAATCATTCAGTTATATGAAAGCTTTCGATTCAAAAACAATTATTCTCTTGTTTTGATTTACAATTTATCATTCCGCTGCACTTTCCTTTTATAGTTTACTTCATTCATTACTCATATTACTTAAACAATCAAAACAATCAAACTAAGATCCTAACAGTCACCATTAGGATTAATCCATTGTGATTAGTGGGGTACATCCCTGGTTAGGTCGGTTGATAAGTTTAATTATTATGCTGCTTTTGTTGATGACTATTCTCGATTTACACGGTTGTATCCACTACGAGCCAAATCTGATTTTTATGAAGCCTTATCCATATTCATACCAGTTGTTCAAACTCACTTCTCAACAAAATAAAAGTTTTTCAGAGTTATAGTGGCACAGAATTCTCTAATAATCGTGTTCGCCACTTATTTGAACAAAATGGTATCTTTCATCGGATGTCCTTTCCATATACACAGAAACAATATGGTCGGGTTGAACGCAACCATTAACACATTGTTGAAACTGGATTGACAATGCCATTTCATGCAAAAAATCATGCCAAGTATTGGATTAATGCTTTTAGTCAGCGGTGTTTATCATAAATTGTTTACAATCCACTTTATTGAATGGGTCATCTCCTTTTGATGTTTTATATAATCAAACACCAAATTATTCATCTTTTCGGGCGTTTGGTTGTTATGTCTTCTCGTATGTTCAGGACTGTGCTCCACATATATTAGTTCCTTGACGCATTTCGTGCATTTTCCTTGGGTAGTTTTCTAAACATAAGCGTTATCGATACCTTGACACAAGCACGTCTCGTATTTATGTCACTCGTCAAGCTCGTTTTGATGAAACATATTTCCCATTTGACCCTATTACCACTGCCACCCCAACTGATAAGTTGGAAATCTCAACCTTCTTGTATACTTCTCCAATTTCGTCCATAATAACTTTCCCAAGTAACCCCCCATCACCAACTGTTTATATCTTTGTTCCTCTGAAACCAAATTAACCATTCACAACTATTCCTTTTCACCCTCACATTATTCGGCCCACTACCACAAACCCAGTCCCTCCTTCTCTCTCGGCCCAAATATCACCACCGTTACAACCTCCTCGCCCAATACCGTCTACACATCTTTTCCCTCCTACCCACTCGACCCAACTACCTCCACCTCTCCACACTCCTGGCCGAATACCATCCAGTGCAACTACCACCAACACTCCATCATCCACTCCCAGTACAATACCTACGTCTACTCTACCTCTGTCTCGTACATCGATGACCCAAAACCCGTTGTTGGATAACAATATCTCTTCATCAGTTCCTAATCCTCCTATCCTGCTACTCTTACATCTCATCCTATGATAATTCATGACAAAAAGGGTATTTTATGCCACGTCATCGTGTGGACTTGGCTCACAGAAAGGATATTCCTCTCTCCCATGCTTTATTTGCTACGACTGGTCCCACCTCGTATCATGATGCATCCAAAGAAGTGAAATGGATATGGGCAATGGACGATGAGTTCCGTGCTCTTCATAAACATGACACTTGGACTCTTGTCCCACTCCATCTCATGCAAATGTGGTTGGCTCCAAATGACTTTTCATAACTAAGTTTCGGTGGGATGGTACTAATGAACGATACAAGGCTCGTCTTGTAGCACAAGGGTTCACTCAAATTCCGAGTTTGGACTATTCTCATACATTTAGTCTAGTTGTTAAGGTTGCCACAATTCGTACTGTTCTTGCTCTTGCTCTCATAAACAAATGGATTCTTCATCAGTTAGATGTCAACAATGCCTTCCTACATGGGCATCTAACTGAAAGTGTTTTTATGGAGCAACCCAAGGGTTTTGTTGACCCGCAGAACCCATCTCACATTTGTATGCCAAATAAAGCTAGTTATGGCCTAAAACAGGCCCCAAGGGCGTGGTTTTAACGTCTGAGTTTGGTTTTGACCAACTATGGAAAGGAAAGAACATGTGCAATTAATAAAATATTTTTAAATCGGGTTCAAGAACATGCGTAAGACTAACTACAAGTAGAGAGAACATGCGTAATTGTAGTTGATGCTTAACTGTGGATGCATAATTGTAGCAGATGCTTATTATATGGATATGTACTTGTGGATGATTAGTTGGTAATTATAGCAGATGCTTAAAAGTATAAGAAGCAAGGGTTTGTCTCCAAATAAACAAGACCCTAGACCCTGCACACCAACAAGCAAGGTCTTGCTCCTTTTTCATGCTAATGGAAAATAAGACCTTGCTTGTTTGTGGGCAAGGCTTTACTTGTTGTTGAGCATGGTCTTGTTTATTTGGAGGCAAGGCCGCTTCTTACACTTTCATGTGTTATTATGGTTTCAACATGCGTGATTATGTTATCAACATGCATAATTTCATGTTTCCCTCCATTATTCTCAACAGCGTGATTATGCTGCCTAACTATATAAATTTGCATGCTCGGTTTTCTGTTTCGAAAATAGAACATGTTCCGAAGTGATGGGTTTTTCTTACGATTGTTAGTTACGACCGTCAACAAATTAATGGAGAATATGGCGGTGTAATTTGAATTTAATTGAAAAAAGATTTTGCAACTGACGTTAATGCCCTTGCCTACTTTAACCCGTTATTAATTTTCTTAATATTTATGCTCGTGCCATCGCGTTCAAATTAAGCAACGATTAAGCCTAATCAATGACCTGTAATAGCTCATACGTATTGTATGTTAAGGACGCTTTGTACGTTAACCGCTATCTGAATATATAAAAGGAGTATTAGATATAAATAACCTCAACTATTGGTAGGGGCAGCGTCTGTTATCCCTCAACTTTTCTAGCGTAGTGCAATTTTTATATATTTCTTTATGTTTTTTGCTTTACATTATCCCTGAATTTATTTAATGTTACCCCTCAATTACTTTTAAAACCCAAAACATCCTGAAAGTTTTATTATTAGCCCGACAAAAATAAAGCCTATAAATTCATTAACCATTGACCCATTTTATCTGTTATTTATAAAACTGAAGCCCATAATGCTTAAACCCAATTAGTTTGTTTGAAGTTTGAATTAGGAAAAATTAGGGGTGCAAACAAGCCGAACCGAGGTCGAGCTCTTTTAATTTATGAAGCTCGAGCTCGACTCGTAGGTAGCTTTTTCAAGCATGAGCTCGGCTCATTTATTATTTATTAATCAAATTATATTAATTAATTATAATTATTATTTTATATATAATTTAGTTATTTCTCATAATTTTATCAAAATTGATTATAATTATGTAAATATATATTTAATATATTTTTTTAATTTATATAAACAGTGGACTCATTTAGGCTTGTGAGTCAGCGCGAGCTCGATAAGCAATGCTTGGCTGTTGAACTCTGTTGAACCCATGGAAGAACAGATGATTGTATAGCCAAAACATTCTATCATCTGATCCATAATAAAATAGTACTTGAAGAGCAGATCCTCCCAATGACAAAGACCTAACAACTGCTACCCTAACACTTGTTGTTGTAAAGACTGTTACACAAGATCTACCGGAAAATAACATTTGATGAATAATGGAAGAACTGTTGAAGTCAAGATCTGTTGACAAACAAGGTCTGTTGGAGCCTCGACAGTGTTTAGGCTTGAACAGTTGATGAAGACAGATGATGTTCAACAGATTATGATCAATAGATGTAACTGTCATAGAACAGTGTTTTAGCCTAGCAGATATTATAGTTAGTTGATTTGTTAGTTGTCGTTGTCTAGGTGACATCAGCTAGATTACAACAAATGCTTAGTTTATACTATAAATAGAATAGTGCCTATAGTTAGTTGGTTCTTTTCATCACTTTTCACCAACAATTTTTGTACGGACAAATCTGAGTGATCAGGCTAAGGGGGAGCTGTAATCAATTCCTAATAATCTGTGATAGTTTATGAAAAGTATTTGATAAAAACATGCTTCTGTTTGTTACAAATTAAAGTTTTTATTATGCTGCACATTCCAATTATATATATCTTCATTCACTGTTTCATTTATTAACATTGATAACATTCAAACTCAGATCCTAACAATTGGTATCAGAGCTTGTTCAATTAATTTGATATAAACAATCAATTTAATATAAACAAATCAGCTCATTATTTTAGATATCGATTTGTTTGTTGAATTGAAAACTAGGTAAAAAGTTTAATTATGTTCAAAGTAGTATAAATACACACTATGTTTTTCAAACAATTAAGAATGTCTCAAATCAATCATGATCCACACAACAGTAGCACCAACAACAAGCCATTGATGCTTGCCAGCTCTAAATACAATGTTTGGCAACGTCGGATGAGCCATGTTCTTACTCAACAGAACACGGGATGTTGGAAGTCGGTTATCTTCAAACCACATGTTCCGATGGTGTCGAGTACCAAGGACCCAAAGGTTCAGGAGCCAAAGAAGCTGAAAACTATTCCAAGCTAGATTTCAAAAAAAAAAAAAAATTGAGTTAGATGCCAAAGCTTTCAGTATAGTTGCAATGGCTCTACCAAATGACATCTATGATGGACTGTTACACTGTAACAGTGCAAAGGAATTGTGAGACGCTTTAAAAGAACAGTTTGGTATGACTAAAGAAGTGATTGAAAACAATCGTGAAATACTAAATCAACAATATGAAACATTCAGTCATGTGAGGGGAGAGTCATTAACTCAACAATTTGAGATGTTTAATTGTCTAATTAGTGAATTAAAACTGGTGGGACTAACTTATCCTAATTAACTTTGAATCATAGATTCTTAAGGTCACTACAAGATAAATAGGACACTATTTCAATTGTCATGAGAAATTCAATTGGATTTAAGGACTTATTGTTTGATTGTTTTGATTTGTTTAGAGTAGAATGAGAATTGAATGAAGTGAATATATATGGAAAGTGCAGCGGAATGATGAACTATAATCAAAACAAAAGGAATAAATGTTTTCTTAATCGAAAGCTTTCATTGAATTGAAAGATTACAATCAAATACAAGTACTCCCCCTCAGCCTGATCACACAGTGATTGTTTATCTGAGAGAATGTTGTGTGTGACCAATAGAACAGTACAAGCACTATTCTATTTATAGATAAATCTAAACCACTGGTGACCTGTGCTGACGTCACCTAAGATAGTGACCTCTAACAGAATAACAACATAAAACATCTGCCCTATACAAACTACTGTTATATTACAAAACACTGTAAGGTAAACTACTGTTGAGGGAAAACTTTGATGGTCTTGTATCATCTGTTGGAGCCTAAGTGTTGTTGGCTCCAACAGACCTTTAGTCTTCAGTACTTGATCAGCAGTTGTTCTTCATCAGACCTTTGGTCAGCAGTTGTTCTCTATCAGTTGTTATCCAGCAGTCCTTTGTATCAGCAGTTGTCATAGCAGTTGTTTGGGTGAAACAGTTGTTAGGGTCAACAGTCTTTTGGGAAGAGTATGTTGTAAAGACTGTTTATTTATGTGGATCAACTGTTAGTATATTTTGGCTTTTCAATCATCTGTTCTTCTTCAGGTCAGCAGACCCAACACTTAAGTCGGACCCGGCTTCATGGTAAGCTATTGACTTATGAGAGAAAGAGAGCTTAACCAAAAAAACAAGCTCCGGGATTTTGAAAAAGTGTCTGATGATTATGTGTTTGGTAATACAACACTTCTGGGTCAAGAGGATTCTTCTAGAATTAGTAAGGATCGGAGTTATGATCATTTTATTTACATAACATCTGGATTAAACTCTGATTCTTACTATCCTAACTATGCTTTTACAGCTAGTGGTGAAATACAGGCCTCTAATAATATGTCCTTTGAATATAATGATCTTCAACATTTTGACCCCATTGACATAGAATGGACTCATTTTCGCATTGAACGAAGGGTACAAAATAAATTAGATTTATTAAAAGCACTATGTGAAATATTCGGTTTTTTCCTCTTCCTCTATCCCATAGGTAGAATGTTTAAATCAATCGAGAACCTTTTTCTTCTGTCTGAATCGATATTATTCCATTCCAATTCCTTGCCGATACCTCTCAATGTAAATATCATACGCATTAATATCCTCTTAGGCATATCATGACTTCAGATTTTTGGGTTTTATGTATGTCTTGTATAATGAGAGCCCATGTCGACCCTGTACAATATTGAACCGAACTAATGCCGACCAAATTTTCGTTGTAACACGCGAGAATCCCACTAGTTAATGCAAATTTCTTGAAATCCCAAATCTTTAGTTACTAAATTATCAATTCAATACATCTTCTATAATATATAAATGAAACCAATGTGGGACACATGGCATATTCTCATGCCATCTAACTAAGTGTTTCCCGCTTATTTTACCGGGTCAATTAAATGGGTCATGGATACTTCATCTACTATTAAATTATTTTTTCTCTCTCATGTGTATAGCACATGCACTTTCCCCCATGATTTTTAAGTGTTAATAACTTTTTTAAATGTCATTTTTTTTTTTGAAAAAAAAAATTACACCAAATTAATGAGCGCTTTATTATCTTTTCAACGAGTACCATAGTGCTATACAAAAAACGATAAAAATGAGCGTTTTATTATCTTTCCAAATCAAGAAGTAAGAAGTAAAACATCTGTTGCAACCAAAGTCTGTTTACTAAGGTCTGTTCTAGAGGAGTGGATCTTTTAATGAGATTTGTCTGAAAAAATTGTTGCTTCAAACAGATGATGCTTCAACGGTTTGCTTGCAACAGTTGTTTGAACAAACTGTTGAAGCAACATCTGTTTAAAGCAATAGCTGTTTTAGACAGATCTCCTTAATGGACCCACTGCTCTGGAACAGACATTAGTAAACAAACTGTGCTTGCAACAGATGTTTGACTTCTTGATTTGGTCTTTAGTAAACAGACCTTAAAAAATGATATAGTCTTCCCATGCATCGCACGGGATTTCACCTAGTTAGTATTTTAAAAATTGAATAATATTGGACCCGAACCGGTTTTGACACAAAATAAAGCAAGTCCAGCTTGTTTGATTTTCACTAAGTTATATTTGATTTAATTACTTGTACTCTCTGTTGAGTATTATGGTTTGGAATAATTTGCTTGCCTTCCTTTCATTCATTTTACCTCAATATATACATCACACATTCCCTTATAATTGGGAAGTAATAATTACATTGATTAATACAAATTAATGCTATCTAAAATTACAAATGGCATATTCTTATATTCTATTACACCCCCGCAGTCGAAATAGGAGGTGGACGAATGTTGAGACTGGTCCTGAAGTCATCAAAGAGGACGCGCGGAAGGCCCTTTGTGAAGATGTCAGCAATCTGTAGACGAGTCGTAGTATGAAGGATCCGTATGGTACCACGTTGTACATGTTCGTGTACAAAATGAATGTCAAGCTCGATGTGTTTTGTGCGCTGATGGTGTACTAGGTTGTTGGATAAGTAGATGGCACTGATGTTATCGCAATATACCAAGGTGGTGGAAGAAAGTGGGTGACGAAGTTCCAATAAAAGGTTGCGGATCCAACATATTTCAGCTACAACATTAGCCACTGCGCGGTACTCAGCTTCTGCACTGGAGCGAGAAACGGTCGACTGTCTTTTGGACGACCAGGAGAGAAGTTTGGATCCCATGTAAACGTAGTAACCCGATGTGGAGCGGCGAGTGTCAGGGCATCCAGCCCAGTTAGCATCGGTATAGGCTTTGAGATAGATGGTGGAACAAGAGGATAATGTGAGTCCGAGTTCGGCAGTGCCGTGAAGATATCTAATAATCCGCTTCAATGCGTTCCAGTGATCAGTGGATGGGTTATGCATGTGAATATAGATTTGCTGGACAGCATAACTAATATCGGGTCTTGTAAATGTTAGATACTGAAGTGCACCTGCAAGACTCCTGTATAAGGTGGGATTTTCAAATGGAATGCTGGATGTGGCACTGAGCTTAGGTTTTGTGTCAACAGGTGTAGCAACCGGGTTACAATTATCCATACCTGCTCAGCTTATAATATCAAGTGCATACGATTGCTGAGAGAGAAACATGGAGTTGCCTGATCTGGTGACGGAAATACCCAAGAAATAGCTGAGAGGCCTAAGATCTTTCATAGTGAATTCAGCCGCAAGGCTGCCCATGAGTTTCATTCTAAGGTCGTCAGATGAGGTGGTGAGGATGATGTCATCCACATAGATCAATAAATAAGCAATGTCACCCCCGTGGTGAAATGTGAAAAGAGAGTTTTCACATCGGCTTTGGGAAAAACCAATCAAAGTCACAAAATCAGTGAAGCGTTGGTACCAGGCGCGTTGTTCCTGTTTAAGACCATATAGAGATTTCCTTAGAAGACAGACATAGTCAGGAAAGTCTCTGTGTCGAAAGCCCATTGGTTGGTACATGTAAACTGTCTCTGTAAGATTCCCGTGTAAGAATGCGTTGGTGACATCTAACTGGTGAATGGACCAAGATCGGGATAGTGCTAATGTTAAGACAGTTCGTATGGTAGCTGGTTTGACTACCGGACTGAATGTTTCTCCACAATCGATACCGACCTCTTGATTTCTGCCATCACAAACTAGGCGAGCCTTGTATCTTTCTAGCGTGCCATCAGACCTGTATTTATGACGAAAAAGCCACATACTACGAATAACATGCATGTCAGGACGTCTCGGGACAAGTTCCCAAGTCTTGTTTTTAAATAAGGCATTAAATTTGTTTTTCATGGCGTTATGCCACTCCGGGTTGGACAAGGCGTCTATAGGGTTTTTGGGAATAGGTGATATGTGTAACACCCCAACCGATGGAGGAAACATCGGGATGTCACGTATTGATGATTGTTCAGTAGCTCATGGTGAATAACAAATTTCATTAAATGATTTAAATAATTTACATACAATTGTTCTACAAGAAGTCGTACATCAAAATGAATAATACTATGTACACATCTTCAAGCATTAACTCAAATCTTCAAGCATGTGGAACCTGAAACATGTTAAGTTTGAAAATATTTTGGGTCAACAAAAGTTGGTGAGAATACGTAGGTTTTTTATAACAATAGTTTGTACAACAATCACAGTTGTATAATGATAGAGTATGAGACCGACATGTAACAATGCGTCTTTGTACAATCAAACCTTGTGTCGACTGACGACTAACTCGCAAGTTAGTTAAATGTTGTTACTGTTATCGATCATCCCTGAATTTATGCGGGGGATGGGTTTGTCAGACCTATAGCGCTATAATCTAAACAGGCGGCTTGATCAATGTTAATGATTGTTCTGTGTCTTTTTGTTACAGTCAAATGATAGAATGAGTAAATGATAGTGTAATTGAATCACAAGTTTCAACAATGTAAGAATTAGTAAATGATAGTGTATAAAATGTTTAAACATGTTTCACCCCAAAATGTAAAACAGAAAAAGAGGCCATGTAAACTCACCTTAGTGTTAGAATGAAGACCCTTGTTATAAGTAAATGTGGCTCGTGCGTATCCAAATATCACCCTATTTCAAGGTAATACATAAGTTTTGGGGAAAACTTAATAAGTCTAAGTTTTCTAGTCTAAAATGTGCTAGGGTTCCTAATTTGGGGATGATTAATTGATTTATGATTAAATTTAAATAGTTGTTAAATAACTTTAATAAATAAAGAAATAATTAATAAAAATATTTCCGACCAATATTGTCTAAAAGTAATTGAGTTATAATGTAATAAATGTAAAAATAATTTTTATAAAAATTATATTCTTAATTAATGATTATTTATATATATTAATAATTATTTGAAAAAATATAGACTTAATATTTAAAAATATTAAAAATTATAATTTTTGAATCAAAAATTTATATTTCTGATCTAAATGATTAATAATAATTTATGTGAAATATTGATGCAAAAATAATGAAAAATGAATTTATTATGATTTATTTATGATTAAAATAACAAAAATTTATTAAAAATATTAAATAAATGATTTTTCAGAATAAAAATCATTTCTGGAATGCTTATTGTTTTATAAGTTTAGGATAATTTTTGTGGAATTTCCTAAAATCGTTTCGATATTTTTATAGAATTTTATAATTATAATAGAATAAACTTGTAATATTTATTATATATAAAATAAAAGATTTTCGAAAAACTAAAAATTGTATGATAAACTTTGTTATTAGGACATCACAAAATAATTTTTGTAGCATTTATAAAGAAATTTTTAGTATTGTAAAACTATTTTTAAAAATAATAATAAATATAATAGTGTAAAAAGTTTAAACAAAAAGAATTGTATATGCTAGGGATTGAACCCGGGCCTCTGGCCGGTTTGTGGTTTAAATCACAAGCCCAAGACCAGTTGGTCTGGACCCTGAGAACGAACTAGTTTGATTCCAAATAATTATTAAGGTTACTTGATTAATAAAATGAATGTTTATTATATGAAATCAAATAACAAAAACGTTGGGGGCCGGATTCGAACCCAAGGCCGATGGTTCAGCAACACACGACACAACCACCTGTTCTAGATCAGGTTGTTGTTGTCAAATCGTTTTCAGAATCTTTTAAAATCAACCTAACCTGTATCATCTTCCCCAAAAAAATTAACTATGAACCCTAGAACTTTAATTCGTTTAAACACAAATCAATACAACAGAAATTTAGGGGGCTGTGATTCGGAAACAAACGACAAACAAAAAATACGGTTTTAATTGGGGCTTACTAGATGCGGCCTGTACAATGGAACGAGTCAACAGTAAAGTCAAAACAGCTTCGAAATGCAAAGATGAGAGATCAACAACAGAAATTAGGAGTGGGAATGTATTTTTCGGTACACTTAGTCACAATCCAAGGGTTCAATTTATAGTGCTCCTACAGATTAGGCGATTTAGAAACTTTTGACCAACCCTTAAATACAAACGAGTGATTTCTTATAAAAATGGAATGTTTTGAATTCGTGATTGTGTGAAAAGGGCCGCATGGGAGCTGACCTTAATATTTGTTACCATATCAGGAACAAAAACGTGTGAATTCAAAGTCAAAGGGATGGAATTCAATCTAAATGTTGACTTTCTTATTTATTTATTTATTTATTTTTTTGTCTGTTGCGATTCCAGGGAAGAAGGAGGAGCAAAATGGGCTGGTTACTGGGCTCACAGGTTGGGCTTCGATTTTTTAAAAAAAAGAATGGTTGGGTTTGTTATTTGAGTTGGTTTGGTTTTGTTAGGACCCCTTTTTTTTTGTTAAAATAATTCTACAAATATGTGTGTATAAACTTTATAATTTTTTATATTAAAAAAATTTGATCATTTTATTATTATTATTATTATTATTATTATTATTATTATTATTATTATTATTATTATTATTATTAAAATGTTTTAAAATAAATAAGATTTAGACGCGGTTATTCTTGTACAAAAGAAGTTTAATATAAGTAAAGTTACTAATTTAGTAATTTGAAAAATTACACGATGTTACAGTCTCCCCTACTTTTGAAAACTTCGTATCGAAGTTATAAAACACAGGGTTGATGGTGATTGGGTAGGAATGAAAATAATTGTGATTTTGGAAATTTGAGTTAAAGCATGACATGAATAGAATAAACTGTCTCGAATAGTTTAGATAAGAGGCGTGTTATGTGTGAGTTGATTGACTAAATGATCTACCAGATAACTAGAGTTTACATTTGGTTATCTCCCGAAACCTTGATAGAATTTCACACTACCTTAACGTACCTGTAAATTCATGATTACGTTCCAGACCGCAATCACCAATTTACCTTATATTAGGGTTTTGTGTCCTTCTATTACTCGAAACACACATGTAAGTAATGCAAAAATTAATCATGTGGTTGAACCTTTGTATATAATGAGTCCAACCGTTGAGCAGGGAAAAGACTCTCACCAATTAGTGAGTAGGAACCTCTACCGATTGTTGAGCAGGTTCGATAGCCTCCATCAGTCGTGGAGCAGGTTGTAGGGCCTCTCCCGACTGAGCAGGTTCGATAGCCTCCACCAGTCGTGGAGCAGGTTGTAGGGCCTCTCCCGACTGTTGAAAAGACATGATAACCTCTACCAATCGTTGAGTAGGTTATTTGGTACTCAACTAACTGTTGAGCAAGTACTTTTATCCTCTATTAAGTGTAGCAATTATTATACACATAAATTGCAAATTGATAATATGTTTATGCAAGCAAGTTTATAGGTAATACGAGTATAGTATATGAGTTGTAGTTGTATAGATTTAGATATTGATATAGCAATTAGTTCACATTCAAACAAGCATGCATCCAAGTATTATGATCATACCATATAAACAACTCTCAGATAAAAATTTTGATACTAGAATTTTATTACTTGAGTCGAATAGCGTCAATACATAGAATAAAAAGCAAACAACATTCAAATGGTGGGACTTGCTATTAAGTAGCTGGAGGGTCTTGATCTGGGTTTAGTTTAGGGCATCGGTTACGGAAGTGATTTGGGTCTCCACATTCATAGCACTGACCATAGTTGTATCGATTAGGATTAGCAGCCTGAGCAGGGTTGGTTGGTTGGTTGGTATTAGGGTTTGGGGCTTCACGACATGTGTTGACTAGATGGCCATACTTACCACAATTGGTGCACAAGCGACACGCTGAAGCAGTGGGATGATGTCGTTTGCATAATGAGGTAATATAAGGAATGTAATCATTTATCCATTAATTAAACGAATAAACGAAAACGTTGACTTATCAAAGATTCTAGATTTTAATAACATAGTGAAGACATGCTTTAGCCTATAAGTGAACACTCATCCCGAGAATTCCTAGGTAGGCATCCGGGTCCCTCGTCTGATTGGGATATATGCGCAATGCCAGCCTAGACAGAAAACTCATAATACAGGCGTTCACCCTTCCAGATTGCACGTGTTCGTTATTAAAATCTAGAATTTTGACGAGATCTCAAGGTGGTTCAGGCTAAACCTGAGGATTTTGTCCTATTAGTCTAAGAGTAGATCCAATGATGGAGAGCAATCTTCTTGTAAGGATTAAAGTAGGGATAAGAAGTAGGAGGAAGATAGAGATTAGAAGCAAGTAGGGTTGCAAGTAAAAGGAGCAAGTACTGATTATAATCCTATGGTTATAGACTAGATTATTTTTCTAATAACCTAATTCCCTATAACCATGGCTCTAATACCAATCTGTAACACCCCAACCGATGGCGGAAACATCGGGATGTCACGTATTGATGATTGTTCAGTAGCTCATGGTGAATAATAAATTTCATTAAATGATTTAAATAATTTACATACAATTGTTCTACAAGAAGTCGTACATCAAAATGAATAATACTATGTACACATCTTCAAGCATTAACTCAAATCTTCAAGCAAGTGGAACCTGAAACATGTTAAGTTTGAAAATATTTTGGGTCAACAAAAGTTGGTGAGAATACATAGGTTTTTGATAACAATAGTTTGTACAACAATCACAGTTGTATAATGATAGAGTATGAGACCGACATGTAACAATGCGTCTTTGTACAATCAAACCTTGTGTCAACTGAGGACTAACTCGCAAGTTAGTTAAATGTTGTTATTGTTATCGATCATCCCTGAATTTATGCGGGGGATGGGTTTGTCAGACCTATAGCGCTATAATCTAAACAGGCGGCTTGATCAATGTTAATGATTGTACTGTGTCTTTTTGTTACAGTCAAATGATAGAATGAGTAAATGATAGTGTAATTGAATCACAAGTTTCAACAATGTAAGAATGAGTAAATGATAGTGTATAAAATGTTTAAACGTGTTTCACCCCAAAATGTAAAACAGAAAAAGGGGCTATGTAAACTCACCTTAGTGTTAGAATGAAGACCCTTGTTATAAGTAAATGTGGCTCGTGCGTATCCAAATATCATCCTATTTCAAGGTAATACATAAGTTTTGGGGAAAACTTAATAAGTCTAAGTTTTCTAGTCTAAAATGTGCTAGGGTTCCTAATTTGGGGATGATTAATTGATTTATGATTAAATTTAAATAGTTGTTAAATAACTTTAATAAATAAAGAAATAATTAATAAAAATTTTCCGACCAATATTGTATAAAAGTAATTGAGTTATAATGTAATAAATGTAAAAATAATTTTTATAAAAATTATTTTCTTAATTAATGAATATTTATATATATTAATAATTATTTGACAAAATATAGACTTAATATTTAAAAATATTAAAATTTATAATTTTCGAATCAAAAATTTATATTTCTGATCTAAATGATTAAAAATAATTTATGTGAAATTTTGATGCAAAAATAATGAAGAATGAATTTATTATGATTTATTTATGATTAAAATAACAAAAATTTATTAAAAATATTAAATAAATGATTTTTCAGAATAAAAATCACTTCTGGAATGCTTATTGTTTTATAAGTTTAGGATAATTTCTGTGGAATTTCATAAAATCGTTTCGATATTTTTATAGAATTTTATAATTATAATAGAATAAACTTGTAATATTTATTATATATAATAAATAAAAGATTTTCGAAAAACTAAAAATTGTATGATAAACTTTGTTATTAGGACATCACAAAATAATTTTTCTAGCATTTATAAAGAAATTTTTAGTATTTTAAAACTATTTTTAAAAAAATAATAATAAATATAATAGTGTAAAAAGTTTAAACAAAAAGAATTGTATATGCTAGGGATTGAACCCGGGCCTCTGGCCGGTTTGTGGTTTAAATCACAAGCCCAAGACCAGTTGGTCTGGACCCTGAGAACGAACTAGTTTGATTCCAAATAATTATTAAGGTTACTTGATTAATAAAATGAATGTTTATTATATGAAATCAAATAAAAAAACGTTGGGGGCCGGATTCGAACCCAAGGCCGATGGTTCAGCAACACACGACACAACCACCTGTTCTAGATCAGGTTGTTGTTGTCAAATCGTTTTCAGAAGCATTTAAAATCAACCTAACCTGTATCATCTTCCCCAAAAAAAAATAACTAAGAACCCTAGAACTTTAATTCGTTTAAACACAAATCAATACAACAGAAATTTAGGGGGCTGTGATTCGGAAACAAACGACAAACAAAAAATACGGTTTTAATTGGGGCTTACTAGATGCGGCCTGTACAATGGAACGAGTCAACAGTAAAGTCAAAACAGCTTCAAAATGCAAAGATGAGAGATCAATAGCAGAAATTAGGAGTGGGAATGTATTTTTCGGTACACTTAGTCACAATCCCAGGGTTCAATTTATAGTGCTCCTACAGATTAGGCGATTTAGAAACTTTTGACCAACCCCTAAATACAAACGAGTGATTTCTTATAAAAATGGAATGTTTTGAATTCGTGATTGCGTGAAAAGGGCCGCATGGGAGCTGACCTTAATATTTGTTACCATATCAGGAACAAAAACGTGTG
The DNA here is from genome assembly GCA_028751855.1 of Ambrosia trifida. NCBI lineage: Eukaryota > Viridiplantae > Streptophyta > Magnoliopsida > Asterales > Asteraceae > Ambrosia > Ambrosia trifida. The sequence goes on from CM054130.1 coordinate 109,284,177, forward strand.
AATTCAAAGTCAAAAGGATGGAATTCAATCTAAATGTTGACTTTCTTATTTATTTATTTATTTTTTTTTTTTTTGTCTGTTGCGATTCCAGGGAAGAAGGAGGAGCAAAATGGGCTAGTTACTGGGCTCACAGGTTGGGCTCCGATTTTTTTTTAAAAAAAAAAAAAGAATGGTTGGGTTTGTTATTTGAGTTGGTTTGGTTTTGTTAGGACCCCTTTTTTTTTGGTTAAAATAATTCTACAAATATGTGTGTATAAACTTTATAATTTATGATATTGAAAAAAATTTGATCATTTTATTATTATTATTATTATTATTATTATTATTATTATTATTATTATTATTATTATTATTATTATTATTATTAAAATGTTTTGAAATAAATAAGATTTAGACGCGGTTATTCTTGTACAAAAGAAGTTTAATATAAGTAAAGTTACTAATTTAGTAATTTGAAAAATTACACGATTTTACAATATGGTGGTGGAGGAGAGGTTAAAAATCTGTTTGGGATGTGTGATTCCGGACATAGCACGGGTTGTGATGGTGCGAGTTGGCGGTGGTGGTGGAGGAGGTGGTATTGGGCTGTGATGAGCCGTTGTAGATGTGGAGTGGTATGCGGGAGAGGTGGGAGTGGTGTTGAGTTGTGGGCTGGGTGAGGATGTCTGGGCCGAGATGGGTTGGGCCGAGGTGGGTGTTTGTACGGTGGGGGGAGGTGAGTGTGGTGAGGTGTGGGCTGAGGGATTAGGAGGATATGCTTGGGCTGGTGAGGTGGGGTGGGCTGGTGGGTTGGGCTGGGTTGGTGAGGTGGGCTGGGCCGATGATGGATGAGGGGTAGTGGACTGTGAAGGACCGGGTGAGGGGAAACGTAAGGTGGGGTGAAGTGTATCTTCAAGGAAGGTGTAGGTATGTGTGGTGGGATTGGGTGATTTGGAGAATGGAAAAATGATTTCATCAAAGATTACATGACGGTTGATGGTGATAGTGCGGGTTTTTAGAACAAGGCACTTGAATCCCCAGTGGTTTGATGGGTAACTAAGAAATACACAAGGGTAGGAACGATAGGCAAGTTTATGTATTTTGGTGTGTGGAATGAGAGGGTAACACATGCAACCAAACACTCGAAGGTGGTCATAGGAGGGTAGGCAGTTGTATAGGCGTTGGGTGGGGGTTTGAAATTTATGTATTTTACTTGGGATGATGTTTAACAAGTAAGTTGTGGTTTCAAGGGCATGATGCCAGTAGGTGTTAGGTGTTGAGGAATGGGCTAAAAGGGTTCTCATATGGTTGTTGATTGTGCGGAACGATAGGCAAGTTTATGTATTTTGGTGTGTGGAATGAGAGGGTAACACATGCAACCAAACACTCGAAGGTGGTCATAGGAGGGTATAGGCGTTGGGTGGGGGTTTGAAATTTATGTATTTTACTTGGGATGATGTTTAACAAGTAAGTTGTGGTTTCAAGGGCATGATGCCAGTAGGTGTTAGGTGTTGAGGAATGGGCTAAAAGGGTTCTCATGTGGTTGTTGATTGTGCGGATTTTTCGTTCGGCTTTACCATTTTGGGAGGAGGTGTGAGGGCAGGAAAAACGGAAGTGCATGCCATTGGTGTTACAAAAATTGTGAAATTGATTGTTGGCATATTCACCCCCGTTGTCACATTGGAGTTGTTTGATTTTGGTGTTAAATTGTGTTTGGACAAAGTTGTGAAATTTGGTGAACATGGTAAAGACATCTCATTTATTAGTTAAGGGGTAGGTCCACAAAAAATTGGTAAAATCATCCAAAAATAAAACATAATAACGATGACCCCCATTGGAAATTATAGGGGAGGTCCACACATCACTATGAACAAGATCAAATGGCATTAATGTGCGTGTATTAGAGGAAACAAAAGGTAATCTCGTGTGTTTTCCAAAAATACAAGCTAAGCAAACATTATTATTCAAATTACTAAAATAAATTGAATTAGAAGTTTTTAAATTTTGTAAGATGACTGGGCCTGGGTGGCCAAGCCGTTGATGCCATATGTCTTGTGAGATAGCTGCAAAAGTGGAAGCAGTGTGGAGTTTGGTGATGTTGGACGGGCTGAGAGTGTAGAGATCCCCCGAGCTATTGCATCATAGGATAGGTTTCATGGTCTGTAGGTGTTGTCAAATTCAACAGATAATTGAATGTCAGTTGTAAAACGACGAACGGAAATTAAGTTTTTAACTAGATTAGGTGCATAAAGGACATTATTTAATTTGAATGGTGGGAATGGTGGTGGTAAGGTAATGTTGCCTTGTCCTAAAACCGGAATGGTTTTACCATTCCCAACAATAATGTTGCGAATAATGCCAGAATTAAAAATAGACGGGAATTTATCGGATTGAGGAGACATTGTACCTGACGCACCGGTGTCCATGGTCCATGAGGAGTCGTTATTCTGAAGAGCCAAGTTGTAGAGGGCTTGGGCAATGTCGGTTGGAGAGTACCCCGCAGCATAGGATTGGGCCGAGGCAGAGGTGTTTGGTTTTGGGCCTAAAATTCCTGGGCCAGAATTATGAGATTGGGCCGTGGGTTTTTGTGGGAGGTGGGCCATAGATGATGATGGATAAGGACATGGGGGAAATGACCAAGGGTTCCATGGAGGGGTATTCGACTGTTGTGCAGAAACATTAGACCAAAGTGGAGGCTGCCAATATTGAGGTGGATAATTATGTTGCTGCTGATTGCGACCGCGACCGTATGAATGCCTGCCGCGTCCGCGTCCCCGGCTCCCCCATCCCCGATACCGACCCCCGTTTGCCTGTTCAGACTTGGAATAATTACGAGCATCCGGTTGTTGTTGGTTGGGTGTTTCAGTGGTGGTATGGAGGGCAATTCCCGCTGCCTGGGCTGACTGTTTTGCTTGAGTTTTTTTGTTATCTTCGACCTGACATAGCTTGGGTCGGGTCGTGTAGAAGTCGGGTAAAGGGTGGGTATTTTGGAGAATGAGGGAGATAGCTTCGAACGGTCCGGTCAACCCCGACAATATTTGAAGAACGAGTTGGTTTTCAGTGACGGGTGACCCGAGGCTTGTGAGTTGGTCGTAAAGTAATTTCATGTTGACAATAAGCCGAGATATCGGAAAATTGTTCGAGGCGGGAATTGAAAAACTTGTTTTGGATGGCGATGGTTCGGGCGGCTTGGTTGTCAAGAAAGAAGGTTTTAGGCGGCACCACGCGTCATACACGGTGGTGTTCGGGATCATAATGGTATGCACAAGATCTTGTGAGATTGTACCATAGATCCATTGTAAAACAATGGAGTCTATGCGATCCCACGAGTCTTGGGGAGTGGGTTTAGGGGCTGTTTCTGGGTCTTTTTCGGATGAGGAGGAAGTGGCAGGGAGTACGCGTGGTAGAAGATGATCATAGGCGTCATATGCCTTGCAATGGATGACAAACAATTCGGCCCATGTGTTATAATGTTCGGTTTGACTATCAAGAGTGATGGGGATAACATTTTTTTATGTTGGTTACGGTCACAGCGGGGTGAAAGGAGGATGACATAGGTATGAAAAATAGGTTGAAAGTAAGCTGGGAAAAAAAATCGGTGCAGAAATGCAGAAAAGGGACGACAGAAGGAGTTTTTAGAGAAGAAGGGTGGGAGGGGCTCTAGATACCATGTTGAGTATTATGGTATGGAATAATTTGCTTGCCTTCCTTTCATTCATTTTACCTCAATATATACATCACACATTCCCTTATAATTGGGAAGTAATAATTACAATAATTAATTCAAATTAATGCTATCTAAAATTACAAATGGCATATTCTTATATTCTATTACTCTCCACTTTAACTTGTTTGATTTTGTAACATGGAGTGTTTTTATTTAGTTTTATGTAGAGGTGAGCAAAACTAACCACCATAATTGATAACCGATTCATAACCGATATAATTGAATCGCTTGTAACCGATAACCAACATAACCAACAGCTATGGTTATGAAACTTCTTTAACTGGCCGAGCCGTTATGGTTATGGTTATGGTTATGGTTATGGTTATGGTTATGGTTATGGTTATGGTTATGGTTATGGTTATGGTTATGGTTATGGCTATGAAGCTTTGGTTAATCGATACAACCAAACCGAACTTGTAATGTTAAGTTATGTAATAGATTTATGTTTTACATTACCTACGTAGGGATTTTGGCTATAATGAAAGCATGTGATTAACAAAATGATCTTGATGTAGTGTTCTTTTTTAACGATGAATTAAACTTGTAATCAGATACTTAGGTATTTTCTTTGTTAATCTCTACTACATTATAAAAAGTGAGGGATGGGCAAAGTTGTCCAAGTTGGTAAACTTAAGATGGCATATGAAAAGCCATGTGCTTTAACCCTCAAATGTCATATAAATCTTCCCTAATTTACCCTTCAATGCATTAAGATACTTGTACCATGTAACCCAAAGAAATCATTTCATCGCTCTTTATTATAATTACTCCCTCTTTATGTTTATGTTTATTTATCTATATCTATATCTATACTATATTATAAAGCATTTTATAAGGACTTCTTAAAAATTAAGAGGTACAAGTATATTTGCTTATCATACAATATCTAATGCACATCTTAACTACTTTTTAAGGACAAATTTGTCTTTTGAACTTGTCTTTAACTAGACCACATTATAGTTAATGAACCAAAGTAATATCAAAGACTTTACATTAGTCATGTACAATTAATCCATTGGTAATATTAAATGTTTGTACAAGATAATATTAATAAGTTTGTCTTTATTTACACAACATTATTTTTTATTTTTTAGATATACTAATAATAATAGTAGTGGTATTGGTCGGGGTAGTCGTCATCGTCGTGGTAGTAGTAGTAGCAAAAGTGGTGGTAGTGGTACCCAAATATAATCGGTGTTTAAGACAAATCGGGTTAGAAAACACTTTCTAAAAGAGACTTGGTGACACCCGCCGCATCGCGCGGGCTAACTCACTAGTATTTATATTATATTATACTAACTACATTATAAAAGGGGAGCCATGAGCAAAAATGTCAAAATTAAGATGGCATACCAAAAGCCTCAAGTGTAATCTCTAAATTTTTACCCTCTTTGTTCCATTTATACCCTTATGTATCACTTTTAATAGCAATTGTACAAAATAATAATGCAACTCATAAACTTTATCATTAACCATCAATACATCTATCACTGATCGATCATGGACAATGCAAAGTAATAATGCAACTCATAAACTCTATCATTAACCATCGATACATCGTGTTTAGTCAATTTCGTGCAATCACTAAAGCATGGATGAATAAAGTGTTTAATTTTTTTATTTTCTTTTTTACATGCCATTCTGGCTATCGTAAGTGCGCCTATTCGCCTTGACGACATAGTTTACAACATAAATATTTCACATTCATAACTATCATATCACTAAGCCGGAATTTGGTCCCCTATTATTATTAAACAAAAATATTTAGAGAACATTAACGACATCTTAAATGCTTTAGAGTGCGACTAGCATCTTATAACATGTCTTTTAGAATGTGTATAGTAGCGTTATATTAGAGGTTGTGTACCCGCCGCATCGCGCGGGCCAACCCACTAGTATCTTATTAAAAGGGATCCAACATTGGTAATATAACTAGAAACTATAGTCTTGATTGACTTATAAAAAATAACTCAAGCTAAGTCCAACATTGTAGGTTCTAGTTTTTTAAGACCTATTGGCTTTTAATTTATACTTTAGCCGAAAATTAGTTTTAATTGATTTTTAGTTAATAACCGAAATTATCATAACCGAGTTATGGACCATAAGTAAACTAGCAGTTATGATTACGGTTAATAGAAAAAAGTGAATCAAATGTTAGGATATCACCTCCCTCCATCTCTTTATCTCTCTATACATATATGGCCAGATCTTTGGTAGCACTCGGTAATAGGGATTGGGTTTCCGATTTATATGATTTATTTATTTTATGGTTTTTTTTTTTTTAATGTTACAAAGGTATACCAAGTAATTCCATAAAAAAAAATAATAAACATTAAACTTTACACCATTTAGTGAAAAAAGTAGATGTCTTATTTGCAAATGCACAGCCGGTCCATTCGTGCAATTTGTGATAGCAAAGCTTCTTGGAACACCCAAGGGTGAGGTCATGGGTTCAAGTCTCACAAGAAGTAGAAATTTGCCGTTCAAAAAAAAATTTAATTTTCTTACTTCTAGTTAATTACGTGTTTAATTAGTGATCAACGATAAATAAATTAGCAGAAACTGTCATCCCTATATTATCTCTTACTAACAATACTTATTAGTTATCTAATTACCTTAAACATCTAGTAACAATACGGACCTAAAGAATAATGCATTACTTTTACAAAAGATATAAGGTAATTGTATCACTATTTTTACACTTCCAAACGTGTTTTTCTTTCTTTTCAAGTTACAAATGATTTCGGTTTTTGACTACACATTACACTTCAATCGTCTTCTGATTTAGAGCAGTGTATCTCCATCGTTCCTTCTCAACATAATCTGCATCCAAAAACCGAGCCACAAACGCCCATAGCCTATAAACATCTTCAAAATTCGCCAAAAAATTAATGGCTGCAGTAACCACCGCGAAATCCTGCACCCCTTTACTCTTCTTCGCGCCACCCTCAGCCATTACGCGCTCCTTTTCCTCTGCATACTTGTCATCAAACCATATCTTATGTAGAGAACCTAGGCTTAGCGATATGTTATTTCGACCAGAAAGCTTTTGCACTAGGGTCGGCTCAACCTTTTCGCCTTTCCAATCATAGATATTGAATGCTAGCGCAGGTCCACGGTCAAATCTGATTCTCGGACCATAGATTTTAACCAATGGTGTCTTGGTCTCCGTGTTGGGATGCTCTAGCTTCGTTAGCGCGTTGATCAACCAATTTATCAAACATCTAGTGCGCGTACTAATTTGCATCAACCCTAATGAATCAACATGATCCAAACCCCTATACTCGATCGATAAACCATTGTTCTTTTCGCCATTGGTAGCAATATGATCTTGTTGAAGTTCTAAATCGGTTCCAGACGAATGTTCTTCATCCGATTGAACTTGAACCGATGATTTATTTGGCGGAACAAGAGTCGCTATCCCTACACATGAATCTTCCATCAAAGATATAACCGATTTCTTAACAAACAAGCATCCGAATCCACTTGGGTTTTCCCCAAACACCTTGTAGAAAGAACAAATGAGGAAATCAGGCTGAATCAACGATAACCCAAAGCTATCCATGTCTTTTGGGCCCAATGCACATGCATCAAGCAACACATGCCACCCGTTTTCATGTGCCTTGAGCATCCACTGATACGAATAACTGGCGCCAGTTGTTCGCGATTGAAGTGGGAACACGAACAAGCCTCTTGGTTTCTTCTTTTTCCTCTTTCTCTCCACCATTTTCCTTAATTTCGCCGAATGGATTCGCATTCTCGGCCACTTAAATTCCGCTGACATGACCTTAGCTCCTCGTTTCTCTGATGTGGTAACCATGAAATCCACTGCCTCGCTCTTGTAGTCGTAAACTGTTAGCAGTTTGCGACTCGTTTGGAAAGGGTATGCTTGTGCAACGATCTTGAATGCCGATGACTTGTTTGAAGTAAAAACCATGGAATAATCATCACCTACAACAAGGGTATTCATTATTCAGTTTTAAGTTAATAATGGTTGTTTAATTTAGTCCCAACCAAATGCAACCACTTTTATTTAGTCAACTCAACCCAATAACAAAGAATGGTATCACTATAAAAATAAAGATTTTAAAATTATATAAAAATATATATATTCGTTCAAACGTAAAAAAACGAACTGAATTCAAATTCGGTTTTTAGTTTTTGGTTTTTCAGATATCTAAATTTGGTAATTAAAATCTTATTTAGTCACCTCAATCCAATAACATATAGCGACAATGGCGGATCTTGAACCAAACATCTGATAGGGCCGGACTCAATCTGAGCGGGGCTTAATACATATACAAATTTTCAGAAATTTTCAGTAAAATTTACACTACGAAACAAAAAAATAGACCGGGCCAAAGCCCAGTCTACCCTTCACTAAGATCCGCCCTTGTATAGTGATAGAAAAGGTTAAAAAAATATAATATAACTCAAAAAGAAAACAAAAAAAGACTTTATTCGGTTTGGTTGGAAACCGAGATGGAACCTATAGTTAATTCAGTTTTCATTCCGGTTCAAACCAAACCGAATAAAACACCAAAAACTGAACCGATAAACACCACTAACCTGAAACATTCATGAACTCCATGATCCTCTTCCTGATGGAAGATTCAAATTCAGATCCTTCCCCACCATGAAGCAGCTGCGACTTGAGATTCACAGACCTATAAATCGTGTTAAAGAAGGGGAAATCCGAGTGCAAATCACTCGAAGAAGGAGTCGAAGAGTGGTGTGTTTGAAGCTGCAAGTGGGAGAAAAGCCCAATACCGATATAATCAAGACATATTCTATTCGAAAGCGAAAGATGATAATATTCCTGCCCTCTTATTCGATCCACTCTAGCAGTATCCGAATATTTCGGATATGTTTGAGCGAAAGTGGTCAATGACTCCTTAAGAGTAGGAAGAGACTCATGATCCGTAAAACTTGTGTTTGGGAAGAAAGAAGTGGTCGTTGTGGTTGTGAAATTTTTTCGACAAGCGGACGATGTGCTTGTGCTCGTGGTGGTGGTTGTCGTGGTGGTCGTGATGGTGGTGAATTCTGGTAAGGAAAAGAGAGGGTTGGAACAGCAGCCATGAGAGCATACTTGGTCAACTTGTTTTAAACATGGTGAGTTCATAGTTGTATATGATTAAGAGAAGTTGTAGAAGATGTTGAACATGATTATTGTGGTGTTAGATTATATAAGATTATAAAGAGTTTGTATTTGATGATTAGAGGTTATGAAGTGGACATTGTAATGATTGTTTGAACCGGTCATGTTTCAATGAACAAGAAGACTTTTTCTGTTTTGTTATTTATTTTGTGGGCATTTACATGTATTAAAGGCCGGAACTGGACAGGTCAAATTATATACGTTCAAACAATATAGAGATAGAATGATAAATGTTTACCGTTCAAAATAATAAGATAAATAAAGACAGAAATAATAAAATACGACTATGTTATACGTTAGTTAAGGAGTAGGATCATATATTATTTAATAATTATTTCATCTATTGTCTAGAAGAAGTTGGAGACTTTTTCTTGCAAACCGTGATGGCTACGTTGTATTCACTAACGTGGTTAAAGTATGCTAAATTCGGATTTTGATTATTATATCCTTTTGGTTTAACAAAATTTAAAAATTGTAAGACCTACCACATATGTTATATATTTGTGGTTATTCAAAACACTAACTTATCAAGACAAAAGGTCGTTCATATTTTTTGTTTAAATTTTGTGATTCTTATAAAAATGTATATTTATGTATATAAAAACCATCACAATTTTTTCGAAAATGGTTTAAATTTTGAGTAGTTTATCTAAGTGTAGGTTATATTCGTACACAAATGAACAATTAATCAAACGTTATTCATTATATTTTAAAACTTTAAATATAATAACTAAAAGTGACGGTGGAGAAACAATTACTTGTATATTATTTTCTTTTTTGTAAATTTTTAAAATGAGTGGTTCAGCTCATGTGTTATTTTTGTTCGTGCAATAATTGTATTCTATAAATAATTGTGTTCTTTGCGACCCCTCTTTCACATATTTCACACACAAACACGTTTGGAAGGTTCTTAGAGTGGAGGGTATCCAGTGGCGAAGCTTGACCCGAGACTTCGGGGGTCGGAAGTCACCGGGTATCAGAAATCACTTGTTTCGGGGGGTCGAAAACCAGTTTCGGGGGGTCGAAACCGTATACTATATAATCGGAACTTCTGAGCGAAAATTCGGGGGAATCGGCCGTCCCTCTTCGCCCCTTAAAAGCTACGCCAGTGAGGGTATCTCTTTGGCAAGAAGGATGTCGTGTGACGCAGCAAGCTTTATTTTGTCAAGGCATGATCGGCAAGGGTGTCTAGCTATGTACATGCCCAGTGAGAGAGAGCGCGCACAATATCTAAATTAACCAATCACATTTTTTGTTAATTTATTTTCTTTAATTTAATTTTGAAATTGGTTGTGGCGTGGAAAGTGTACAATGTATGTATGATTTTCGGTGATTTGACAAGTTATAGCAAGTAAAAGGTAAGTAGTGAGAAAAACTAATATTGTGTCGCTAATATGGATGGAAGAGAGGTTACTGCAAGTGTGGCAAGTTCGACGAAGATAACCTCGATCTTTATAGTTAATAGTATACCTAAGTAAAAAAAAAAAAAAAAAAGGCTAAAATGATTTATATATTGTATAAGTAACTAAATGTGTTACCTTTGAAAGCTGGTATTCACAGTCCGTAACATTTGGAAATAATTTATCAAAACCGCGATGCAGTCAATCCATGAAACTAGTTTCATTATTTTCAGGTTTCAAGTATTGATATACCAATTTTTTTTATTTCTTTACGTTCAAAGTAAGAAAACACGTCCCAATTTTCTTATTATTATTTGATTTTTTTTTTCTAAAAGGTGAATAAATCATGAAAAGTAAAAGGAAAAAAATGATGAGTTTGCTTTATTGAAAATGAACTTAATTGCTAAGGAACGGGGTTTTTTTTTTATTATTATTATTAGAATGGGACAACTCCAAATGGAACCACAATATCACCCTTTTCCTTTTTATTTGCTTTTTAGTCGGGGATGCACTAGGAAAGATTTTATTCAGAAGCAAATATCATTTTGATGACTTTGATAATCTATATCTATATTTATATATAATAAATGAAACAGGTTATTTCACATGGAGTATTGATTTCTCTTCAAAAAAAAAATTTCTCTCATGTATAGGCTATGGCTATTAAAACTCTCATTCTTCTTCTATTTTAACCACTTCTTCAAAAGCGTCTCGTTAGCCAAAACGAAGCGCTTCAGGTCCAATCAAACGAGGTGGTTACAATGTTGCAGGAAAAGTTGAATTTTTATTCAAAGCGTCTCAGTATGGCCAAAGCGAGGCGCTTTGAATCAGGGGTTTAATTTGGGTTGTTTTTTGATTTTTTTGAAGTGTATTTTTCTATTTTTTATTTATTTAATAATATATCGATATTGAAATCTAGAAAGGGGAAAGACGTGGTAAGGCGAACCCAGGTCCTAAAGAGTACACTCATTCAAACAAGATCTGCAGGTGTATTATTAATAAAAGAGAGTATGTGATGAACAATAGATTCAGGAAGCTGTGAAATCCGATCCATCTCTACACTTAATTTCACGAGCTAACTACAAAAACATTATTATAAGAATTATACAAACAGTGACAAAACATTATTATTTATTTGTTTAATTATTGTTAAAATAAGTACAAAAATTATAAAAAAATTTAAAAACAAAGTAATAGCCCTAATTATACTATCATTAATAACTCTAAAAGTGTTTATTTATTTATTTATTTTATTCATTAGTTACGGGAAAGATACAACATTAATTTTCGTTATCTTTTATCATCTCTAATATACCTTTCTAGATTCTACCATAAAATGAAAATTCAGTACTTCCGGAAAAGATACAACATTAATCTTCGTTATCCTTTATCATCTCTAAAAATTCAATTCCTAACAATTGTTCAACACCGTTAAGTACTAATGAAGACATTGATCTGCAATATTTGAAAATTTATCATTTCTTGACATGCTTGATAACAGAGAGGAACACTTTCTTCTTTTGTTTTACAATATTTGTTAGTTTTTAATGTTGCTCTAGTTTTTTCTACTTTTAGAAAGGTTTGAGAGAGAATGTTGTTGTTCTCGAATCTCAGTTAGTCTGAAATGTTACTAAAATGTGAAGACCTTGATCTTCGAATGCGGTATGCGCGTTAAATTTCATTAAATAAGTGAAAAGGTGAATTGATCAAACTTTGTAGAGACTTATGTTCAACGGGAGGTGAGTTGGCAATCAAGGGATCCGCTTGGTGTCTAAAGCTTCGCGTGTCATCTTGGTCGAACTCATGTTGCAACATGCGTCTCGTGCGTGTTAGGGTCCGAAATTTTAGGGCTTTTTAGTGGGTTTTTCCAAGACTTCATCTATGTGCTTTGTAAGGGATTTACGAGGAATGGGTTGAATGTGTGTGTTGCAAATATAATAATAATGTAATAAGTTATGGTTTCGAAAGGTGCTTTGGTTGTTTTATGAAGGTTTGATCGATATCATCCATACAGAGTTCGTTGTACTGGCCGGTTGCGGAAAGAAATCAACAGTCGTACCGGCACATATTTTCATCTTATAAAAGAACATAAACACAATCATGCGACCCATGATCAGAGCTTTAAGTTGTAATAAACAAAGATAATAGGAAGAAGATCAAAGCTCCAAAAGCAAATGTGAAGATCAAGAAAAAGAAAGTAGAAAAAGAAGATGAACAGTGCTCCAACATAACTTGATTGCATGAACAGTTGTTTAACTATTATAGCAACTTCCATAGGAATTCTCAATGAAAGAATCCAGACAGGTTTTATATGTTGTTTCAGGTTGCCTTAATCGTTGACAAATATATCTCTGACATCAACTTCCTCCGTACCCCGATCACAATGTCCAACAACTGGATTGTACTTGCTTGCATGAACACATTTGTTTAACTATTATAGCAACTTCCATAGAAATTCTCCATGAAAGAATCCAGACAGGTTTTATATGTTGTTTCAGGTTGCCTTAATCGTTGACAAATATCTCTCCGACAACAACTCCTACGTACTCGATTGGAGTGTTTTTGGTATCGGAATCTTGTACGAAATCACCTCATTGCCTGTTCTCCATGTCCATACCTTGTTTCAAGTATCTTGCAAAAGTCATTTGGTCTTCAAGACTTCTAAGAGTCAGCAAATGTTGACTTCTTTGAGCATTTTGAATGTGATTTTAAGATAATCAAACTCATACCTCAAGCCGGTGCTCATTAAGTTGTTGGTTTTCAGAAGACACATCCGATCAATTAGACATGCAAAATTTGTATTTTTGAAACCAAACTTATTACCCTATTATTATTATTATTATTATTATTATTATTATTATTATTATTATTATTATTATTATTATTATTATTATTATTATTATTATTATTAGTTACATTATTATTATATTTGCAACCTAGTTCCTTTCTATCAAAAAAAACACAAACGAAGTTTAAAGGCTGAACACGAGTATAAACAACGGTTCCTCTTGTTGGTTTAAACTTCTTGTTTGAAAAGAAATAGCATAAGACCTTCTTTAATGTTTTTTTATAATTCTTTAGAACAAAATATTTTGCATGTCTAAATGACATCATGAACTTCCGGACTCTGTTTTTCACATTTCGGTACGTTTTAATTGATCGGATGTGACTTCTGAAAACCGCCAACAATCAATTAAACATTCCGAAACGTGTCAAACATAGCCCAGAAGTCCAGCATGTCGATTACACATGCAAAAATTCTATTTTGAAAAAATATGGGTATCAACTGTATAGTCCGAGGACCACGTACAATGATTTATAAAAGTTGTACAAACTCGGGTGTTTCTACCAAAAAAACACAAATGAGCAATAAACGCCTCAAACGATTTTTTTTTTTGGATTGGAAACAACTTAAAAGAATTAAAAATATTTTTTAATCAATAACAAATATTTATAATGAATTAAAACAAATTTATTTAAAAAAAAAAAAAAAGCCTAAAGCGCCTGGCTATTCAAAGCAAGGCGCTTGACAAGTCTGATTAGACCACGGGTGTCACACCCTCAAAATCCACTTGCGGAGTTTTATCGCGAGGCGCATGACAAACCAGGATCCAACCCAACGATCACAATAAACAAGTCTAAATGAATATAATGCAATTTCAAAACATAGTTTAAAATCCCCGTTTACAGCGGAAGCTTATTCAAAACAGTATCTCAAAAGTAAACCAAATGTTCAACATATGAAAACCATACGACTCTAACTAGACGTCGTGCAGACGCGTGCGCCCTAGTCCAGTAGTGCTACCTTAGCGACCTGAGAAAACATGTAAAAGTTTACGTCAGCACAAAAATGCTGGTGAGTTTACAGGTTTTGTAATCCAAGTACCAAGTCCACCTGTCCATACTATAACAAATCGAAAACCAGTGTACGCTAGCTAGGCGTATGTTTTGTTACTACCACGATTGGAAAACCATTACTAACTCGCATACCAGATGTTGTGCCCGAAAAGTAAACCTGTTGTTCCTGTTGTTCCTGTTTGAGACAATATGCACTCGCCCGACCCTCCAAGCCGACGAGCGGGGTTGGTCACTCCCAATAGCGCTATTCACATTTCCCCGTTGTGCAAACCCGCACATTCATGGTTCCCCCCGGGACTTCCAAAGATCGTGTAGTACACAATAGAAACCCATAGTATGACAGTAGTTACCAAATAATCGTTTTAACACATGTTTTCTCCCCCGAAAATATGAAACCAGTTTAAAAGAGGGGCCGTAAACTCACCTTAAGTTGCGTTACTCCTTAACACGAGTAAACTCAGCTGCTATGCTAGTCCCGTAAAGCGGCGACCTAACATATGACAGTTACAAGTACTTAGACTAATAACCCGCAGGTTAGTTAGTCCCTAGATGTCCAGACCATAACCAAGTTCGTTTGAAAACACCGTGACTGTGTAACTGACCCAAAGTACAAGACTCGACATCCCATTGGTGACCCGAGACTTCCCGTGTTATGTTTACGCTCTCAAACATGCAATCATGCAATCACACTTAACATACGTTAACGCACAACAAGTTATAGCACATAGTTCACGTATCACCGAATTACATCCAAACATATGTTACCAAGTTATTAGATATGTTACGGGATTCCTAGCATGTTCCTACATGTCAAATCGGGTCTCGGAATGCTAATTTATACTTACAGCAGCAGTACACGCGATTAGGAAAAGTCAACTAGCATTTAGGTTGGTCAACTAGCATTTAGGAAAGCTAATCGCCTATAATATAGGCGATTAGGGCTATACCACATATAATTATTAGCATTTAGGGCTATACCACATGTAACTAGTAGCATTTAGGCTATACCACATGTAACTACTAGCATTTAGGGCTATACCACATGTAACTACTAGCATTTAGGCCCTACTCGCATCTATCTACTAGCATTTAGGCCCTACTCGCCTCTAACATAGGCATTTAGCCTCCTAATCGCCTCTAACATAGGCGATTAGGATGCTAATCGCCTGTAACCTTGCTGTTCCGGTTTTTCGCGCGTTTAACGCTCCAAATCAGATCTAGAACGTGTGTAACCACCCAATATCATCCCAAACACTATCCTAAACATGTTTCAACTAAAACCCTTCGTTTTGCCTCGTATTATCAGTCCTGCATGCAATCACGTAACCCAAACACCATTCACATAGCATGCAACATCACACTAACATGCGTAACTATAACCCTAATAATCAATTCTCAGATTTTATCATCATAATATCATTAGTATTCTGAATTAATCCTAATAACATGTTAATCCTTCATCTTGAATCATAAAAACCCTAGCTTTCTAATCATAAACACCCATAACACATGTATACTAGTTAAAATCCGATTAACAACACTTATTAACGATTTTCAGAAAGCTTTTCCGTTTTAGAACAGGTCTGGACTATTAGGGATTGTATAAAAACGTTTATAAGATTGCATGGATGGAAACCAAACCTTAGATTTGTAAAAGAATGATGGATTAAGCTTGAAACCTTGTGTTTTGATCAAAAATCGCGTTCCAGAGGTTGTGTGTGTGTTGGGGCAGGTTATGGGACGACTAGGGTTTGTATAATGAAGTTTATGAGGTCAAGTATGGTATTTATAGTCGTTTTTAGTTGTCCAGCACGTAACACGCGATTATGCAGCCAGTACACGCGATTAGGCCCCAAATGCCTGATTATAGTCGTTTTTAGTCGTCCAGCACGTAACACGCGATTATGCAGCCAGTACACGCGATTAGGGATCCTAATCGCATGATGTTCAGGCATTTGGGGCCTAATCGCCCCCTAGGGCACACGATTAGCCCCCTACTCGCCCCCAATGTTGCCTACTCGCCTCC
This sequence comes from Ambrosia trifida, assembly GCA_028751855.1. Classification (NCBI taxonomy): domain Eukaryota; kingdom Viridiplantae; phylum Streptophyta; class Magnoliopsida; order Asterales; family Asteraceae; genus Ambrosia; species Ambrosia trifida. The sequence goes on from CM054130.1 coordinate 109,300,325, forward strand.
CTTATAGGCGATTAGGCCTCCCTAATCGCCTATAGGGGCTGGTTTCGTGTGTTTTGCGCGTTAAACCCCGTTTTAACATATGTTAACACATATTCACATACCGACAAGTCACATAATGATTGTAAACACATAACACATGTAAATACACATATTCACACTCGTTCACCAATTCCCGGGACTCGAGACTTGTATGTTCCGTATGCCCTGACGATCCTACAAATCGTCACCGTTTGCACACTTGGTTAAGGACCGACATCTAATGAACCTCTAGACCAACATCCAATGATCTTCTAGACTAAACCGATAGTTCCCGAACTATAACCCGACTTAACTAACCCAGTTAAGTACAATATACGCGTGACTCGCTAAGGTAGACTTTCATCTAGACAACGTTGTTAACCAGAATTTTCCGGGTGTCACAACGGGCGCCTGGCTTTGACCATAGCCAGGCGCTTTAGGCTTTTTTTTTTTAAATAAATTTGTTTTAATTCGTTATAAATATTTGTTATTGATTAAAAAGTATTTTTAAATTATTTTTAATTCTTTTAAGTTGTTTCCAATCCAAAAAAAAAATATATCGTTTGAGGCGTTTTTCTGTCGTTTATTGCTTGTTTGTGTTTTTTGGTAGAAACACCCGAGTTTGTACAACATTCATAAATCATTGTACGTGGTGCTCGGACTATACAGTCGATACCCATTTTTTGCAGAATACAATTTTTGCATGTCTAATCGACATGCTGGCCTTCCGGGCTGTGTTTGACGCGTTTAAGAATGTTTAATTGATCGTTAGTGGTTTTCAGAAGTCACATCCGATCAATTAAAACGTACCAAAAAGCGGAAAACAGAGTTCGGAAATTCATGATATCAATTAGACATGCAAAATATTTTGTTTTAAAGAATTATAAAAAACATTAAAGTAGGATTTATGCTATTTCTTTTCAAATAAGAAGTTTAAACCAACAAAAGGAACCCTTGTTTGATTATATTTGTGTTCTGCCTTTAAACTTCGTTTGTGTTTTTTGATAGAAAGGAACTAGGTTGCAAATATAATAATAATAATAATAATAATAATAATAATAATAATAATAATAATAATGTAATAAGTCTGGTTTCAAAATACAAATTTTGTATGTCTAATTGATCAGATGTGTCTTCTGAAAACCAACAACGAACACCGGCTTGAAATATGAGTTTGATTAGCTTAAAATCAGATTCAAAATCTGGTTAATGCTCAAAGAAGTCAACCTTTGCTGACTCCTAGAAGTCTTGAAGACCAAATGACTTTTGCAAGATACTTGAAACAAGGTATGGATATGGAGAACATGCAATGAGATGATTTCGTAAAGGATTCTGATACCAAAAACACTCCAATTGGGTACGAAGGAAGTTGTTGTCGGAGAGATGTCTGTCAACGATTAAGGCAACCTGAAACAACATATAAAACCTGTCTGGATTCTTTCTTAGAGAATTCCTATGGAAGTTGCTAAAATAGTTAAACAATTGTTCATGCAAGCAAGTAAAATTCAATTGTTGGACATTGTGATGGGGGTATGGAGGAAGTTGTTGTCGGAGAGATATCTGTCAACAATTAAGGCAACCTGAAACAACATATAAAACCTGTCTGGATTCCTTTATGGAGAATTCCTATGGAAGTTGCTATAATAATTAAACAACTGTTCATGCAAGCAAGTAAAATTCAGTTGTTGGACATCATAAAGAAAAGGTAGACCACACCACTAGACTACTGCTCAATTCCAAAACAATTGTTTATGCAAGCAAGTAAAATTCAGTTGTTGGACATTGTGATCGGGGTACGGAGGAAGTTGTTTTCGGAGAGATATCTGTCAACAATGAAGGCAACCTTAAACAACATATAAAACATGCCTGGATTCTTTCATGGAGAATTCCTATGGAAGTTGCTATAATAGTTAAACAACTGTTCATGGAGAATTTCTATGGAAGTTGCTATAATAGTAAATCGTTACATCCACACATTCCCTCAACACAAGCTTTGTTATCAGAGTATCTGTCAACAATGAAGGCAGTATGAAAACAACGAACTCTGAAGTGGGTCACTATTCATATATAAAGAACATTAAAAAGTCACTATTCAACGAAATTTATCTACTCACAGTGACATCGAACACTTTATAAGCATCAATGTTCTTTATAAATGAATAGTGACCCATTAGAAAGATTAAAAAGCCACTATTCAACGATGAAGTTATTGTCGGAGAGATAACTGTTAACGATGAAGGCAACCTGAAACAACATATAAAACCTGTCTGTTTTTGCTTTATATATGAATATTCTCATTGCATAATTGTAGAATGAGTTCAATTTCCATGAAAATGGATCTCAAGATGGCTGGTAGCTCTAGGAAGAAGCTTAAGCAACGCTACGCGCAATTTTAGGTAAGAACATTGTGGATTATGATGATAATAACTTATCTTCAGATTCTGATACTGAAATGAAATATGACTACTGAAATTGAGTTGTACATCCAGAATAGTCCTAATAAGACATGGTCCCAAGCTGATACTGGACATCCCCCCCCCCCCCCCCCCCCCGCCGCGCCGTTCCAGGACCATCATAAGGAAAACGAAACCCAATATTTGCTTTATCCAGTATCAAACGGGGGCTACAAGCAAATAGAACACCTTTCAGAAGTATCAATACTGTCACATGAATCGTAAATGCATGAATGTGATGTACCAAAAAATCCACGGTTGCTAATGGAATAGGTAACAAAGCTACCTTGCCACCCATTTCAAGTCCGTGTCTCCACAAGTAATTTTAATTGCAACCCCAGTCTAAAAAATGATGCAAACCATCATTTCATTTTTTACAACTCTGCTAGATGTGATGCACATGCCCAAGATCCAAGTTATCCCCACCAATACGTTGGCACTTCAACAAAATGCATAAATCAAGAAAATCCCAGTAAATAGTAGAGCTTGATAGTTGATATTATACCTCATTTGGCAATACAACAATAATCTATACCAGGATAAGAGAGATAGAGAGAGAGGGAATTTGGCAAAAAAAAAAAATCTTTGAATTTTAAATGCCAAATTCGTCCCTGAGGTAAAAAGACAAAAATACCCCTAACACTAACGACCTTTTTTAACTGGGTTAGTGAAAAGGACGAATTTGGCAACAAAATCCAAACCTCAGGGAAGGAATTGCAAAAAAAAAAAAAAAAAAAAACTTTTGTACTGGAGTGGCAAACTGGCCCAAACCTCAGGGACGAAAATGGCTATTAACTCTTATTATTATTATTATTATTATTATACAATAACAATGACTGACTCTTTACTTAAGAAGAAGAATGAACAACGGTGGAATTGGAATTAGAATTAATGTTAGGAATTGGGTGGACAAACCGAGGCCTATGGTGAATCCGTTTGGTGAAGCTACACCTAGAGAGGTTTTGCTTCAGGAGAAAGGTGTGGATTATCGGAAGATTTATTTTAGGAATTGTTTACGAATATATTTTCTGATCAAATGATCTATAGCTGAACAATTATTTGGAATGTTCCTTATCATTACAGGAGTGGAACGATCGTCCATTGGTATAGAATAAGTAATAATATTGTGTGTGGGGTAGGTGTTGGTGGTGTAATGTGCCTGAATAGTGATGGATGAATCATGGGGATAAACCATTCGGAACAGTAACGATCGCTTTACAATGCCGAAAACGACTATCATCAATCTGGTTTATAATTCAAATGAACTTCAGGTCAGTCAGACGTTTGTCAAAAGAATTTTGTACTGTGCATTCTCACACAATGTCCAACAACTGAATTTTACTTGCTTGCATGAACAATTGTTTGGAATTGTATGATGATGCAAAAAAAAAGGACACACCTGTACTAAGTTTAATGTCAGAGAAGAAAAAATTACATGCTTGAAATCAATGGGATGGTAAACAAAATCGTCTAATTTTCATCCGTTTGCTAGCGCCAATCCGACTGTTGAATTCTTTCTGCAACCAGTACAACGAACTCTGTATGGATTGCTTGTTAGCGCCGATCCGACTGTTGATTTCTTTCCATTTTTACAATAATTATATTTAAAAAAATCACTACAAAACAGCAAAAAAAAACCACGATCCGACTATTGAATTCTTTTCGCAACCAGTACAATGAACTCTGCATGGGTTGCTTGTTAGCGCCGATCCGACTTTTGAATTCTTTCCGCAGCCAGTACAACGAACTCTGTATGGGTTGCTTGTTAGCGTCGATCCGACTGTTGATTTCTTTCCAATTTTACAATAATTATATTAAAAATCACTACAAAACAGCAAAAAAAAAAAAAAAAAAAAAAAAAAAAAAAAAAAAAAACCACGATCCAACTGTTGAATTCTTTCCGTAACTAGTACAACAAACTCTGTATGGGTTGCTTGTTAAAGCCAATCCGACTGTTAATTTAAAGGCTGAACATGAGTATAATCAAACTATCAAGAATCGAAAATTAGTAAAACAACTGTTCATGCAAGCAAGTAAAATTCAGTTGTTGGACATTGTGATCGGGTACGGGGAAGTTGTTGTCGGAGAGATATCTGTTGACGATGAAGGCAACCTGAAACAACATATAAAACCTTTCTGGATTCGTTCATGGAGAATTCAGTAACTTCAGGTCAGCCAAACGTTTGTCAAAAGAACATACTTGAAATCAATGGGAAGGTAAACAAAATCGTCTAATTTTCATCCATTTGTTAGCGCCGATCCGACTGTTGATTTCTTTCCGCAACCAATACAATGAACTCTGTATGGATTGCTTTTTCCATTTTTATGAAAACAGTAATGGAAGAATGTTTCCCTTCTTGTTCGAATTATGGATCTCGTTGTCGCTAAGGTTAGTGGATACCATGGATCAGAGAGATTTAAAGTTAATAAAACTCATATCTCAAGTCGATGCAAGTTGGTGGTTATTATTTTGCTTTTTAAATTTTTTAATTTTTTTTACAATAATTATATTAAAAAAATAAAAAAACAATTCAAAACAGCAAAAAATGACCCAAAATAAATCTTTGATCCGAATCGTGTCGCTTTGGCCATAGCGAGGCGCTTCAGATTTAAAATTCAGCTGTTTCTGACCTCGTACTGAGGTTTGTTAAAAAGTAACTGAAGCGCCTCGCTTTGGCCAAAGCGAGGCGCTTTAGGGGGCGGAAATAGAACTAGAGGGTTTTATTATAACCACCCCATGTATATTACACATGCACTCTCTCTACAATTTTATAAAAAAGATACATTGGGTTGCTTGGAAAGATGTCACTCGGCCAAAGAGTCAAGGTAGTATGGGGTTATCGCGTCAGGATTGGTGTAATAAATCGCTTTTATCAAAATGGATTTTGCGATACAGAGATGATAAACAGGCTCTATGGAAGAATGTTATAGAGGCACTACATGGGAGTAATAGACAGTGGGAGTCGATTCCATCCAACGCTCGGTTAGCATCTAAATTGTGGTAGGGAAATCCATCATTGGCTTAATTTGAAAAACAATGGAAACTGGATGGTAAAAGAATAAGCGACAAAATTCAAGGTGTGATAGGGGAAGGAAATAATGTGAGATTCTGGTTGGATATTTGGGTGGGTTTTGGAGCCGCTTAGAAAGGTTTATCCCCAATTGTTCCTACTCGAAGCTGAGAAAAAGTGCCATGTAGCGGACAAGATTAAAGAGAGGACAGATCAGGGAGTTTTTAGCCGGTGTTGGAAGTGGCAGTCGGTGTCTGCGTTGGAATTACAGCAGCTCCTTGATTGCTACAGCTTGTTGGAGCATGTAAGGCTTCGGACAGGACCTGATACGTGGCGTTGGCTGGGTATACGATCAGAACTTTTTTCGGTTGCAGTTGTCAAAAGAATAATTATACAGAAGGCGGTTATGAACAAGGAAGTTTTGTTCAAATGGGTTAAATGGGTTCCTTCTAAGTGCAATATTTATATGTGGCAAGCGATTTTGGATCGTTTACTGATAAAGGAAGCGCTTAAGAGACGAAATATTGTGGTGGACGAGCAGGTTTGTAGTTTTTGCGGGGAGTTAGAAGAGACAGTCGATCATATTTTCACAGAATGTCGTTTGGCAGGGGGTTTTGGCAAGCTCTCTCAAGCTGGTGGCAAATACCTCCTATATTTGCGTTTTCGATTCGAGACTTAATGGAGATTCATAAACATGCGGAGGTATCAAGAGTAAAGGGTAAAGTAATTAGAGGTTTAATCATTGTGGCGTGCTGGAAAATGTGGAAGTCAAGAAATGATCAGATTTTTTCACATCGGCCATGCGATAGTGTGGAGATTATTCCGGGGGTTAAAGTGATTGATTTTTTTGTGGTTCAAAAAGAGGTTTAAATGTAAAGATGTAGATTGAGATAAGTGGTGTAATTTTAACATGATGTAATTGTTTTGGGTTGGCGTTCCTGTTTATGCTCGAAATAGGTCGCCCGTTTGTTGGTTTTAATGATATTGATCTTTTAAAAAAAAAAAAACTAAAGATTTTTCTTTTGTCCCTATAGATCAGGATTGTGAAATCTAACGGGTAGTGAAAGTAAACATCGTACTCACATGTAATATCTTTTACAAAACTAGGCTATCAAGGACTCATATTTTAAATGTTAACATGTTGATATAAACGATTTTTATGAAATTTATGCGTGTAGGTCCGTAGGATTTTAGAGCATTCACATCCTGTTCCCCATCCCTTATTTCCTCACAACCAATCACAACCACATATTACATTAAAAATCATTACAGTTTCTCTCTCCTCTACTCACAACCACTTTCAACAAATATTAAAAAATAAATACAGTTTTCTGTTTTCCCCTAAAGATTCTCAGATAACTCCAATTATACCGATCAACAGTAGATTCCCCATTTTTCTTTTATCACAACCCCTCTTACCCACCCCATATAATTTGAGGGACACTCTTACATAAAAATGTGGGACGGGCTGTGAATGCTCTTAGTAGGCGAGGCTATGTTTTTAGTTTGGTTTGAAAAGGCTGCCAATTTATAGTCTTTTAATCAACTAATTCGGGAGAAGCAAGATCGAATCAAACCTAGCAACACGTTTTTACTGAATGCAAAATAATCAAATAATTAATAAAATTTTAATCAAGATTCATACGTACACTTTAAGTTGGATGACTGAAATTAAAGGAGTTATAAAGAAATACAAATATATGAATGATTAATATTTGCTAATTTCTTAGAAATTAACTTTTATTAAAATACCATATACAAAATTAAAGGTTTTATGTACATCAAAATTTTCTATATTTTAATATTAAGTTGTGAGATGTTTCAAACTAGATAATATTTTTTTAGTATAAAGAATATAATTATTAAAGATAATTGTTTATGAAAATAGAATGATTCATCCTGGCCTGCACAACTTTGCTTTGCCAATATAGAATAATATACAAAACATTATTCCACAAACGTAATTATTTATTTGCAATAATATAACTTTCAAAGAAAAATATTTCCTCGTACTTTCGAGTCTGAGAATTCCTTATAAACTATTAACAGTGAAAATGTAATGTAAATAAGCTTTCATACATAAATTATTTAGAAACTAAACAAAGTTTCATAAATAATTCAAGTTTATAGAAGACTATATTAATAAGAACAAGACAAAACTTTAAAGTTGAAAGTGAAAAAAGTTTATAAAATTAAAAGAGATAAAAATATCTATCTATCTATATATATAAAAGAAAACGTATATGCTGACGTGACGTACAATGGAGGCCTCAACCTTCCCTTGAGAGTGCCACATGGCATCATAATGGAGATTTTTTAGTGTTTTTGAATTGTTTCCTTTTTTAATTAAATTGGGTTATTTTAGGAAAAAAGAATTTAAAAATAAATTTAAAATTTTTCTCTCATATTTCCTCCCATAATTTTTAAACGTTTATATCTTTTATATACGAGATTTTTTTAAAAAAAAATTACACCAAATTAACGAGCGTTTTATTATCTTTCCAACGAGTACCATAGTGCTATATAAAAAACGGAGAAAAAATCAACTATTTTTTGTGGGGTTTCGTTCATACAGGAAAAAAACACACAAAGTGTTTATGTTATCACGTAAAATTAGATTTTGTAGGGAATATGAGTTATTACTGATTAGAATACTATGAACATGCAATGATTGAGAGATTTTGTGGTTAGTTAACTTGAGCCATTTGCAATAGGTTATCACGTAAAATTAGATTTTTCAACCCCGGGACCCTCCCAGGGTAATCAGCTAGTAATTTTATAAAGGAAAACAAAGATGTTAAGAATGATTATGAAACTTATTAAAGCTTATAAAATATGTAATCTTTTTGTAAAATGGAAGTATAAAAAATAACAGTTGAAAATTCATTCTTAAAGTAATCCATCAAGTTTTGAGTCTTGAGAGTTGAGAGTTAGGGGGTGTTTGGGATTGATTATTCAAAACAGATTATGCGTTTTGGAAAAGCAGGGGTGGAGCTGCTTATAGATTATTGCGTTTTGGTAGCCTAAAAAACTGATTATCTGCGTTTTCAAAACGCAATCCAAACACTAGAAACTGATTATCTGCGTTTTCAAAACGCAATAATCTTATAATCAGATTTAAAACGCAGTCCCAAACACCCTCTTAACATATAGTTTAGAAAAATGATTTCCCAAAAAAAAAATAAAAAATAAAAAAAATAATAAAAAAAATCAAATTTAAAACGTGGAGGGTCTTGTCACTTTTTCAAAACTTGTTTTTCTCACTATTAAGTCTTCTTTTCAAATTTGAACAATACTAAATCTCTAGACATATACGTTTCAATTTATATCTATACTACTATATAATAGTTCTCTATGAGCAAGATAGTAAATTTCATTAAATTTTAGGACACATAAAAACATTGTTTTTGCATTTGGTATAAGTGTTAATGCATAAATAATTTTTCATTTATAATATTGTTCCTCTACATTTTAGCATTTAATAATGTAGTGTAATAAATAACAAACAATAATTTAGTGTTATTACATCTAGCATTTATATTTATAATGCAATAGTATTTTATAAAAGCTTGTAAAAAAACTTATTAACTTATATATTTTATAAAAGCTTGTAAAAAAATTATTAACTTATACTAAAAATAATACATAAAAATTTGACTAACATATTCAAACTCAAATAAAAGAGATAGGCATCGTCCCATTCGTGACTGACTCGGTCATTAGCAAAACCAAAATAATTGTTAAACAAGAATACATGATGACTTTTAGTTTAAAAGTTATTGTATATGTAATAAAAGTATACGGTTAAAAATTACAATCAAACAAATGTTGTGTTAATTAAGAGCAACACCGTGGCTATTGTGTTAATCAAGAGCAATCCCCTGGTTTCTTTAATCAAATGTCATGATTTCTTTGATCTGCGCATACAACAAAAACTTCTCCTTCACACCTATGGGTGTCTCATTAGACGAAACAATCGCCAACATGAGAAATGGCATATATACTTTCAGAGAATCTTCGGGAATATACCACAAAATCGACCAGTTAGTACTACAGGATGACAAACACATCCCACACGTCATTCTTTATTTTTTTATTGCTTTATTTAGAGTATTTAGCTACTTTTTTTCCAGAGACTGAAATCTTGTCTTCTGATTCAAGTTTTCAGTATTCTCCCGCATCAATTTTTATTTTCTATTCGTGCTTTCAATATCAAAGGACTTCCACCAAAATAATTATCACATAAGAATACATGATGAATTTTAGTTTAAAATTATTACATATGTAAGAAAAGTTTACGAGTGCAGTCCCGCCGCAACGCACGCGTTCCTGCTAGTATTAATAGAAAGATGTTGAATCAACATGAAATAATTGTTAAATAAAGTTCTTTAGAAACATTCTCTTATAACACTTTGGTTGTAATGTATGAATGAATATCCACCGTTATACGGTTTTACAATGTGATCTCTACATTGAAAGTGTGAAACTTTGGTGTGTAGTAGCGACGTGGAGGTGGTTTTGCTTCGTTTTGATAGTCCTCCTCCTTCTGATCCTTCTCCTCTTCCTCTCCTAATCTTGTGCCCACTACCCGACCCCATAAGCGGTACATTAGCCCACTTAGGACTTTTTCTCAACATCTCCCAAATCCTTAAATACGGGAACGGCCCGCGGGTATCTCTCATATCGTCCAAGGCTCTTGCCAACAAACCGTCATCACCATCCCTACTGCCCCTGTTGTCCTTACAACGTTGGTAAACCTCCGCAAACGAGTGACATTTATTATTTATGTCCGACTACTTTCCCGATATCGAGTCGTTCTCTCAATACTCCCCTCTACCCATGGCGGCAAAAAACAGCTCTCGAATCCGGGCCCAAAACAACAGGCTATGTTGATAGTTCGCTGCAAAAAAAATATTATACGATTAAAAAGTGTATATATACACACAAAATAAAAAATACTAACCAATATTATAAATATATATATATATATAAACACAAAAAAAATACTAACCAATATTATAAATATATATATATATATATATATAAACACAAAAAAAAAATACTAACCAACATTATAAATATATATATATATATATATATATATATATATATAAACACAAAAAAAATACTAACCAACTTCGGGATCCTCCGATATGTCGAGCCAGGCCCGCGCTAAAGCAAACTCCTCTTCTCTTTCCCAACGTTCTTGTTGCTTTTTTTGACGAGGAGCGGTAGCATCTTTCCTTTTATGCGAGCGTCTCCCGCGCCCGCGCCCCCGTTGAGAACCCTCGGGTTGACGTGGTTCGTTGGTCTCGACTTGAGTTTCTGGCACGGACTCGGGCTCCTCTTGAGAAACTTGGACATAGTTTGGTGGGGGAAAAAATTGACCCGCCATGTTTGGGCCCGAATAAAATTGACCAGGCATGCCAAGAAGTTGCGCGTATTGCATTGTGTTCGTGTCAAACTCGCCCCAATTGGGTGGCAGCGGAGTAGTAGTGTTTGGCCTCGTAGTGTTTGGTCTCGCACCCGGGCGAGCCGGGACCCCGAATGGTGAACCATATGGAAACATATTTTGTGTTTGATTGTGTTGTGGTGTGTGGTTTTAGAGATGATTGCGTTTGTTGTGTTTGTGTTTTATATAAAAAAGTGTGTATATATATATATATATATATAACTTCAAAAAATTACCGTTCAAAAAAATTAAAGTCCCCCAACGGTCAAATTTTTTGACCGTTTCTTTTCAATCGCGAGCTACGTGTCAACTCCCAATTGGGCCGCTTGATTTTGCTTTGGCGTTATTTATATAACGCTTGCCCCGGATTTAAGAAAATAGCGCCCCGGAGTAATGGTGTTCCGGGCGCTATTTTTTGATTTTTCAGATATATAACACCCCACTACGGGGTCTTACACCCTTAAAATTTCATGGCTATGGTTTTTTGAATATTTGTATAAAAAGGTGTACATAAATATCAATGCTACACTCTTTACTCATAAAGCTAAATCATAATTATAATTAATATAGTTTTTGAATCGTATTTAAGTCTTTCAAATCATGTTTAACATAATTTAACTTTTTTATCATGAAATAGGAATGGTGTGCCGATGCCCTCTTGGTCTACTGCATCAGATGTTTATCCCCATCATGGCAGTGCATGTTCAAGTTCCATTCAATAGGCAATAGATAGGTATTTTAATTATGTCTTTGCCTTTGTTAAAAAAAAATAATAATAAAAAATAAAGAGTAATAGCGTAATTTGAGGTAGAAAATAATGTAATTAGGAGTAGAAAACAATAAAAGCTAAAGTGCACTATGTAATGAGCAGAGTGACTTTCTATAGTATGAAAACAACCAACTCTTGAAGAAGGTCAAACTAAACAAATAACTTAATTAATTAAAGATATATGTTAACTCTTTTAAAAATTAGTCAAGATGTGTGGAATTCAAAGGTCAAAAGTATATGTATAGAAAAATAAAAATGTAACAATTAAATACTTCCAAAATTTCACCTTAGTACTTTAATTAACAACTTAATATAAAATGAAGCCATGTATTTATTATATTTAAGTTGAAAGCAAAGGTAACTTTATAAAATATTTATAAAATAAACAAATAAATAGAGAAGAAGTCTTTCAGTGAATGCCTGTTTTGGCACAAAATAATTAAAATACCTAGTTGTAACTCAGTCATTACCAACCTGTCATAGTCCAAATCAGCAAACATGTGTTGTCCATAATTTATACTAGAAAACAAAAACAAAAAATAATGCAGGCCCAACCCTTTTATACAACTGAGTAGTGGCTTGTGTAAAAAGTAAAGTTAAAAAAAACTTCCATTATAAAACCTCAACTGATACAAAAATTGTCCAAAATGTTACAATATGCAGAGCAGCTTTAGCAACAAGATGCCTACACTTTGATCAACCTTCTATGGGCACACTTCCACCGATATAACACGGCTTATAAAACCGATAATAACTTCATAATCATGTTACATAAAGAAACTAAAAGGAAAATCAATATGGAAGGGTAAAACTAAAATAAATCAAGCGGGTGTGGCTGTCGTCGTCGTGGCTGATTGGTCAGCCAGCCACTGCCAAACTCTCACTTCTCCTGTTCCATCTCCGGTGAAGAAAATATTAGGGCCGACGTGTATAGATCGAATCTCTTGTTTTGCATATATTTTCCCCCTTTCAGAAAACCTAATATTATAAGAACGAAAACAGTGATTATTTTGATTTATTCAGGTGCTGAAAACGATGGTGGGGCGTACCACTTGGTTTTAAAAAGCGTGGCGCGCGTACATGAGGGGTTGCTCTACACAAAACCAAATAGGCTTTATGTAAAACAAAAGGCTGCATTTCTTTTGGTTGTTTTAATCATATTCCTACGCACCCTAATGATCAAATTTGACCAATTCTGACCAACATGTGCATGATGCATCACCTCGCCCGGGCGCTTTCTGAAACCAAGGTGTACTAAAGTTCTATAGTAATAGATGTTGTAGAAGCTTACGATGGCAGGTCATATGCACGAACAGTGTTGTCATTGCAAGAGCAAAGCAGGACAGGCTTGGATTCTAGATCATGCATCCCACATAAAGTGAGCAGGCCCTACACAAACAAGGTAGAAGAAACATTATGATACCAACTCTCGTGATCTATGATGGGAAACAATAACAGTTTAAGGAAACAAAGTGTCAAATTTATGCATGCTGTGACTTCTCCTAAAGCCAAGGTCGCTAATGTTAATGGTTTATCTTGAAAATTTTCCATAAAAGAAATACCAGCTACATTTTTATAGAACCCAATCCAACAACGGAAAAAAATAGGAAACAAAAACAAAGCATACAAGCAAGACTGCATAAAATGGCACGCTCTATACAAGATCCTACTACAGAAGCAGGTTAAAGTATCTGGGATAATTTTGCAGTACATTTTCATATACGCGAGAATCTCATATATCCCCCTCTAAACCTTCATAATTTCAAATATACCCATTCATCATATGTATTTACTTGACAATTTTACCCTTGTCCTTCACTCAAAAAAGTCAAAACACTGCAACCAACCAGCATTTCAAGGCAACCTTGGCATTGGCATTTGGCAATGTCAACAAATACCGCTAGCACTCTCCTTCTCAAAAAACCTAGCATCCTCTAAACCTCTAACTCGACCTCCACTAACGATCGATCCAAACATATTCAATTTTCAGTTGACTGAATGTACAACAGATTTGAATCATTCGATTTCACTCATCAGTGCGTGAAGATACTTTGTTTTGATTCTTTTCTATGCAACTCTTTGCCTCGAAAACCTAATTTTGCTTTATTTATAGCTAATCGTGTATATAGCAAAACTAAGTGACTTTCTTGGAATGGAGTGATAGCAGTTCAGAATCTAAACTTGTTGAGCTTCAGTTGTGGTTTTTGATCTACCATTCTAGCCATGATTCGTCAGGGATTTTCCTAAGTTGTATTTGTATCTAGTTGGTTAAATAACAGATTCAGTTTCAGTCACTAATAGTAACAAGTGAAATTCCTTTGCCTTGATTATTATATGCAGAATTTACTTCCTCGTAATATACGTTCCTAAAAAGTTCAGGATTTTAACGGGCAATGTTAATTTTTTCTTCTTACACGAGGGGGAAGTGGTAGAAACAGAAGTACTCACCTAAACAGTACTCTACATTATATTAAAAGTCCTCACAACTATCTTTTGATATTTGTAATTTGTACCAAGTGATATAACTTAAAGACCCATTTGCAAGGTTGTATAGCATAGTTAATGTTAAATCTAAAAAGCCTACCCGCCTTCTATTTATCATATTACACACAAGATAAATCTATGTATCTAACAGAATATTCAGGAGATGGAACTTAAAAAAAAAAACAAGGAATATTATAAATCCAACATACATGTTCCTCGCTATGCGTGTAAGTTACTTCCAAATTCCCACTGTCTGCAGCCGCCCACACCTACATGAGTAAGCAAATTAAGCAATCATTAGAGAAAATTATGATTATCAACCTTTTCAAGAGAGTATAAAGTCATAGTGCAAAAACCTTTATTGTTTTGTCTAGTGAACATGATAAAAGAAACTGATCCCAGCAAAGAACTGACATCACAACATCATTATGATCTGTCAACGTCTGTAGGCACTGCAAATTCTCAAGGTTCCAAACCTAGAAACAAGTCATGCAGATAGAAGTCAAGACTTAAATAAATACTAAGTTCATAACTGTTAATTTGACACGGTGGTGACAAAGTACAGCCTGAATCGACCCATTTACCCATTTTCCTAAAACCGTTTGAGCAATTGTTCTTCTCAAGAAGATAACTAAAAAGCTAAATAATGCCCACTTAACCAGTTGGTGACAAAGTACAGCCTGAATCGACCCGTTTACCCATTTGACCAGTTGGTGACGAAGTACAGCCTGAATTGACTGTTCACACATTTGCCTAAATCCATTTAAACAATTTTCCTTCCAAGACATAAAACATCACCAATAGTAATACCATGAGAAGGCTCACTCACTCGTATAGTTTTATCCATAGAACCAGAGTATAATCTATTAGCTCCAACAACAAGTGTCACGACAGCTGAGGTGTGCCCTTGAAGTGACGCAGCTGGTTCAAAACAGTTGGTCGCAGCATTATACTTCCATGCCAATATACTCCCATCCTGTATCAAGCCTTACATTTTCAAACAAACCATACTAAACCCATCTTTAAATCAGATCTCATTGTTCAAAAGATTTACCTGTGTACCAGCAAGCAGTAACTCACTGCCTACAGCCATAGAATAGACTTGCCCAACGGGTCCATTAAGGCTCAGCTCGGCAGAAGTTTGAACATTCCATGCCTAATAAGATAATCAGAACATAATATTAAGCTAACTTACAGAATTATATCAAGATTCAAGAAACAAGATTATTTAAGCGAGTTTACAATATTACTTTGACAAGATTAGGCAAACCAACAAACATCCACGGGCCTTCACTGAGCATACATCCCACTTCACCACTCAAATTAATAACCCCTGCACACTACAAAGAAGCCAAAAGAGATCACAATAAATAAATAAGTCAAACTGAAACCAAACAAATTATTAACAAGTTATATATTTGTGTCGCTCTGCAGCGTTTTGATCCCAAAATCCAATGCACGAATCATATATGCGAGGCATTCATTACTAAAAGTATACTAAAAACTATTTACACAGAATACTTTAACTTGTTAACTTTTAAATACTAAAATATAAAATATTCTCCTAATCTACTGTCGGATTTGTTCACTTAATGGTCTAATATGTTCAACAACTCAAACTCATTTCTCAATCAATCGTCAAACTTGCTCAATCAAATCTAAGAATCTCAGACACATTGCCATCGACTGTCTTATTTATCCAGTTAATTGCATCACATGTGCATCATGTAACGCACGTATTATGCACTCCCGACGCAGACATATTAAAACCAAGCAAATACATAACAATAATGAACACATAGCAACCTGTCCAGATTGGCAATCCCAGACCCTCACAGTCTCATCCCTACTTCCCGTATACAGTTTATCCGATCCAGCCGGTAGCGCAATCCCGCTAACAACCTATCAACCAACCAACAAAAAAAAATACAACTTTAACACAACAAAATCAACAAAACACTCAAATCCAATCCAAATTACAAACAAACCTTCTTATGCCCTTCAAGCTGTGTCAACATTCCAAAACCACCAGTACACCAAGAATGCAAATACCTACACCTCTCTCCAAAACTACAACTCCCTTGTACCCAAAAATTACAAAGCTTTTCTTTCTTAACAACACCACCACCTCCTCCTCTACTAATATTAATATTATTATTATTATTATTTATAACATTTCCTCCTCTTCCACCACCACGTCCCCACCTAGCAGCAGTAGATCGTTGATTACCATTATTATTATTATTATTATTATCAAACCCATGAGGCCGTTTAGACGACGTCGTTCCATTAACCGGACCCGAAAGCTCCCTGTGCAAAAAGGGGCAAGGAAAGCGGGTACAATTACCGGCTCGCCAATGATAACAAACCTTCTGGTTACGATTATCTGTCGGTTGATTGGGTCCTAGTCTGTTGAAAACACGCTTTCCGTTATCGAAATCCATGTGTATGGTGTATGTGTGTGATCATTACACGAACCAATTGGGGTGGAAGATGAAATTGAGGATAAATTGGTGTATAGGGTGAATTGGTGTGAATTGAAGGATAATTGTTTTGGGGGTTAGGGTTTTGTATGGAAGATTAAGAACCCTAATTTTAGGATCAATTAAAAAGATGGATGATGTTAATATTATTAGTCAGCGTTGGATGTACTCTATTGTGTAGAGTTAGAGTCACGTGCGGTGTTTTTGGATGAGTTAGGATGGAAGAAGGCAAGTTTTATGAATAGCCATATGTAATTTGGGGATGAGAGGATAATTAACAACTTTAATCATATTTTGATTAATCTAAACAGAGTTAAATTAGGAAAAAAAACGTTCAAAAAATTAAATCGAAAACAACAGACATAATACGAACCCTGATTTTTTATCGTTTCAGTTCGATTATACGTTCAGAATGACTCCACAATCAAAATAACAAAAAACATTCGATTACAATGAACGAATGAAAAAATTAGAAAAACAGAGATTTACAATGGGATGATTAATCATACGAAAAACATACAATTATGAATAAACGTTTGAAATAGTTGTCAAATACTTTCGATTTTGTTTCAATAAGTATGATTAAACATAAAAATTAGGTTAAAAAAAAGTTGCAGACGAAGTTTGTGAAATCAGAAGCTTTTAAACACACATTCATATGTTTAAAACGCATGTTGTAAATGTTAGACGCACATTGAAAAATAATGTGCGTTTAAACTTCATTTGATGGGACAAAACAAAAAAAACAAACGCACGTTCATATGTTTTAAACGCACGTTATACTTCTGAAAATATTGAAAGCCAGCTTTGGAAAAAATTGAAACGCACATTTAAAACACTTTAAACGCACCTTTTATAATATAAATCCAAGCTTTTCTCAAACTTCAACATATACACGTGCGTCTTTAATGTACTAAAAGTAGTTTAATAAAAATAACTAAATTAAACCTAAAACTAGACACCTAGTAATACTCTAGACTCTCTAAAACTAAACTACTGACAGGCAAGCGAACCTATAGACTCTAGTAAAGCTAAAGTAAGTCCGGATATCGAACCCACGAGACTCTAATAGAAAACAGTAACTAGACTCGAAAACTTATCTAAAACTAAAATAAAGTGATTTATTAATTAAAAGGGGGGGGGGGGTTACTAAAAACTAATTTGCAATAAAAATAAAGATTAACTAAGGGTAACTATACTAAACTAAAAACGATAATTGAGCTAAGCTGAATTCAGATGATGATAAGACACTACCTAGACCAGACTCCTAACTATGCCTAATAAGCTTCTATGGTTACGAAACTGATTTGGAACCGGGATCTTAAAATACTAAACATCAAGAATATACTAGACACCCTCGAGCCTTCTCAAGGGGAAACCCTAGAATATTGTTGTGCTGTTAAACTACCGGTTGGAGTACAAACCCTCACAGGTTATCTAACTCTTATGATCGAGTACCCGCTAGACAATCTACCTCACAGCGCGAAAGCCTCAGTACACTAGGTGTAAGGGGTAATTATTGAAGCCTAAATCTAACTTGATATGCAAGAACTGAAAGGGAAACTAGGTAGATCTTCTCACAAAGCCTCTAACCTAGCAATCTAACAACCTAGACATACCAACAAGTCCTCACCTCACAGCTATTGAACTTGGAAGAATGCCTGAAATCTTCTAACCACCAAATATCACTCCTATGGTAAACTCGCGACTATTGACTATAAACTAGTTCGTACACAAAGTCTACAACCTAACTAGCACTCATACATGAAATACATTCACAAAAGTGCAAGTGGGGTGAATAAGTGACAATAAGAAAATAATAAATACGCACATACACCAGACTTAGAGAAATCAAAATCTTTACTGAATCATAAATCCAAACAAGTTCCAAAAAACCATAGAAAACGCAAATCAAAACATAGTATTTGTCTTAGTCTAGGTAGCTATAAGAGTTTAGCCACAAAACATAATCAAAACAGAAATTAAAAGGTTCATAATATCAATCAACATGAGTTTGAATGAGAAAAAACTATGAAACAACTAAACCGAATGATGAACACCCGAGGAAGTCGAAACTCTAGCTTCAAATCTCGAACCTTGCCCTTTTTCTTGCCTTGGAATCACCTTGAGCAGCTCTATTTTCGTCCAAAAGTCAAGAATGAAGCATAATATCACGATTTAGGGTTTTTAATTCGCTTTGGGCTTGAAAAAACACTATTTTGGGCTTCCTGATGGCAATCGCGTCACACGACGGAATTCTGGGTAAAGTGGTCGTGTGACACGATGTGTGATACCCCGCAATTTCAGGTTCTCACTTTAACTAAACTCTAGTTACATTCCTTGCATTCTACTTACCTAGGGTTATCTAGATAGGACACACGTTGCACAGTTATAGGTTAATAACTGCATGAAGTGGTAATTCGGGGAATTACCATACTGTATACATGATTAGTGAACCTCGGACGTTGGTGAACAATGAAGTTAAATAATTGTGAATTAATTGATTGAGATTGATTGCGATTACATGCTTTTATGATACTCTGTGAAACTATGTGCAAACTGTAGGTGATTACGTGAACTTAAACCGAATACGTTAATAAAAACCATAATGGATGGACCATTAGGATGGTTGGGGTCTTAACACATGGGGTTACACTTGTTATGGTCCAAAATAGCGAAAACATCGAAGGAAACGGGCAGTACAACAAAGCAGGACGCCCGGAGCAAGCCGGGGAGCTGTGAGCGGCCGCTCACAGGCTCCGCGCGGCTGCTCACGGGTGTCTGTCGAGCCCAAACCGCCTTAAACCTCTATTTAAGCAATCTTAAGCCTCATACAACCCCTAAACTCAACCCTAATCGCCCCCTTACACCTAGTTACGAAAATATCAGTCTCTAACACCTGCTAAGGCTCAAGAACATCGATCGGGAAGCTTGGAGAGCATTTGGTTGATTGTTTTGAAAGGCTTGCGGTATAATCTTCAATCTTTTGTATTTTAATCTTCTTAAATATGTTATAAAACCTTATAACTAAGTTTTTCCAGGTCTGAAACCTTTTTATAAAGATTAAAACTTGAAGTTTATAAAGATTGAATTGGTTAAACATAATCCTATGCGATTAGTAATTGATAGGTTGCATGATTATGCATGTTCTTGATGTTTTAGACTCCTAGGGTTTATGAATGATGATGTTTATGATGTATCATTAGGGTTTTGATTAGATGTGGCTCTTATTAATGTTATATGATGATTATTAGGTGTTATTGATTGATAATATGCAACTAGGGTTTGATATAATTGATAATATTGAATGATTAGAATCTGGACAGAATCTGAATGTCGATTTGTAGTGGCTGTTACATGACCTTAAAGTATTGATTTTAATCGATTCTTTGCATGAATGGATTATACATGGTCTTAGCTTTTTAGAATGGGTAAAATCATCTGATTTGGATATCGTTTGATATGTTTTTGGAATTTTCTTTGAAAAAAGGTCATATCAGATTTTCGGATTAACAAACTGAGACAACTTTAGACAATCATAACTCGAGTTTTACAAGGAATTAAACTATGAAATTTGGACAGTAGGTTAACATTGGAATGACTCGGCTTTTCCAAGTGGATTCATCCCGTTTGGATGAATACATGATTTTTGGGAATATTTATACTAAACTGATCTGTTGTGTGTAGTTTCTGGACATATCTGTGATGTACGATTTTTCATAATTTTTGTGTTTGATTTTTAGACAAAAAAAAATATTGGTTAACAAACGAACCCCAAAGAATATTTAGTAAAAATTTGGGAGTTTAATTCATTGGTTAGGTATTTTAAATAAGTTAGTTTTCATGGCGCATAATCTGTCATAAAAACGCAGATTGTGTATTATGTGTTTATGTGACTAATTGGAGTCCTATGTGGTATGTATTTGATATGTAACTGAATAGGCACTTATATGAGATGCATATGAAGTGTAAAACTAATGATAACCAATATATTCACAAACGGGTCCGTAGAGTTTACTTATGCATGTAGGATCATTAGGTGTCACTTAAACGATTTTGAACATTTAAACGTCTTGGACAAACGGGTTATACGGTGTAATGATATTACACATATACTCAAGTCGGTAGCACACCCTACTTTGGAGTTTGGATTTATTTGCTTGCATACTAAGGTGAGTTTCACTACTTTTTCTCAAAAAGCATGCGTCTCAGGGTGAGACAACTTTGATAAACGTTTTCTAGTCCGGTTTGGGACTACTGGAACATTGACTCTTTCGGAGAGTCCGTTACGAATCCTCGGGGAGGATTGCGCTTGATCAGTTTAAAACTTATTGGTCCTTTGTGAACTAAACACTCTATCACTTGAAAAGTCCTTGCACATTATTGGGTTAATCGCTGGGAGCGAACGGGGTATTAGTTGATAGCGCTATTAGGTTGTGCAGCACCCTCATGTTTGCGATGCTGGGAGCATGGGCATGAACTTCTGACCACACTTGAGAACTAGTGTTGATAGACACTAGTTATCGAGGCAAATTATTATACTACTGAAGGTGTCCTAATAATACTGTTTAGTTGCAATGAGTGGGTTAGCTACCCCTGACACGCTTAAACTGATATCACATGAACATTTTGGTCTGGAGGACCTACGCTTTTACTTGGTCACGTGGTTTTGGAAACCAGCGCATTTACTTACTCATTTTCTTTACTTAGTGAACTCACCAACATTGTTTGTTGAACCATGATATACATGCTTTTGCAGGTAGTTAGCTTCCGGTGCCACAATTAGAAAGCACTACACACTTCACTGCATTTGAGTCTGAGGCATACACCTAAATTATAGATCATGCTTTTACGTTTTCTTTCATATGGTTTTAATTTGGGCACGTTGTTTTGCGCATGGTTTAAGAAGGTTTAAATTTGGTTTACGCTTCCGCAGCTTAACTAAACTTGGTTTTTGAAAACGGACTAAATGGTTTGGGTATTTAGAGTTCGTTCATATGACTTATGGCTATGGGATCCTTGTATGTCATGCACCTCACGATATAAACTCCGTAGTGGAAATTTGAGGGTGTGACACGATGCACTCAAAACTGACGGGGGCATGCAAGGGTAATTATCTCAACTTAGACTTTTTGCTGAATCTAAAAGGCTCCGCGTCACGTGACGGGGTGCAAGGAATTCGGTCGCGTGACACGACGGGGTGATTTTTTCAATTTTATTTATTTTTATCTTCTCTTTTCACTTGTGACTCATCCGGGACCTCGTAAAAGCACCGTTTATGTATAAATTTGCCTCTTTTGCCATTCGGATTCCTGTGACACATAAAATACTAAATAGAAACTGAAAAATATATATAAACGACACACACTGACTCGATAACGACGCAAAATATGTACAAATAACCGATGTATTTTGCAATACATCAAAATCCCCACACTTATGTTTTTTCGTCCCTGAAAAAGAATTATGCTATGGAATCACAGTTAGGTTTACATCGGGTTTCAAAACATAGGTTACTTAATTAATAATCTACTAACGTGTTGATTGTGATTGCAGGTATACTGATCCTTTTTAACCCAAACCGGTTTCCAAGCCCCTTTTAATTATGTTAAGTTCATGTTGATTAGTATATCTAGGGTCTCACTCCAAGGAAGCCACAGTTCCTCCTAATCCCGCCTCAAGCTTATGAAGCTAAAGGAACGACCAATTGACCATTTCCCAACCGTCTTATGTAAAAAGCCAAGAGAATTTAAAATCACATTTTTTTCTTCTTCTTTTTTTTTTCATCTCAGCATACTTAACTCAGAGGGTGTGACCAATCCAAGTCGCTATCTCAGTGGCCAGACACCTTAAGCTTCAGTATTTTCGCTTTGATTTCTAATTTATTCATGAGCGATTTTTTAGATATTTATTTTTAGACAATCCTAGAGGGAGTCGAGTCCGGAGTCACTATCCCTAGAAACGACACCATTGGCCTTGCCCTTATTTTATATCCAGCTCTTTTTTTTTTTCAAAGTGATTAGAAATTCTAACGGTTTTAAACTTATAACGGTGCTTTTTATACTATTTTTGGCGGTTTCGGTCTCCCCGTTTCTCCTAGATGAGAACCCACAAAATAGCCTAACATAATTAATTTATTACTTTTCAAAGGAAATCTTTCTACCAGTTGAGCCTACCCACATATCCAAAATGAGACACGTTTTCAATCAATTTTAATCTCTTATTATACATACTATTTAAAAACCAGACACCTAACTTTATCTATCATCTTCCATATTTTATATAATGCAAACTTCAAAATCAGGGACATTTTTTCAAATTTTTTTAGAGAAATCTATAACCGACACGGTCCATCCCCACACTTAAATTTTGCATTGTCCCCAATGCAGGAATGGACAACTGACTCAAACACAATAAAAAAACTGACACTGAACAAAAAGAAAGACAAAAAAGAAAAGATAAAAAGTAAAAGATTTAGCTGGAAATATAACAAGACTGTCATGTGCCAGTCTAATCCAAAAATATGCCCTCCAATTCAAACGTGCTCAACAAACAATTCCAAATTCTCACCAACAAACGAAGCGGCCAAATATTTTACCAAACACACATAATCACATCATAGCCAACATATATATATATATATATATATATATATATATATATATATATATATATATAAAGTGCCAACCTGCCAACCCATGTCCCAGAGCATGTCACAAAATATCAAGTTTAGTACAGACCATGATCAAATAAAAACATCATCAAAAGAAAAATAAACAAAAGATATAACCAGATGATCATGCTGCACTCGTATCCCCACACTGCTCCTAATCACCCTATGGATCCTGCTGCTCTGGTGCTTTGAAAAACTCTGGTACGCCCAAATTCAATGCCCCCATAATAAACCTGAACGCATCGTCCTGCCTGCGCTGGCCCTCTGCCTGTGCTCGCTGACCCTCAGTAATCAGCTCTCTCAACTCCCTAATCTGCCTATCAGTGCGCTCAGCTAATGCCACTAGAGTGAGTGGTATTGGTGGTGGCTCTCTGAGAGGATACTGACGACCTGACAACTCGTGTCTCTGTCGAGGTCTCTGTAATCTGGTAGGGATGCTAGCCTGAAGAGTAGCTGCTGCTGCTGCTGTACCCTCTGGAGGTAATACCTGAGGTCCTAGTGTGATAGCTACCCATTCAGGCGGGTCAGTGCTAGTAATGATACCCGCATTCCTCGAATCCTTCAAACCATAATACCCTTGCTTCTTAGGTCCTATCACTAACTTGTGTTCAGTATACGGCCCTGGCTGCCTCATCACATTCAAGTTTTGAGCTATCTGGGTGATGTACGGGCTCATATCCAAACCTGCTCGCGACCCACCTCTCCCCGGCCTCAAGAACGACCAAGCCATAACACTAGCCAAATTTGCCTCCCGGCCTTTCACCATACAGTATAGACAAAACAACTCAACCCAATTCACTCTATTTTCAGTCGACTTCCTTCCCACCAAAGTGCAACCAAGAACCTTAATAATGTACCTGTAAACGGGATCCCGAATCGCTGACCCTGCCAACCCACCTGAGTATGGAACATTAGCAATCGAAATGAGGGTTATGTGAGGTTATGAGGCATGATGATCATCTTACCATTAATGTGAAAGGTTTGAAAGGGACTTAAGCTTGTTCTTCCTTGATCTTAGCCGATGGGTGTAGGATCTTGTTATCCAAGGAAGGTTTGACTTGTATAGATGGTTTTGCATGTTTTGTTTTGGTGTTAGAAAGGGTATAATGACAACTAGCACATAATCCTTTTTTTTTTTTTTAACGGCAAACAAATTAAACCCGAACACTCTTAGGGCACCCTTTCGGCAAATTCAAGTACTCCGAAAGTACTCGAGTTGTCAAACATCAATTCCAGGAAAAACCGGGTAACCCACCTGTCCGTAAGCACGACGATGAAATTATCAGTAAAACACGTCTAAAAAATCGAACCCAGAGCCCTCTACTATTATTATCCATCAATGCTTGCAATAATAGAGAAATTGGTCGGCATTGGCGCAATTTTTTTTTTGATGTGGTTATAGTTTCTACACGCACAACGTCTAACATTCAACAACTCATTATCTTCTTCTTCTTCTTCTTCAACCATCAAAAAAACCTGTATCACCATAACCAACCACTCCACTTATAATGGAACTCCTTAAATCCCCATCCTTCATCTCCCCTCCAAACCCCAACAGCCTCACCACAATCAGACCCACCCGATACAATCACCGAACCCGGGTCTCAATCAAACCTCCACCACCAG
Source organism: Ambrosia trifida (assembly GCA_028751855.1). Lineage (NCBI taxonomy): Eukaryota > Viridiplantae > Streptophyta > Magnoliopsida > Asterales > Asteraceae > Ambrosia > Ambrosia trifida. The sequence goes on from CM054130.1 coordinate 109,325,294, forward strand.
AATTCGACTTCAGGACCGATATTCTAACCGGGTCTCGGGCCTTAGTTGCTGAGATGCATCCTGAATTACTCGATTTAGCAGATGAAGGGAGCTTGGTTGTTATTGGGAAGAGCCAGTATGGTCCTGTACCAGCTTGGAGGACTGAGTTTGTGGAGCCTGAGGTTATTTGGTTGGTTGGGACTAATCATGTGTCCGAAAAATCGGCTGTTGATGTTGAACGAGTTGTGCAGGCTGTGAGGCCTGATAATGTGGTTGTTGAGTTATGTAGGAGCAGGTAATTGTGATTTGGGTCCCTTTTTGTTGATGTTATGTTGTTTTTAAGGTTTGTGTTGGGGTGTTCATGGTTCGGTTTGTACGGGATAGAGATAAATAGTTAGCATTAGGTATTGACTAGTGAATTAAAAAACCGAACCGTTACTAATAATTTGTGCAAATCATGCCCCCTTTTCAAGCCCCACTCCCCGTAGTCTAATTATAATATTGTTAAGCAAAGTTAATAATGTGTATAGTACAACTTATAAAAATAAACGATTTGGTTGTATAGGGCCATATCCTACGGCCCGGTTCAGTTTTTCTGACTAGTTTTTAGTATAAATTGTAAACTGAACCGTTTGGTAAGGTTTGAAAATTTCTAAAATGACAAAATGTAAAATTGTCAAATAACCAACCGAGTGAAACTAAACCTATGGCGAATTCGGGCGGTTTCACACTTTCATGATTTTAAACCAAACCATGAACGTCTTTCTGTGTGTTTTTTGATAGTTAATTTTCAAACAACCCATTGCGTGAAACTAGTAATAATGGGTTTTGGCGGTTTCACGGTTTCAAACTGAACCAATAACACTTTCTGTGTGTTAATTTTAAAGAAACCGACTACTTTATGTGTGTTTAGAATAGTTTAAGCTGCTGAATACCTAAGCTTGTTACAGGATTTTCTTCTATCCATGGCTTGACTAGACTTGTTACAGACATCATTTTCAGAGCAGGAATTATGTACACCTCAACTGATGATAGCGAGGCCGGACCAATGCTGAAGTCCAACCCCTTTTCATTATCTGGTTCCGGGCTCTTTGGAGCCGTTGGTCGCAGCATCAATCTTGGTAACCATCCAAGCATTTCTCCTTTGATTTGCAGCTTAGTTTTCTTGGCTACAAACCAAATTAACGGGCTTTGTTTGACCTAACAGGTGGTCAAACAGCTCTTGCATTACGCCTATTGTTGGCAACATTTTCTTCAAAGATTTCCTCAAACATCAATCGCCCTTTTGGGGACGAGGTAAGCAGTGTATTATGTATACACACACATGTAAATGTATGTATGTATTTGCACCTTCTCAGATGACCTTTTTTATACAGTTTCGGGCTGCACGAAAAGCTTCTGAGGAAATTAATGCTCAAGTTGTATTAGGAGACCGGCCTATAGAAATAACGGTATGCAGCTCTATCCAGTTTATTTTGTGTTACAATGTGATTGTAAATCTGTGGTGTTTTTTTATTCACACTATTGTTCTTTATTTTAGCTCGAAAGGGCGTGGAACTCGCTAAATTGGAATGAAAAACTAAGCCTCATTACCTCAGTTCTTCGTGGCATAACATCTGCAGACCAGTCAAAGATAGACATTAAGGTGTTGTATCTACTTGTTTAAGCGGTTTCAGTCACATAGTAGTACATTAGAGAGGTGGTGGGATGTGCGGGTTTGGTATAGGATACTTTTGGTACGGGTCAAAACAGCTCGTGTAAAGTTTTTTGACCCAAAACACTTGTTTTATTCTTTTCTCGTGTAAAGTTTTTTTATACTAAAGTAACTTTTACAATGTTAGTATCTTTTTAGCCTAGAATGTCAAGCTAATCTTCAGTGTCATGTTCCAGGAATCAACCACAGAAGACACTGATTTTCAACTTTACGAGCAATTGAGTTTCTCATATCCGTCATTGCTACAACCTTTGATCCACGAACGTGACACTGTAAGTTCCTTTTTCATTTTCAGTCAATAACGATTAACTAGAGGAGGCAAGACCGACAGGGGGGGTAAAGGGTCAACAAGGTCAGTTTTTAGTACACGTCAGTTTGGCCTGAAAACACTTTTGTCAAATTTTGAACCTTTTCTGTAATAAATACTTCGTTACAATAACTATCTAAATCTTTCAAAGTACACTTCAGCCGACTTTCAAGTTTCAACTTGTTTGATCTAGTTAGTTTACTGAGACCTGTTTAAGTTTTAGAATAACACAAACTCGATTTCTTGAAATGTTGACCAAGTTTTGAGAACTATGGTATATTTGTTCAGTACATTGCTTGGTCTTTGAAGCGAAGCAAGGCAGTAAGAAACAGTAAGAGGGTGGTAGGGGTAATCGGAAGAGGACATTTGAACGGTGTGATTTATGCACTAATCTCGGATCTTGGAGACTTGCGGTTTCGTGATCTTGTTGGAGAGAGGCCCTCGACTGGCGGGTCTTTGGTCGAAACGATTGGCAAAAGCTTGGTGAGAGACACGATAATCGGGGTTGTGATATGGGCTTTGTATGAACAGTTCAAGAACTGATGCATACAAAATGGTATGCTAAAGGATTTCACGAGTCAACATTGAAGATTTTGACTCTGTTTTGTGCAATAAGATCGATTTATTATTTTTTTACTTGATTAAACATGGATATATGATTGCAGTAAATAATTATATGTTTAGCAAATATGTTAGAAACGGGAACTACCAATTTCAAGTAGGTAATAAACATCTTTATATTTGCTATCATCTATTTTTTTGGTCCTAACTTGTGGTTAGACTCTTCAAAGAGTCTCTCAACTATATGCAACAATTTTTGGTAATGTATTTATCACAATTTACAATTCCAGATTCATACCTAAATACCTCAATGGTTGGAACATAAAAACCCAATCATGATGCATATTTACCCTAAATCCTGTGGAATCTAAAGCCATTATGCATACTAGTGGGTAGCCCACGCGTTACGGCGGAGTCGACAATACGCGGTAGGAACATGATATGCATCGGACATAAGTATTTTGCATGTATTTTAACTGAGTATCTTTTCGCCTTTCAAGGAGATAGCATGTCCTTCTTCACTTGCAATATTGCTAATGCAAAAAGATCACCTTCAAATGCATTGCTAAAGGAGTTAGATTGTAAACAAACACATAATATTGCGATGAATAATATTTCTTTTTGGAGTATTAAAAATATACATTTGGGTAAAAATATGTATATGATATGAGGAATTTGAGCAAGTTATTCCCTTTTGTATCCATTTGGGTAAAACCGTAAAATACTACTTGTAAATGTAATATTTAAATATAACAGTGTCAATAAATCAAATTAAAAAATATATAACATTCAAAACTCAAAACTCAAAGCATGTAGGTAGGTTTCATTGTTTTAGCCCTACACTATCATAAGGATAAAAAAATTATATTGCTTTCTGTTTAACTACCTAAAAATTGAAGGACCTTATAGATGATGAGAGAATCAAAAGCATCAACATCCTAACATTTTGTTTGCTTTATTTGCCATCATTTGGAGTCATGTTTCAAGTGCTAGAACAAACAACTCATACTAACATATTTAAATCATAGGGTCAGGACTCACGAGTAAAAGCAAGCTTATTGTAGTGAAAGAAGATGTGAACCCAACCAGACTTCTGTAAAGTAACCTACAAATTCCGTGTGCTTCTCATTAATTTACATATAATTGATCCTAAGACATGTACATTAAATAATTATTAACTAAGCATTTTTCAAGTGGGTTGGAAGTATAAGCAAGGGTGTATCACAAAGGTAGATGCAAAAATAATGAAGGATAACTTGATTGTGAATTTTTGATAATTTAATTAAATAAAGTTACCACATTGGAAGATGTAATAATTCAATGTAGATACAAAAATAATGAAAGATAACTTGATTGTGAATTTTTGATAATTTAATGAAATAAAATTACCTATGGGCATTTCGGGAAGAAAAGTGGTAAAATTTAGGAAATCGTAAAGAAATCCTTGGTAATCTTAACTTTAGACAATTTGGACATATTTGCTCATATCTCCTCCTTTATAATGTAGTATAGAAGTATAGATATAGATAAAACAAAGTAAACTCAAAACTACATAATACTTAAATGTATAAAAAATCTAAAAATAATTGAGTTAAATGTCAATTTTGTCCCTGATGTTTGGTCCAGTTTGTCACTTCAGTACAAATTTGTTTTTCCGCAATTCAACACCTGAGGTTTGGATTTTTTTTTTTTTTTTTTTTTTTTTTTTTTTTTTTTTTTTTGCTATTTTCGTCTTTTTCACTAACTCAGTTAAAAACTGACGTTAAGGTTAGGGGTAGGGGTAGGGGTTGTCATTTTGCCACTTTAATGAGGGCCAATTTAGACATTTCATCCTATGATTATTTTAATTAAAAAAAATCATCAGTCATCTTCTTCCCCCTTTTAAATAAAAACCTAATTATTAAACCTAATTTAGACAACATTCCTCACCTACCACCATTACCCAATCCACCATCCCCATGGCAACAGCCACCAATACAACCACCGCTTAGTCCACCAAACACAACCTCTCTCTCTTCGCCACTCACCACATTAACAACAACAACACTCCATGTTTCGCTACTTCCGCTGCAACACCTATCACGAAGAACTCGAATTCCACTTCTGCAACACCTCTCTCTCTCTCTCTCTCTCTCTCTATCTATTTGTGCTTCTTCTGACTCCACAACTAAACCCAAACCCCCGTCATCATTTTCCTCCGAATTAAAGCCCTAGGTTGGGCCCAGGAGCTTGAAACATTCCTCACAGGTGAACACCACCATCGTTATTCAGATTTAAAAAATCGTGTCAAGTGATGGCGGTAATGGTTAAACGGGTTGCAGGTTTGGTGAAGATTGGTCAAGATTTGATTTTTATTATTTGGTTTTAAAATCTTGGATTTTAATCATAGTTACCTAAATCGCTAAGATAGATGCGTTTTTCGTGCTGGATCGTGATGTACCAGATCGGAAGTCGTAGCATACCAAATCGCAAATTCCAATCGATCCAATCGTTATGTGGTACGCTCATGGGATCGATTTTATAGGTGTGTGGATCGTATCGGAAACGCGAATGGTATGGCGTTTCCTATGTACATCTGCGGATCCAGAGGGGATGTTTACGAGTCTTTTTTGAAAGTTGGGTAAAATCATGACCGAGATCCTTTTTTTCCGGCCGGAACACCGGCGGCCTACTGAAAGTCTGAAACGAAAGAGACGAAGGGGATGTTTACGAGTCTTTTTATTAACTTGTAAATATATAATGCCGTTAAAAAACTTGAAAAATTATTATTTAATTGGGTTTTCAAGGCTAGTGTGCAATAAAGGTAAATTGCAATTTCAAGAAACACGAATCTCCTAGTTGAATTGATTAAATACGTAAATATAAGAATTATCATAAAGATAATGAAAGTTTATTTGTCTATGCCGTTCAAAAAAAAAAAAACTTTGAATATATTTTTTTGTTATTACATTGGCTAATTTGTTTCTTTATTTGATAATTTATAAATATAACTATAATATATTTATTGGGTGTACCGTATTTGATTAATGTGTTTTTGTAATGTAAAAACAATTAGTTTTACAAAGTTTTTAAAACACAAAAAATTTAATTAGTGAATTTGGTAATTTATGTTTTAATTTCCATGCATAATAACATGTTATATCTTATGTTTATGTTTTCTTTTTTCTATTTGGAATGTTATATTTTGGTTGTGGTAATTTGGATCAAGGGTTTTGGATTTATGAATTTGGTAATATATGTTTTAATTTGGGTACACCGAATCGTATTCGATAGTACATCGTACCATTTCGTACCGAAATGAACCTACCCCCCTCCGTACCGAATACGTGGGCTCTAGCGAATTGCGTGTTGATGCAACGCGAGAAGGTTATTGCCTCTGCTTCTCGTCAACTCAAGGTTCATGAGAAGAACTACACTACTCATGACTTGGAATTGGGTGCGGTGGTTTTTGCGTTGAAAATCTGGAGACATTACTTGTACGGTACCAAATGTGAAGTATACACTGATCACAAGAGTCTTCAACATATTTTCGACCAGAAAGAGTTAAACATGAGGCAGCGTCGCTGGGTTGAATTCCTGAACGATTATGACTGTGCTATTAAGTATCACCCTGGCAAGGCGAACGTTGTGGCGGACGCCTTGAGCAGGAAGGAATCTGCGAAACCTCGTCGTGTTCGAGCTTTACAGCTTACCATTCATTCCACTTTGCCTAACCAAATTCGTTCTGCACAACTGGAAGCTTTGAAGGAGGAAAAAAGCTGAAACGATGCATAGTGCGGACAAGCACCTTGAGCTTAGGTCTGATGGCCTACATTATTTTGCAGAGCGTGTTTGGGTTCCTTTGTTCGGGGATTATGGGATCTTGTCTTGGATGACGCTCACAAATCCCGATATTCTGTTCACCCAGGCTCCGATAAGATGTATCAGGATTTGAAGATACTTTATTAGTGGCCAAACATGAAGGTTGATATAGCATCATACGTGAGCAAATGCTTGAATTGTGATAAAGTCAAGGTGGAGTATCAGAAGCCGTCTAGTCTCCTGCAACAACCAGAGGTTCCAGAATGGAAGTGGGAACGAATCACGATGGATTTTGTCACCAAGCTACCGAAGTCACCAAGTGGTTACGATATGATTTGGGTGATTGTCGACAGGTTGACAAAATCGGCGCTTAAGGAAACTGATGGGCTCGAGCGGTTAGCTCAACTTTACCTTAAGGAAGTGGTTGCTCGGCACGGGGTGCCTATTTCTATTATCTTTGATCGTGATTCTCATTTTGCTTCGTGTTTCTGGAAGGGTTTGCACAAGGCTTTGGGTACTCAGTTGGATATGAGTACGGCTTATCATCCGCAAACTGATGGACAGAGTGAGCGGACGATTCAAACCTTGGAAGACATGCTTCGGGCATGTGTTATCAATTTTGGTAAAAGTTGGGAGATTCACCTACCGTTGGTGGAGTTCTCTTACAACAACAGCTATCACTCTAGTATCAAGGCAGCTCCGTTCGAAGCTCTTTATGGACGGAAATGTCGATCTCCTCTTTGTTGGGCCAAGGTGGACGAGAGCCAGCTCACTGGTCCGGAACTGGTGTACGAAACTTCGGAGAAAATCGTACAAATTCGTAATCGTTTGGCAGCAGAGCGGGATCGTCAGAAGAGCTATGTCGATCGCCATTGCAAACCTTTGGAGTTCCAGGTTGGAGACAGGGTACTTCTTAAAGTTTCACCATGGAAAGGCGTCATACGCTTTGGAAAGCGTGGCAAGCTTAACCCTCGTTATGTCGGACCGTTTGCAATCCTGGAACGGATTGGACCGGTGGCATACAGACTTGACTTACCGACGGAGCTCGGTAGTGTTCACAACGTCTTCCATGTGTCTAACTTGAAGAAGTGTTTGGCTGATGAATCTCTTATTGTACCACTGGAAGAGATTAAGGTTGATGATCGTCTTCGCATTGTGGAGGAACCTGTTGAGATTCTCGACTACAAGATTCGTAGCCTTCGTCGGAGTAAAATCCGCATCGTTAAAGTCCGTTGGAACTCGGATCGTGGACCAGAGTTCACTTGGGAACGGGAGGATCAGATGAAATCTAAGTGTCCTTATCTTTTTCCGAAGCGTGCGTTCGAGTCTAGACATGTTACTGCTGAAGCTGAATGAATCTCGGGGCGAGATTCCTTTCAACGTGGGGATGATGTGACAACTGGTAAATTTTCTTTTCGTTTCCCTCCTTTCGTCTCTTTCATTTTTGGGCTTCGTGCAATTTTCGGGACGAAAATTCTTTCAACGTGGGGATGATGTGACACCCGGCATGTTCGGCTTAAACATTCAACGTGGGGATGATGTGACACCCGGCATGTTCGGCTTAAACATTTTAGTAAAACATAAGTCTACCTTAGCGAGAAACATTTATAAATGGACTTAACTGGGTTAGTTGAGTCGGGTCATAATAGAATTGTCCAGGGTTCAATGATCTGGAGGATCATTGGGAGTCATTTCGGGAATACACTAGTACCGGGTCCCGTTGTTGGTGAAATTACATGAACTAAATCAAGTAGGACAGGTAGATTATTAACACGCGTGCAACATAACATGATAATACGTGCTACAAGGTGTGAACATGATTATACGTGCCTATATGTGCTTAACATGTGTGAGAAGTGCATGATCATACGTTAGAATATGTTTAAATGCGCTAAAACGACAAAACTGGAAAATATAGAAAACACAAGTCCTAGTTCGACCCATGGCGTGGGGGCGAACCTGGACATGAGCCTCGGTGCGACCCTTGGATAAGGGGCGAACCTGGAACAACCCACAGAACCTATTCATTCGACCTTGCAAAGGGGCGAAGGTGGCACCCTCGACCCCATGCAAGGGGCGAACGTGGAGTTGTATAAATACCACACTTTGTCATTTTTCACCATTTCACAAACCCCAGCCGTCTCTAAACACTCTCAAACGATTTTAATCACTAAGGAAGGAGTTTTTGCTCTAGTTTTTCATAATTTAACCTACAAACAACATCTAATCAAGAATCCAAGGTGTGTTCTTAATCCTAAACCTTTTCAAAGCATTTTAATTCGTTTTTATCTAACCCTAAAGGTCCAGATCTGTTCTAAGGATGTTTTCACCATTAAAAACGTTTTAAACATCTTCCTAAACCTAAACCTTATCATTAAACATAGATTTTCATATCAATAAACATATGTTAATTATGTGTTATGTGATATTATGTGTTGTTTAATGATTTGCTGTTGTACTAATGCTAGAAACATGATCTAGGGCTGCTATTGATGATAGTTTAGGATTTGTTTAAGGTTACAATGAGATGAATGATGATATCATGTCTAATTTGGAGATTTTAATAAATCTAGGGCTCGTTGCATGCTAGTATGATCAATAGAACTTTTTGGGGTTTTCATATACACGACAAACTGAGCATTTTAAGATGATTATGGATTGATTTCAGAAAGTTTCCAAATTGGGTAAAGATTTCATGCATGATGTGGCGCTTTCATAATTTTTGCCATTTTGGGAAAAGGCTAAAATGAACAGGTTTTAGGGCAAAACTGGTGGGGTTTTGTGGGGATATGTTATTCATACTTAACTGCTGTGATTGATGATGTTTCATGATGTTTTCGGATGTTTTTGAAGCGTTTTGGGGAAAAAACATTCTGCTAGGGTCGAACCTGGGCACCTTCGACCAGTCGTGGGGTCGAAGGGGGAATCCCAGGGTCGAACCTGGACAATATAGGTAGAAACTGTTTCAATGGGTCGAATGTGGCTTCCAATGGGTCGAACGTGGTTAAAAAGGGGTGAAGGTGGAACAAAAATTCCTGGTTCGACCCTATGGAATCAAAAATGAGATTTTTGATGCAAAGTAAGTGTTTTATGCTTGAACCTTGTGTGTAATCTATGTATACTTGATTAGTTAGGGTAATGAGTCACCAACGGGATGTCGGGTCGGTCTAGTGTGTCGGTTGAACATTTAAAACACGTTTTTAAAACATACTTGGTCACGATCTGGACAATCGGGGACTAGATAACCTTATGGTTATTAGTCGGGACACTTATATGAACATTTTGATAGATCTCCGGTAGTTGGGATTATCAAAGGCTTGGCTTTCTTATATTATTGAAGAACACAACCTAAGGTGAGTTCACGGCCCCACTTTTATTGCTTTTACTTTTGGGGGAGAAAACATGCGCTAAACTTATTTTGGTAACATATGTCATACTATGAATTAACTTTGCGTTGCTATACGATCTTTGAAAGTCCCGGGGGAAACCATGAATGTGCGGGGTTGCACAACGAGGGAAATATGGATAGATCTATTGGGTTTGACAGGCCCCACTCGACGGCTTGGAGGGCTGGGCGGGTGCATATTGTCTCTAACTTGCTAAACATTTGCTGAACATTTGGGCTAAACACTGGTAACAGTCTAGTAATGGTTTTCCAATCGTAGTAGTAACAAAACATACACCTAGCTAGCGTACTTGGTAACATTGATATAGTATGGACATGGTAACATTTTGGTAACAAATTGAAAAAACCTGTGAACTCACCAGCATTATATATGTTGACGTCTCTTTCGGTATGTTTTCTCAGGTCGCTAAGGTAGCATCGGTCGGACTAGGCGCACGGGTCTGCATTGGCGTCTAGGCTTAGTTGCATATTTTAAAATAAGTTTCTTGAATACTTTGGAACACTTTTTTGTAGCTGATTAAATTCTTAAATGCTTCCGCTTATGAAATCTATGTTTTTGGGTTACGTATTTCATATAGTGTTGTTTATTGTGACCGTTGACTTAAATCCTGGTTTGTCATGCGCCTCGCGGTAGAACCCCGTAGTGGAAATTTGAGGGTGTGACAAAACATAGTAATTTTATTGTAGTTAACCAACATAAAAATTCCATGTGCTAGCCTAAAATAAAATGAAACAAAATAAAGTTGGGCTTAAAAGCTAAAATGGGTCAAAAGAACAACCCAACTTCATAACCCTAATCCGAGAGAGAGAGAGGCTTAAAAGCTAAAATGGGTCAAAAGAACAACCCAACTTCATAACCCTAATTCGAGAGAGAGAGAGAGAGAGAGAGAGAGAGAGAGAGAAAACATAGTAATTTTATTGTAGTTAACCAACATAAAAATTCCATGTGCTAGCCTAAAATAAAATGAAACAAAATAAAGTTGGGCTTAAAAGCTAAAATGGGTCAAAAGAACAACCCAACTTCATAACCCTAATCCGAGAGAGAGAGAGGCTTAAAAGCTAAAATGGGTCAAAAGAACAACCCAACTTCATAACCCTAATTCAAGAGAGAGAGAGAGAGAGAGAGAGAAATTCCATGTACTAGCGTAAAATAAAACAAAACAAAATAAAGTTGGGCCTAAAAGCTAAATTGTGCCAAAAGAACAACCCAACTTCATAACCCTAATCTGAGAGGGAAAGGGAGAGGGAGAGGGAGAGGGAAATAGGGGGGAGAAAGGGAGGGAGGGGGTGGGGTAAGGTTGATTTTTTAGAAAAAATAAACAAAAAAATAAATTGTAGGTAAAAAGACAAACTACCCGTGACTTAACGTCAGTTTTTAACTGAGTTAGTGAAAATGACGAAAATAACAAAAAAAAAAAAAAAAAAAAAAAATCCAAACCTCAGGTGTTGAATTGTAAATTTTTTTTTTTGCACTGAAGTGACAAACTGGACCAAACCTCAGGGACGAAATTGGCATTTAACTCAAAATAATTTTATCAAGATTATGAGGAAAAAACATGTGGCAACATCAAAATCTGAGTCAGGTACTGTGTCACGTGGAGATGCATCGAGTTTTACGGAGCTAGCTGTGACAACCTGAACCCTTCACTTTTCATAAATGTGCATAATTGGTTCCTCAACTATTTCAAAATTTTCATTTTTAACCCTCGTATTTTAATAGGACCAAAATTCACAATTTAATAAAACTTATAATTTTTATTAGTAAAAGTATGCACGTTTTATACTCACATCTACACCCGAGCACATATGTTTCAGACCTTGATAATCAAAGCCCTTAATTTTCGGTCCTAAAACAACTTAGAAACAGAAGGAAACAAGTCTAGAACTTAAAATTGATCAAATTAGAAAAATTATTTTTTTTAGCCCTCGCGGTCCGCTATGACAGTCAAACAGTCAAAGTTCCAGTCAAAGTCCTAGTCAAAAGTCCTAGTCAAAGTCTCAGTCAAAATCCTAGTCAAATAGTCAATTCATCTTAAAATCTTACTTTATTGTGTTGACCAATTTTAAAGCCTAATTGAATCCAAAACTAGTATAAAAATCCACCTATGACCCATTACACTTTGCACCTCTAAATCAATTGTTTCAATTCGATTAAACTCTCCCTCATACCTTTCTTCTAGAGTATATTACTTCTACATTTGAAGCTTTGATTATAAGCTCTTGTAATTGGCGAATTGGAAGCTTGATATTTTTTTTCCTATTCGGTTTCTTTTCTTCTAAATTGGACTAGTTTCGTTGTTGAATCTTTGGAGTGCTCGCATTTTCACGCTCGTTTAGTCGTCTAGTCATTTGGCGAAAGTGAGTATTTCCTGTCCCCTTTTTGCTTTTATTCATTTTTGGGGTGTTACATGTACACTTATACAAATTACAAATTCAAATTCACATTTTTACAATACAATTCTAGTACTATGTGCATTTTCTTACAAACGTGCTTTATGCTTAGACATTAAATGTAGAATACATTTGTACTTAGTGAAATCATTAACATTGTACAAGCCGACCTTAACATTGGATAGCGCTATTGGATTGACAACCCACCTAGGTGATTCTCCCCCTTTTTCATCGGAGAATCCATGGTCATTGTTAAGTTATTATCCATTTATTGGATAAGTTCACCGTCGTTCATTTTAGTACATTTATACAGTCACGGGATTGATTTCACTCATTTGTATGATACATAGTTTACATAAATGCACTGTAGCTTTGCACTTGAATTGTATAACATTTTCCAACTTACCATATGTATTAAAACTAGGAATGCTCACCAACATTTCATATGTTGACAAAACTTATTTTGTACATGTTTCAGGTGCAGTTTGATCTTAGCTCCATAGCATTGGATTTTAGTGCTTACTTTTTAATAATTTATTTCAAATTTCCTGTTTTGTTTAGACTTTTGTATTTTTCCCATTTCATCCATGTAAGACAATTTAAATTATTCAATAATATATTTACATTTTAGTACCATGTGCTTTTGAACAATCGTCACTACGTGACACCTCGATGTTTCCGCCATCGTATGTATTAAAACTGGGAATGCTCACCAACATTTCATATGTTGACAAAACTTATTTTGTACATGTTTCAGGTGCAGTTTGATCTTAGTTCCATAGCATTGGATTTTTAGTGCTTGCTTTTTAATAATTTATTTCAAATTTCCTGTTTTGTTCAGACTTTTGTGTTTTTCCCATTTAATCCATGTAAGACAATTTAAATTATTCAATAATATATTCACATTTTAGTACCATGTGCTTTTGAACAATCGTCACTACGTGACACCTCGATGTTTTCGCCATCGGTTGGGGTGTTACAGATTGGTATCAGTGCCATGGTTATAGGGAATTAGGTTATTAGAATGCCTTTTAGCCTAGTCTATAACTAAGCTTACATTCACGAGTCCTCTCGTGTATATTTCTCTTTATTCTTATATTTTCTTTCAAGATATTTTCGCTATGATTCTTTCTCATTATTCTTTCGGTGTTTTGTTTAGAGAAGAAGATACTCGTATTTCACAAACGAAAAGATATCACCAATATAGGAGTGACATCCATACCTTGGTGATTAGTTTCACTCCTCTATATGTTATTTATCTTAGGAATATATCTTTGAGATAGGAGTGAGATCCACACCTCAAAGAGTATTTCTTTCAAAAAGGAACTTAACCACTAAGCTGAGAGTGATATCCTTAACTTAGTGATTGGTTTCATTCCACAATCGTTTTCAATTTTGAAATACATCTTTGAGTTAGGAGTGAAATCCACATCTCAAGGATCTATTTCTGCATCTCGTTTTTAATCTCGCTAAAGTTTTGGAATTTACTAGTGATGGGGCACGTGCAATCTAGAAGGGTGGGCGCCTGTATCCTGAGTTTTCTGTCTAGGCCTGGTATTTCGTATAAATCCCAATCAGACGAGGGACCCGTATACCTACCTGGGAACTCTTGGGATGAGCATTCACTTATAGGCTAAAGTACGCCCCCACAAGTCACTAGGAAATTTCAAATACTTGAGTTCGTCAAAGTTTCCTATAGAAACAATTCCAATGTTTTATATCATTGGTATTTATGTTTGTTTATCATTTGAAGATTCCATTTAATCACTTGATGTTTCATATGCCATTATTCATTGATCATTCGCTTTTGAATCCCTTATCATCATTACTAAAACTTTTGTTCGATATATTACCGCATTAAAGCTTACACTATTTCACTTATGCTCATGATTCTTACACTATAAGGTATTACTCGCTTTGCGTTAAAACATTTTTACCCACGACTTAAGTTTTAAACTCTTTTTTTAACTTTGATCACATCCTGATTTTAGGAATGTTGCGTCATCATACAATTAAAAATGAACATGGTTTTTCCAAACTTATTATTTCAACCTGTTTTATATCTTCATGTTTATAAACTTACTTGATCGAAGTCACGGTATATCCTCATATACCTAATACTAATATTGCTGCACCCAGTCTCCTAAGCCATAGCCAACTAACATTAGTTAGAACTTCTTAGTCAGACTAAACTCATACATAAATGCCTACCTACACGACACGCACTAGTACACTACTCTCTAAAATGATTAATTTGACAACTTATTCTATAAGTCTTTTCACAAAGCCTATTCGCCAAATTAGAACACACTTTTCATATACCTTGTGCCTTGAAACAAATATCCCGCTATGAGCCCAAAGAGATGCCTTAACGATCCTGCAAATAAATGATCTTTCAATGTATAAATTTCGTAAAAGTTTGAAAATTTAAACGGTTTCAAGTTTACCTAGTCTTAACGGGTAACACTTCGATTTTCTCAACACTTCATAACGATTAAAAATTTCCGACTTTTCAACCCACAAGTTAAAGAAATGTTTAAATACAGAAAATTTTATTTTCCAAAATTCGTCAAGGCATCTGGGATCATTCACAACCTTCACATCATTTTAAATCTTGGTCTTTCGAAACACATTAGATTTACACACACTTCATGAAATGGTTTCATCTTGCATTTATTAAACTTGCATTGCATATTTTACAAATCAAATGTAAATCTGCATGTTTTCATATAACGTATCCAGTATATGTTTTCGGGAGGAATTTGCAACTAATAATATACCTTATAACACTTTTCAAACTCGACTTCTCGTAAACACATGAAAATGTGTACCTACGAAATCTTTTCAAGTGAACCTATTTTGAACTTAAAACATTCTTTGGTTTCCAAAAATTTATCCTCATACCAGTAGACTATACGTCTGTTCTGCGCACTTTCATTTACAGTAAATTTCATTATTTTTTTTACACCATTCTATTTATAGTTACGTTCGTACATTATCTTATTATTTTTGTATTATTCTTTTGTTGGTAGTTATTTTCACGCGTTATTCGCAACTATTCTCTCACTAGTTATTAGTAGTTATTCTTACAACACTAGTTTTGAGCATTAATTTAACTCGTTTATTTTCATTTTGTGCAAATTGTACGATTTACTCGATTTACGTTATGCTATTCTTTCAATCGAAATTTTATGCTATACGTATATACTTACATGAACACATATTTGGTATGCATATTTTTTTTTTGTTATGAGGAAAACCCTGTTATACATTACATTATTTTGTTCATCATCATGGCCAACGAACATATTAATTGATAGCTGGTATGAGATCTAAGCCAGTTCCCATGTACGACTTGGTTCAGAGTATTCCTCTAACCCGAGGGGAACGGTGTAATCCTCAGAGTTTATCAATGTTTAGAGCCCAATGATGTGAGCAGAAATTTACCGGTTAAGGGTGAACCCGAAAGGTGAAGAACCCCTAATCATGTCTAATACTTACACATTAATCTCATTACGGTTAAAGGGTGAACCTGAAAGGGGAAGAACCTCTAACCGCATCTTATCCTTGAGCAGTATCTACTACTTAACACATTTTGGTTGCACGCATTGTTTCTTGTATTACTTATGTTAGTGTTATGGAAAAGCATAGCACCCTAGTGTAAGGTAAATCGATGATTACGGTCGGAACGCAATCATGGATTTACAGGTACATGAGGGTGGTGTGTGATTCTACTTAGGCTATTGGTAGACAATCAGTACGAGTCCAAAGTATCAGCAGTATGGTGGGTTAGCTGCGGTACACCCTATATATAAGCACGAGCGATACTGTGGGAGCGGACTAGGAGTCTGACCAAGAACCTACCCATTACTATCTCTTTATTAGATCGTTGACTAATAGCTAGCATTTTCGATAAGAATGTTCTTACACGAGCTTCAATTCGACTTCCTAGAGTCTTTCTCTGGACCATCCACACAGAAAACACAAACTTTTTATACTCTTACACTCTCTGTTAGTCGAAATCATGTTGCATGTCCTTAATAAAGTTCGGTCAAGTTCTTCTCTAAAGTAAGGGAAGTTACTATAACACTGCCCTGCCCTCACCAGTTACATACTTTTCCCAAAACTTGCTCATTATAAACTCTTAATTCTCTAACCTTGGGTCAAACTTTAAGGATTTTCAAACTCTTATTTTGGGTATTAAACAACTATTTCAAACTTTGTCAAATCATGGCTGATGCATTTCTTAAAATCTACTTGCCTTTTTACAAATGTCTTTTCTTTCAAAGAAACCTTCACTTGAAAGTAATTTCGGGACGAAATTTTCTAAAGTAGGGGAGACTGTGACAACCAGAACTCTTCACTTTTCATAAATGTGCATAATTGGTTCCTCAACTATTTCAAAATTTTCATTTTTAACCCTCGTATTTTAATAGGACCAAAATTCACAATTAAATAAAGCTTATAATTTTTATTAGTAAAAGTTTGCAGGTTTTATACTCACATCTACACCCGAGCACATATGTTTCAGACCTTGATACTCAAAGCCCTTAATTTTTGGTCCTAAAACAACTTAGAAACAGAAGGAAACAAGTCTAAAACTTAAAATTGATTAAATTAGAAAAAATATTTTTTAGCCCTCGCGGTCCGCTAAGACAGTCAAACAGTCAAAGTTCCAGTTAAAGTCCTATTCAAAAGTCCTAGTCAAAGTCTCAGTCAAAATCCTAGTCAAATAGTCAATTCATCTTAAAACCTTTACTTTATTGTGTTGACCAATTTTAAAGCCTAATTGAATCCAAAACTAGTATAAAAATCCACCTATGACCCATTACACTTTGCACCTCTAAATTGATTGTTTCAATTCGATTAAACTCTCCCTCATACCTTTCTTCTAGAGTATATCACTTCTACATTTGAAGCTTTGATTATAAGCTTTTGTAATTGGCGAATTGGAAGCTTGATATTTTTTTTCCTATTCGGTTTCTTTTCTTCTAAATTGGACTAGTTTCGTTGTTGAATCTTTGGAGTGCTCGCATTTTCACGCTCGTTTAGTTGTCTAGTCATTTGGCGAAAGTGAGTATTTCCTATCCCCTTTTTGCTTTTATTCATTTTTGGGGTGTTACATGTACACTTATACAAATTACAAATACAAATTCACATTTTTACAATACAATTCTAGTACTATATGCATTTTCTTACAAACGTGCTTTATGCTTAGACATTACATGTAGAACACATTTGTACTTAGTGAAATCATTAACATTGTACAAGCCGACCTTAACATTGGATAGCGCTATTGGATTGACAACCAACCTAGGTGATTCTCCCCCTTTTTCATCGGAGAATCCATGGTCATTGTTAAGTTATTATCCATTTATTGGATAAGTACACCGCCATTCATTTTAGTACATTTATACAGTCACATGATTGATTTCGCTCATTTGTGTGATACATAGTTTACATAAATGCACTGTAGCTTTGCACTTGAACTGTATAACATTTTCCAACTTACCATATGTATTAAAACTAGAAATGCTCACCAACATTTCATATGTTGACCAAACTTATTTTGTACATGTTTCAGGTGCAGTTTGATCTTAGTTCCATAGCATTGGATTTTAATGCTTGCTTTTTAATAATTTATTTCAAATTTCCTGTTTTGTCCCGACTTTTGTATTTTTCCCATTTCATCCATGTAAGACAATTTAAATTATTCAATAATATATTTACATTTTAGTACCATGTGCTTTTGAACAATCGTCACTACGTGACACCTCGATGTTTCCGCCATCGGTTGGGCTGTTACACTAGCCTCAAGCTTAGATCCTAAATACAACACAAAACGAGCTTGTTAGAAGGTTGACTCGGAGGCTTAACTCGGGTTGCACCCTTCTATCCTCTAGTTAGTAGTTTATATAAGATAAGCGTATACGGAAACATATTAACAATAGATAAGCACATAAATGTATATAAGATGAATAGTACAAAGGAGTGAGGAGTGGGATGAGGTTATTTGAGTAGCGGGATGAAGTTGCTTGAGCAAAGAGAAAAAAAAACTACCATAGTAGCAAGGGAACTTACTAAGGGGCTGATTGTTTTAACTCTTAATGAGCTTTTAATTAGACAACTGTCTGAATCCGTCAGAAATAGTTCATTCAGACTGTTTGTTTTGGAAGCAGATGTTTGAATCGGTCATAAATTTTCCTTTGAATCGGTAAGCATTATATTGGGTCTGAATGATTCATACCTCTTACTGTTTCAGCACTTAATGATTCAGGCGTTTTACTATGTTCAACACTTACCCATTCAGAAGTTGTCTAACAACCCTCAAGTAGCATGAGAGGAGGCTGACTTAGTAGCAAGAGGGAGATGCCAAAGCATGGGTGTTGGTGTTTCCATGACAAATGGGCTGGATTTTCAAGTGAGGGCTGCACTCCAATTTTTAGTGTGTGGGAAGTGAAAGTAAATCCAAGGGGTGTTGTCTAGGTGGTTGGGCCTAACACTACAGGCATATCCTTATAATTTGGTAGGCCTCAGCCCATTCATGGACATAAAAAACTGGCGGGGCTTAGCCCATTCTCAGACATACGTCATCAAAAAGCATTCAAGATATCTCGAAGCAACTTTTAGGTAATTTTTTTTTTAAGATAAATCGACAAAAAAGTTGGGTCTTGTTGCTTCTTCTCTCAATAATTAGTAGAGCAATGTTTAGTGCAAAACATCTTTAAGAGTGGTGAGGAAATCCTTAAGTCACATACACACAACACACCCGACCATAATATGTAAATACCTAATCTGACCTATGACTTGCTTTTCTCGTAAATTTGATAAGACTTTTAGATATTTTGTATATCAGTATAAAGTATTAGAGTGAATTACTATTTGCGTCTCTGAGTTTTGGTGGTTTTAACTAGTTAAGTCCAAAATCAAAACTTTTAATGATATGAGTCCCTAGTGGCTAATTCTATAGCCCTCTGAGTCCAAATTACTAACGTCGTTAGACTATTCTATTAACTATATGGGTATTCTGGTGATTATACTACTTAGATACCCATTAATCATTTATTAGCAATTTATCATCTTTTTCTTCATCATTGTTATCTCAAATCACCACCACCATCACCATCACCATCACACCACCACCGCAATCCACACTACATTTCCACCACCACCTTCCACACTGCACATCCACCACCACCACCATCTCTTTCTTCATCATCTCTATCTTAAATCACCTCCACCGTCGCAATTCAACCACAAACATCCACCCTAGAAACCCTTATCCTACAACCATGAACAACCAAACCTCAACCGAGAACCACCCTCGAATCCCCCAACCAACCCTTATGTTTCCCCATCCCACCATTGAAAGGACTCCAGAGACCAGAGATCTGTAGAAGTCTGAACCGTAACCCCTAAAATAGCATCTTAACCCTAACCCCCATCCCACCACTTTATCTTTGCATGACCACGACCACCGCACGTCTACATAATCACCTCTACACCACCACCGGACCTCAACACTAAAACCCCCAAAACCCATCACCTCTGCCAACCAAATCAATCTTTCTCTAGACCTGAACAACCGCTGGAGACGTCATTGAAACCACCATTCCATCAGTGTTTCACTAGATCTGAACAACAGCAATGGTGGTTCTCTCTTTATTACACACACAAAAGATTTGAAAAAGATGCTTGGGGATGTTGGAGAAGGAGGTGGTAGTTATAGGAGACGAAGAGATAAGTGGGTGGTGTTTATTGAAGGTGGCTATAAATGGAAAGATGGTGGTGTATGCCGGTGGTGGAGTGTGGTGGGAAGTGCATGGTGTATGCAGACATGTGAGTAAGTATGCTTATAGATGTATTTATTGTTATTATATGTATTCAACACACACACACACACACATATATATATATATATATATTTAATAATAAGTATTATATAAAACTTTTATATATTTTGAATTATAAGGGTATTTTGGTCATTTCACAAAAAACTAACTGAGAAGTCTCACCCAATTAGTAAAGTGGACTCAAATGGTTGCATAATTACCCACTAGGGACTCAGAGCGTTAAAAGTTTTGATTTTGGACTCAACTAGTTAAAATCATCAAAACTCAGGGACATAAATAGTAATTCATCCAAAATATTATTTTATTTGTTACATATATAAGTATAAAAAATATTTATAATCTAGTATTTTTGTTAACTAAAAAAGAGTTTGGAGAAAATGATAACTTACTAAAGGCCCTTTTAAATATACTTGAATAACAACAAACAAAGTTGCACAGGTTAAAAACTTAAAGGGAGGTTAATATAAGTTTCTCCAGATATTTTATCCTCATCGGTCTCCTTTCTCCTTCTTCCTCTTCATTCTGCAAAATACAGTTTCGCTCTTTCACCCTCTATAGGTAATAATAATCCATCAGCTCCCAAATTAATATTCTATAATCACAATTCGTTTAATTAACCTCTTACTGTTAATTAGATATATAAATGTTCGTATATTGTAGGATCTGATAGTCTTATAATCATTAGTATCTTAGAATTTGTTATAAATGTTTCTATTTTACATATCTTTCTTAAGAACGACTAGATCTGAATATTTGTTGGTTAAAAAAATATGTTTTTTTTATTTCAATTTACCGTTGACCTACGTGTTCCTGTAATTTTATTTGATTAAGTCTAAATATTAGGTAATTTGGTTAATTGTTATGGGTTATTTAGATATATTTTGCGTCTCTTACGGGACATGGTTGAGGATAAGAATTCGTGGAGACGTAGAATTAAGATTAATGATTTTTAGGGGAGGGTACGGGTTTGTTTTTTATTCTTACCTTAAAAGTTTATGTTTTTAGTATTTTAAAGTGGTCTTTTTGCATGTTATCCCTTGTTGTGTGTCCATAGTTATTTAAGGCACTAGGCGCAAGACACAAAAAGGGTGAGGATGATAAGAAAGGGATAGAGAAAAAGTAAAAAGAAAAATAATACTATTCTTCCAATTAAATAAACAAAAGCTATTATATAACATTTAATATCATCTAATTAGTATAAAAAGTTTTAAAATTTTAGTGTATTAGTGTATATAAATGTTTTCCTTATACAACAGTAGAAATATGGCTGGATTTTAGCCATAATTTAGAGAATCTGGCTAGAAACTGTCCGGATTTTGGGAATCTCTTTGATATCTATGCCTAATCCATCACCTGGAGAATTAAAGCGCAATTGCCTCAACTTAAAGCACAATTTCCTTGCCTCGCTTGGAAAATGGGCCTAGGCGCAAGAGGCGATGGCTTTTAACAACCATGTGTGTGGCTATAGTTTGTGGTATTTGTCCAAATCACACATTTTTCACAAATGTACTACCAATGTTAGCTAGCTATTTCTTGTTATGTAGAGTTTTTTTAGTAGCTTGTACATCTTTTTATGTATCTGACTTGATCTCATTGGAAACAACCTTTCTGTCCCTTGGGATAGTGGTAAGGTTTGCCTCCATCTCACCCTCTCCAAAGTCCAAACCCTACCAATAGTTTTCGCTATGGGTGGGATTCTACTAGGTTTGTTGTTGTTGTATTTGTTTTATGTAATATTAGTTATGTACATGCCTACCAAAGTGACTTTTATCTTTTTTGAAGGTAAAATGAGGCCTATTTTCTGTGGAAACATCGAGTTTGAAGCACGACAAGGTGAATTGGAGAGACTCTTTAGGAAATATGGGAAAGTTGACAGAGTGGATCTGAAGTCTGGTAATTTGGCTTGTTATTATTTTATATTTTGTATCTTGAGTTTTATTCCGATCAAGATATCGCTAATTATATTTACTTGTGTTATCTTTAAGCATTGGAAGGCAGTTTGAAATAATATTGATCGGCAAAATATGTTATAAATGATTTTAAAAGACTACTTGTTTTATAACACATTCTTTATACATCTCTAGTTGTCAGTGATATGTAGCAAATAGACATGCAAATGGCCTGAGTTGGTTGGTTTAGGAGCGTTGTGGCTGGACTAATTTTAATTTATGAAGATTTAGTGCGTGTAATTCTGCTTATTATTTGCATCATATTATATTTACTTTTCTTTTGTTTGGTTACATAACCTGTACTTGTGCACAAGCTAACATCAGTTGTACATGCACATATTCGTGTACACGTTGTTGGTAAGTAAGAATATGTAATGAGATCCATACCATGACACGAGTGGACCCACAAAACAGAAGTTTGGAGTACCCTATGTTTTGAAGGCGGTGTGACCTGGATGAGGTAGGTCCTCAACGTCTACCGAATCATACGACATGCCAGATGGCGGGCCTTAGATGGGGTGTTTGGATGTTTAAGAAAAAGAAGAGTATGATTATTCACATATAATACCCCCATACTCATAATATTTTGGCGCAGGAATCCCACTGGATGATCATCCCACATTCTATTCCCCAGTCCAGGCCAGGACGGGCTTCCTCTTCTTTCTGAGAAGAGCCATTCCGATACCGATCCACTTTGGCATCATCATCACCGCCACCACCACACATTCACTACAGACATTGTTGCCTTTCATTCCACGTGGCTTTTGCCCAGTCCACTCCATCCTTGGATTCTAGTTCCATGACACATCCCATTAGTTCATTGCGTAAGGTCTGTTGCTGATTTACTTAGCTTTAACAGATTAGTTATTTTTACAGGGTCAAAGTATAAAACTGTGTACGCAAATATCCATTGGAAAATTGGCCAACACAGACTATAGTAGGTTTTTGTTCTTGCACCCCGTCATTTGTACATTTTTTAGTACACTTTTTTGGTTATTTCAGGGTTTGCTTTCATCTATATGGATGATGAAAGGGATGCTGAAGATGCAATTCGTGCGCTTGACCGTTATGAATTTGGTAGGAAGGGACGCCGACTTCGTGTTGAGTGGACTAAGGTAACATGCATACAAAACCTATCCTTCTGTCTTATTTATACTTTTAATTGTTCTTTAGTTGATTATATACTTGTTTGATTCTTGCAGCAAGAGCGCAATGTTAGACAGCCTGTAAGCGCTAAAAGGTCTTCATCTAATACGAGGCTCTCAAAAACCTTGTTTGTTATCAATTTTGATCCGTATAATACCAGAACAAGGGATTTGGAGAGACACTTTGACCCTTATGGTAAGATTTTGAACATAAGGATCAGGAAAAATTTTGCTTTTATTCAGTATGAGCTGCAGGAGGATGCCACCAAAGCTCTTGAATCTACACATTCGAGGTATTTATTTTGCTTACTCCAGTTTTCGGCTATATAAACTACATTACAAAAATCCAATTAAATATTTGATGTGCAGCAAGCTGATGGATCGGATTATATCAGTTGAATATGCAATCAAAGATGACGACGACAGAAAGAACGGGAATAGCCCTGGAGGTCGTGACAGGTCTCCTCGTAGGAGAAATGATGACAGGGGAAGGTCACCAAGTCCGTATAGGCGAGAGAGAGGAAGTCCTGATTATGGCCGTGGACGTGACCGGGCCAGCCCAGATTATGGTCGTGGACGAAGGCGTAGCCCGAGCCCACACCGCAGGGACCGTGGCAGCCCTGATTATAGACGTGATTCCAGCCCTAGTCCTCGTAGGGCGAGGGAAAGAAGTCCTCGTGGGTCCATCCCAAAGGAAAGGGCCAGCCCTGAATATGAACATGGTGCAATTGTGAGTCCTCAAAGTGAAGGTCGGGTTAGCCCTGGTCCTAATGGTAATGGAAGGACCCGCAATGCTGATTATAGACGTGATGCCCGCCCGAGTCCTCGCAGGGAGAGGGAAAGAAGTCCTCGTGACTCCATCCCAAAGGAAAGGGCCAGCCCTGAATATGAACCTGGTGCAATTGTGAGTCCTCAAAGTGACGGTC
This sequence comes from Ambrosia trifida, assembly GCA_028751855.1. Taxonomy (NCBI): domain Eukaryota; kingdom Viridiplantae; phylum Streptophyta; class Magnoliopsida; order Asterales; family Asteraceae; genus Ambrosia; species Ambrosia trifida. The sequence goes on from CM054130.1 coordinate 109,349,326, forward strand.
GGGTTAGCCCTAATGACTATCCTCGTGAACCGAGCCCTGATCCCAAACCAGATACTCGTGATAGTCCAGGCTATAATAGTGGAGCTGAAAGCCCACCTGAGCGCTACCGCAGGTACTTTTTCCAAACCAAACCTGTTTTGACTCGTTACCTGATGTGCCATCTTGCCACATAATGATATAACATGATGTCTTGTTGTGGTTATGCAGTAGGTCACCTGAAGCAAGGAAGAGATCGAGTTCATGACTGGCCAGCAACAATCAATATGAAATGAAATAAAATGATGGATGTTGGTGATTTTAGTTGTGTTAGTGTAAGTTGTCGTAGGCTTAAGTTTGAAATTTATTGCAAAACACAAAAATGTAATGGATTTTCTTCTCATGTTGTTAATTGTACCGAAGCTGCTGACACTCATAATCTTGACTCTCTTTGACTATGCTGTTTTGTACCTTCTTCTAGTCGTGTTTAGCCGAGTTAAAGAAAATTCTGCGCTAAATCGCTGAGTACGGTTTTGGAATGACAAACCAAACAGTTCAGTTTTGTGGTTTAAAATGGGATAAGCCCAGCAAGTCTTAAATCTGCTGATTAGCTTTCCTCTGAATGGTTTGGACGGTTAATTAACGCCTCTAAACCCTAAAACGAAGAGACATGGTGTGGGGGTAACATGTTTCGCTCTGATAATGAGGTGGAGTTTAATTCCTGCAAAGTGGGATTTAAGATTCGGTTAATTTGAAGTTAAAAAAAGAAAAGAAAATTAACACTTCCACTTTCTTCACATCTCTAAACCAAAGCAGTTGTTATGGTTATAACGCTACTTATGTGGTGATGTTAATTTGTGTGGTTCTTTTTGTTTGAAAACATAAGGCTATTGGTCATTCTTCAACATGTCATGTATTAGTTTTATAACTAGTTTACTGCTAGATGCTTACGAAGGGTTTTATGTGATGTAACAACAAAAAAATGTAGAGAAACTGTGTCGTGATCGAATTATAATAAGTTGATACTTAAGCTATCTACGCCTCACTTACGGTGTGCGCATATAATGTATATATGTGTGGCCCTCGGGGGCAAAAGTAAAGTTGCACTAGTTTTAACGTTATTTTACTAATTTCGTGAAAATAACGTTAAAAATGACAGACGGTTAATCATGCATCATGTGGTGACGTTGATAGCCAAAAGACAAAGGGGTACATGCACTGATCGGGTTTGTCCTGATTGCTAAGTGTTTTGTGCCTTATGTCCAAGGCTTGATACCAAACCACATCGAGTCGGGGGTCTCACTGGAAGCAGCCTCTCTATTCTTAGGGGTAGAGGTAAGGCTCTCTACATCTTACCCTCCTCAGACCCTACCTTAGCTTTGCTATAGGTGGGATTAACTGAGTATGATGATGATGATGATGATACTCAAGCTATCTGGACGCATATATTGGAAATTGTGTATATATATTCTATAGTGTCACCATCAACTAGCGTCTTTCATCCGAAGTAAGTTATTGTAGTTTATAAAAACTTACGACAATGATGGCACTCCTTTGAAAGATTGGGTGCAAGATCAAACACTAATCCCCAAATTCGTTCAAGCTTTTACATGTAATACGATAATATCTGGTAAATTTTATATAGTTAAATCTTACACATTTATAAAAAAGCTAAGTATTTCATAATTCTATAACAAAATTTTCATCTAATGTTATAATTTTTTTTACATGGTCAAGAGAAGTAAAGTAAGAATATGCTCTATATATATTGTTGATATACAACTCCAAATACAAGTGAAAATAGTGTTTTGGACTTTGGAGTGATCATCAAGACAAATCAGTTTACATAGAACCTAAAATCCAAAATGGGATGTGTAGTGTTTGTAGAAGACAAATCATAAACACTAAGCCAAGAATTTTGGCTTTGTTGAAATGACCAATTTCTTGATCCAATGATCATTAGTTGATTGAACTAGCTAGGGATAAAACATTAATCTAGGACAACTTGAGAATTTGTCTTAGAAGTTATCCTCGTTTTTGATTGAATTCATCGTACAAGACACATCTCATAGACCGTTTCAAACAATAAAATCCACATGGGTTTGATTCAGTCTTAGTGATCTTCATCGTAAAAGACATTCCTAGACCTTTTGCATTGGTAAACACCATCAAACTTGATTCAGGTCCTTGCTTCCAAGGTTTATGTGGCATGAAACATATTTTATAGGCCATTTGCATTGAGAAATCTAGAAACTAGATGCGAGTAGTTAGTTTTGAGGGTGATGATCACTACATATGTGGGTAGACATGACCTGGAATTAAATAAGGGATATGCCATGAATATCTTAATTAATTAAAGCTTGTTTTCTACTTTTTGGGATAACCTAGAAATCATGATTCATTTTTGAACTGATTTAACTAGGATCTACAGTTAAAACTTCAAAAAATATTAGTAGCTTAATTACTATATATCTTGTAGAGATCATCACCCTCAAAAAAACTATTAGTAGCTTACTATTATTTATCTGAAGAAAGTTCATTATTCACATGTAGACAATTATAAGTAGCTTATACTATTATTTATCTAAAGAAGCTTCATCATTCACACTTGAAAACTAATGTATTGTGATTTTTGTGACATCTATGTTATTTGGGAGTATATCCTCCATGTTTGAAAAAAAATAATTTTGAGGGCTTGTGAGTGAAGGAGATAGAAAAAATATCACTGCTTATCTCTATATTTGAAACCACCAAATTTTTTTTAAAAGTTTTTGAAAATGGTTATGAGTGAAAGAGAGAGAAAATATAATGATTAATGTATGAAAAATATTATTTAACTTAGAACGAGAGCGAAAATATAATTGTTTTTAGTGTAATTTGATGGATGAGATGTGAATGGTCTGACACATGGCATTAGACCAGACCATCACACCACTTGAGTGACACATGACACTAGGTGAAACATTCCTCCCCCTTATTTCTCTCTAAAAGTCTTTCTCTCTCTCATATTCTCCCTCCCCTCTCAATTTTTAAACGTTGATAATTTTTATATACGTCATTTAAAAAATATTGCATTAAATTAACGAGCGTTTTATTATCTTTCCAACGAATGTCATAGTGCTATACAAAAAAAAAAAAAGATTTTTAATGGGTTTTTATTCATACACTAAAGAATATCAAATTAAACCAATATTTAATTAATTTATAGTTTTAATATTTATCTCAATCTTTATTATTTCTTTATTATATAATAAATGGGGGCGGTTATTGTGAAAAGTGACAAAAACGTGCGAAGTGTGTGAAGTGTCACTTTGTACATGATAATTACGTAATGATAATTACGTAATGTTTTTGTATGTTCATGAAAGTATTACGTAATTATCATGTACAAAAGTGCATGATAATTACGTAATGCTTTCATGAACACACAAAAACATTACGTAATGCTTTTGTATGTTCATGAAAACATTACGTATTTATCATTACGTAATTATCATGTACAAAGTCCCACTTCGCACACTTCGCACTTTTCATCACTTTGTATTTGAACCGACCCCTAATAAATAATAGTCTTATGATTATTTTAATTCCCTCTAATATGAAATAATATTATTAAATCAAAATTTCACGTTTATCTCCTATTTATTTATTATTTATTTTCTTAACTAATTTTTTTTTTTATATTTTCACCTATTAGAAACCATTTAATATTTTATTGATTCTACTTCATGTAATATTAAATTTTCTAACATAATAATAGATTAAACAAAAAAAATGTTATAACTCATGTGATACATAACTTTTAATGAATTCTTTACAGTAAATGAAACTGTAAATAAGAGTTTTGTTTTCATCTAGGGCAAAATCAATCGTTTCTAAAAAAACTATACCTTAAAAACCACCGTCTTAATCGCGCTCTGCAATAGTTGCTACTGGCTCTGTTGCTCATCCAAACGTATATTCCCCTTGTAATATATATTTTTATTCTTATTCACATGATTAAAATTGTTCTTTTCTCATATTATAGTACATTAATCAATTTCTATGCTACATTGTAACACACATTTTATCACTTCATATTAGATTTCAATGTTACAAAGTTACAACAAAATAATATTAATTTCACCGTTAGTGAAAATCAAAAGTCAAAACAGTAGAAATCATAGGTTTCTCCCTTTTATATTTTCAGAACTTATGTGCATATATATGATATATATTGCACATGGGGATGGGTTATTTTGAGAACCATGTTGAGTTGAGAGAACCATAGGAACCATTGTGAGCCATTGATCTTGTGAAATCAATGGTTAAGATTACATCTTAAGAGTTTTGTCTTTACATGATTAGGGTTTTGTCTTTACATGTTATTTTAAAAATAATAAAGTACAATTAAGGGTGTTTTAGTAAAAACACCATGGAAAGAGAAATAATTAATATAAAACTATACTAATTTTTTATTTAATTATTCATAATATCATATTTTTTACTATATTTTATTTTTTAAATCCTTTGATTTTTTAACACAAATAATAACATAAATCTGACGAGGATAATTTACACTGGTGTAATTATTTACACCAGTGTTAATCTACCATGATTTACACTGGTGTAATTATTTACACCAGTGTAATTCTACCATGATTTACCTCGGTGTAATTATTTACACCGGGGTAATCTACCATAAAACAAAACTACTACACAAAAACACTAGTGTAAAAACCAAAATCAACATATATAGATTCGTATTACACCACCGTAAAATGCCTCAAAACATCAACAAAAACACTAGTGTAAACCCCAAAAAACAACATCTATAATCTATACATTCGATATTACACCGGGGGTAATTATTTACATTAGTGTAAGAAACCCCCCAAAACAACATATATACCACAACTTCTACAGAAAATACACTAGTGTAAAAAACAAAACTACAAAAAGATCTATATATCAAAACCTAAAAATTTCATATTTTACACTGATGTTTTTACATCATCTTCTTCACAGCATCTCCTGACAAAACCCAAAAAATTTCATAAAATAATAATAATAATAATTATAATAATAATAATAATAATAACAGAAATAATAATAATAATAATAATTACAGAAATAATAATAATAATAATAATAATAACAGAAATAATAATAATAATAATAATAATAATAATAATAATAATAACAGAAAAATAATAACAGAAAATAATAATAATAATAATAATAACAGAAAAATAATAATAGAAAAAAAAATAATAATAAAGGGATACCTGTCGTCATCGTCAAACCACCATCACCACCGGAAACCGCCACCACCGTCCTCCGCCGCCCCTCCGCCATCTCCTCCACACCATCCGTCATCGTTTTCAGGTCCCCTCACCACCGTCGTTTTAAAAAAAAAATCCCATTTTCAGATCTGTTTTCGTCTCCACCATCCCACCACCATCATCATCTTCAACCCCCCCCCCCCCCCATTTTCAGATCTGTTTCGTCTCCACCAAAGAACCACCAAAAACCATCGCCCATTTTCAGATCTGTTTCGAAGCATCACCATCCCACCACGATCTGCATCATCGAGCCACCATCCCCACCAGTGTGTTTGAGAGAGAGAGTAGAGAGAGAAGGTAAAGAGGGACGAGTGTGTTTGAGAGAGAGAGAGAGAGTAGAGAGAGAAAGTAAAGAGATAGAGAGAGAGGAGTGTGTGAGAGTGAGATAGTGAGAGAGAGAGAGAGAGGAGGGTCTGACTTTTTAAAAGGGGGGCAATTGGGGTGGGGTGGGGTGGGGTTGGGGTGGGGTTAAATTACTATGATACCCTTTCATATTATAATGATAATAGGTATATGTGTCATCATGTTATTGGTTTAGAGTGGATCTCATGGTTCTCTCAACTCAAGGGGGTTCTCACATGAACCCAATCCATTACATGTGTAACATATATAGAGAAAGTATAAAGAAAACCCCATTGAGTTAAGAAAAGCAACCAATCCCCTTAAAGCTTCAAAAGCCCCACACCAGTAAGAATATCCCCTCCCCGACCTCGAGGCGACGCCACTTTTTACATGTAGGTGGGGTGAAAAGATTTTCACGTCCCTTTCCCCCACACTCTTAGGCCGGTGGGTGTGGAACCGGCATGAGGGCCGGCAAGGCCGGCAAACACCCCCCTTGGGGCGGCAGCGGCATGGCAGGCAACTCTTCCCCGGGTATGCCGAGCCTCTTGATTGATGGGTTTGTGATAGTGGAGGATGAAACCGGAGAAGATGAGGTCTGTCACCACACCCTTGGCCCGGCATGAGGAGCTCCGGCAATGTCTCTGGTGATGTGGATGCAGAGGTGGCGATCCAGCGTCGATGCCGGTGCTCAACCACACCCACCGGCCTTATAAACCATCTTTTTTTTAAGTTAAACGCATCTTTGTATTTACAAAATCTGATAATGACTTAACTACTCTTATTAGTAATTTTGTACTTAATAAATCACATTGACATTTTAGGTTTTGATTAAAAAAATCATAAAGATATAAAAATACCACAATCCTTTAAATATTATATTAAAAATTGTCCCAGCCGTCTTGATGCATAGGTTGTCCCTCCCGTTGACTTAATTATTTTTATACAACTTTCATAATTTAATATTTTAATAATTATTTAAATTTAAAACATTTTTATAGCTAAATTATATTATCCATAAGTCTCTAATAATGTTATTTATCATAACAGAAGCAGTATGATTCGCTTGAGATGATTAACATGTGCTTTTTGGGTCCATTGGCAAACTCGTATCCAGTCGATGGACGAGTAGTGACGTATTAAAAAAAAAAAAAAACAGATTTTGGCTAGGCATCTTGTTCTAAGTTTTTGAATGTGTATGAAGTCGATTTACAGATTTCTTGAAGGCTAATTTGTGTCGGACCAAAGTTTAGTTATAAATAACTAAACTAAAAAACAGTGTCTTATAAACGAAAAAAATGACATCCCATGATTATTATACATGAAAATTTTTATTTTCTAAAAACGATTTATTATATATTCATTACAAACCTGGTCAAATTTCATTTTCTGACGTCACGTAACAACGCTTCTCCATGTTTTCTAAAAGACAGAGGTTTGAGACTCCCACCAAACTGCGATTTACAGAGTAAAACCAAGCACTTAGAGATTTAGAAACCTCCAAATTGAATGTATATCCACGGATCACTTAGCTTATTTGTCGGCTAAGAGGCTATAAATCTAGTCGGTTACCGATCATGATAATTGGAGGAGTAGAGTTTCTCAAACAAGTAAACTAGTGGATTAAGCCCCAACTCTGAATTCAAGAATCACCTTATATAGCTAGCATGGCCGGCCCTTAATAGGGGCGGCGTGGGCGACGTTCTCAGGCCCGAAAATCCCAAGGGCCCGAAGTTTTATTTTAAGTTTTTATATATATATTTTTGGGTTGTGGACTATTGTGATCATTTTTTTTACATTTACCCATCTAATAAGACCAAAATCACTAAATTTGTAAACCTATTAAACAAAACCCAACCCAAAACGAGGGTTCAAAAGGCAAAAGAGTTTACCGTTTATACAATTGACGCCAAACATTACAGACTTCCAACCGTAAGCACGGATTTTTTATAGTGAGTTTTTATATATCATGATTAGGTTTAAATTATATTGCCCGATTTAATTATTGTGGCCCTAGCCCTAATTTTTTTTACAGTTTTCGAAGACTGCGTGATAGCTAGCCTAAAATAATACCTTTTCATTAGAAAACTCCTACTGAGTATGGCAAATTATGATTCAGATGTCGGCAAATGCTTGTCTTAAGTTTTATATAAACTTATAGGTCGTACTTGTCGGCAAAAATAACATCACTTAAGGTACATATTTATTTGATATTCATTTATATCTACTAGAAAGTTAGATTGGGCTATATTTACATGTTTTTAGCTCTCTTTTTTTTTTCTTCCTGAAGATAAGTTCACCACATCACTAAAATCTAGCAGTCATCCATTGTTTATGAGTTTACAATTTCTACATGTGTTGAACCATTCACATGCTTTTATTTAAGACCTAGTGGTGTTTAGGGTACACCGGTTTTTATAATAATGATGTTTATGTTTAGATTTTTTTTCTCAAGTACTTTGCAACTCTAAGACACTTCACTATGAAGCTTACAAACCAGATTTATGACCAAGGGGGACCAATCACTTGGGGGGAGGCACGATTAAGGGGAGTTCCCCTATCACCGTATTATATGACAAAAAGAGGGAGAAAAATGCCTCAACATATTGCTTAAATACTACCTAAAGATGATCGTATGATATTGAAATTTTCTTTATCATTTAAAATTAAAACAGTTACTAAAAGATAACACCATCAAAAGTGGATAGAACCCCGTGGTCGATGAGTACATTAACCATGGATAAAGCGTAGTAGTATAGTCTCAAAGTTTCTCCATCTATGCAAAGCAGTTGCACAAGTAGATCCGTGAATGGTCGAGCTATTGATCGATCCTCCAATTTATACTATTCAAAACTTGCAACACTTGGATCAACACAACACGTCCACAGTCCAACCATGAATCAAGCGTCCGCTATTAAGATTATTTGAGTTTATGTAATCAACACATGTTTGCCACAACAAACAAAACTACAAAATAGTTGAAACATGAAACACATTATTAGTTTTATGAAAACAAATTAACTTAAGTTTTCGTAGGACACCTAATAATTTTGTGAAACCAAACTTTTTTACAATTGAGTTCAAAATAAGGAAGGAATCTTCTTTTTAGCCTTTTAATTATAACACGAGCCAAAGAAATGGGTATGGACAAACTACAGTTTCTGTTGACCTCTTGACAACCTAAAAATAAGAAAAAATTACATCCTTGATCCTTGTGGTTTCAGTGAAATTTTAATGTCAGGTACTAAGCTTTTATTGTAACATCTTAAGGTAATAACGTTCTAATTTGTATCAATGTCGGGTATTAGCAATAAACCCAGTTAACTTTTAACGTAATTAACCCTCAAGTGAGTTACAGGTGAGGGTATTATTGTCAATTCAACCCCAAACTTTTAAAACCCCATAATAAACCCTCATGAACCCCATGAACATCATCCTCTGCACAACCTCAACTAAAAACCATCAAAACCTCATGAAGCAACGATGGTTCTTTGCAAATGTGGTAGGCAAGCAACAATCAAATCCTTGTGGACTGAAAGCAATCCCGAACGTCAGTTCTACACTTGCCCTAAATTGGTATGTATTCAAGCCCTAATTTTTACACCTGACCTAAATTGGTATGTAATAAAGCCCTAATTTTAAGCCTTCTTTTGATTCAGTGTTCTAGGTGCAAATTCTTTGCCTGGGTTGAACATCAATTGTGTAATCGGTACAACCACGTCATTACAGGCCTCCTGAATTCCAAGAATATACTTGAAGTTCAAGTTAGAAATTTGAAAGATGAGGTCCAAATGTATCAAATGCAATCAATAGAGATGGAAAACAATCACCAGAGGGTTGTTCAAAATAGGAATAAGTGTATGTTAATCAATTGGATTTGGTTTGTAGTTTTTGCTTTTGTTTTTGTCTTTCCAAAGTAATTAGTTAGATTAATGTTAGCAGCTTATGTAATGTACCGTACTCTCAACTTTTGCACAATTTAATGAAGTATTATGTTTTGAGAGTTTACTACAATATTGTTTTGTGAAGTCTGAATTAAACAATATGACTATATAAAGTAAAACAAAGTCTAAATGGCCACTAAATGGCATATGACTAATTAATTTGTTCTAAATGGTAAATGGCAAGCAAATGGCATTTGACCCATATTCCAACTAAAGAGCATTTGACTGCAGTTTGACCATATACAGTCAACAAAGTCTAAATGGCCACTAATTGGTGCATATGATCCATTTGTGTAGTTGAGCATGTAACAATCAAAAGATCTAAATGGAAATATACAGTTTGAACACATATGTGCAGTCTTAGACCCATTTGACCCATTTGTGCAGTCTTAGCATATAACAGTCAACAAAGTCTTAACATATAACATGAAAGTTGTGCGATTGGGACTGATGACCACATATGACCCATTTGTGCAGTCTTAACATCTAAATTAGACTAACTAACAACAAACTAATAGATCCATCTAACATACTAACTGTCACACCCCGCTAAGGCGGAAACACGGGGATGCGACCATCGAAAGGTCTTCAAGCACAAGGTTCAAGCAACACACATTTTTATTAAAACAATACCACCATGAATGATGGATATTGTCATAATTTATTCAAACTGGCATAATAACATCTAGAAAATAAGATAGTGTCTAGAATTCATGGAATTGAAAACAAAACATCACAGGATTGACAAAACCCATTCCAAGCGGTACCACTTAGTGCATGCTCGAACCTCTCTCTCAAATCCCGGTGGCCCTCCATTAGTTGCCTGAAAAATATGCATAAAGGATTTTGTCAACAATAATGTTGGTGAGTTCACGGGTTTGAACGTAACAAGTAAAACAAATGCGTAATTCATGTATGACCAATCATAGGCTAGCTAAGCGAATGATTACTGTGCAAACCATGAGTCCCATAACCAAACCTATTGACTGTTATGCCTCGTGCATTGTACATTAAAGACAATGTATGTATAGTAGAATACTAACACTCTTTTGTATGTAACTGGTTAGAGCGACTAACCAAGAGTGGGGGTGTCAACCCAATAGATCTATTAAAGTGTTCCATGACTTTTTTTAGCTAATGGTTACAGTAAATGTCGTACGAGGACTAGTGAGCTCATGAACCAAAATGTCTCATGTTCCACATGGCAGTCACGATAGAATTAACACTACCTTTGTAACTTGAACTAGTTTTGTAGCATGTTTATCCCCTGAAATATGTAAAATAGTAAAATGGGGCCGTAAAACTCACCTGTTTGAGATGTACGTGGTCTAGTGAAGCCGGAATACGAAGCAACTATCGTCCTAATAGTAATTGTCCTTTGATTATTGGGAACATAGTAAGTTATGTGTGCTTGTTTATCATACATGTGGGACACCCGTTATTGTGAACCGTGTCGGATGGCGTTTATGTATGGAAAGTTCGTAGTAGATTGCGAAGTGGGCCTATATGGGCCTCGTATAAAGTCATGGGCCTCATATTACCACTAGTCTACTATGTAAGGTTATTTTTATTGTAAAAACGAGTGTTCTTTCACGAGTTAAGCCTTAAATATGTTTAAACGTGAACTAACATGCGTTTCATTTGAACTTAACATGTGTTAGTAAAGGGTAGCTGATAATAATACTTCTTATGGCCTCGTGATTTCTCACTTAGAGGACCAAACTCGGCCGATCATGTCCTCATCAAGATACTCTCGGCTCATTAGAGGTTAGTGCTCGTGTGATCTTGTGGGAAAATGGTTATAACACTTTGATTAGAGGTTCTTATTCATAAACACAATTTAAGTAAGTTTTATATACAAAAATGGTTTTAAACCGGTTAGTCATGTGTGGCTTTGATCCAAAATGTTTCATTGACATGAGGCCGGTTGTTTAGTATAGAGTTTTCTTGACAATGTGATCGAGTAAGGGCATTAGTGAAACAATATGTGCATTGTGATACTATCTTATGATCACACTATACGTGTTAACCGATCACTAGTATAGTAGTAGCCGATTGATGTGATCAATGTGCTTGAGTGTCGGGTTCACAATGGGGTCGAGTAACAAAAGGTTAGGGTGGGTTAGGACTTACTTCGAATGCTTGGGAGCGCAAGTGATCCTTAGGCCTTGAGATCTTCCTATGACAAGCCTTGTGTGAGCCGATCGGAGCTTGGAGGAGGTTTAGGGGGTGCCAAAGCGTGCAAGATGTTTCAGAATTGTGTTTGGTGCAAGTTGGATGATCAAGAACCTCCCCTTTTATAGAGGCCGATTCATATGGGGACAAGAACAAATGTGGTAAGTTAAAACACCTTGGATAAAGTTTGTGATTGTCATTTGGATCATCAATTGGTGAAAGGTAGGGGTTGCAGCCGATTAGTGTGTAGGATAGCAAGAAGAGTCAAGTTATCTTCACATGGGTTAATCACAATTCTTGTCATGATCTAAATTGGCGTAAGTAGAAATAGGTTTCATGTTGTTTGTCCATGCATAGGGCCGATTGAAAGGGACCTCTCCTAGCTTGATTGTTAAGGTAAGGTTGACTTGGGAAGGAGATGTGTCATAGTTTGTTTTGGTATGGTTTAAGGTAATGGTTGACAACTAAAAGTGAGGGTAATGTTGGGTGCTTTTCGGCCAATGCATAAGACAAGAGTTTGTCTTCCTTTGATGGTTATAGATCATGGATCACTCTAGTTGTTGATTGGTGTAGCAAGTTCCAAGAAAGTCTCCTCATGTGGGTTAGTGTTTCATTGAAAGTGACATGAGAGGGAGGGTATGTGTGTGGAGACCGAAACATAGAACAAGGGTGGGGTATTTCTTGTTTTGGGTGGTGGTTTTGTAAGACATTGTCATGTTCTAGGTGTTAAGGCCTAGTTAGAGTAATGTGTGAATGAGATGATGTTTACAAATGAATGTTCCTTGGTTCTATACATATGGCCGATTGTGGGCTTGTAAAAGAGGAAAGCATAGCTTAGTCAAGTAATTCTAATCTCATGTTTGTTTGTTTTCCTATTTGGTGTAAGTTAGGAAAAACTAGAGAGGATGATGTGAGGTATGAACATGTCTTTATCATGTGAATGTGTTTTGTAGTATGTATGCATGCGTGCGGCCGTATATATATATATATGTATATACATGTATACATAGTTAAGTGTTTATTTCCAAGATAAGTTCATGTGATTATCAAGTTATGCAACCTATTCCTAACCATGGTGTTGGTGGAATATGTTGTGATATCGAGTGGGTGTTTGTGTCCGATTGTACTCTAGTTATTTTAGACGTAGGAACATCCAAGTAGGTGATCATGTTTCGGGTGTTGATGACGACATCAACAAGTATTATGCATACAAGTTATGCACATGAGTTGTTAAATGTTGACACATGATAATATTGGTGATCCGCAAACATGTGTTAGAAAGGGGTTACCATGTGTTAAAAGGGCCAACCTTACTAAAGGCTTTTTTGGTGGGTTTTCCGGGTGTTGTATGACTAAACAAGTGTTCCATATTGAGTTTTCTGGTTAACTCTTGCTTCACTAGACTTAGGGGGGGGGGGGTATAATGTATCCAAAATGTGTAAAGATGCACATGTAATGACAATAGTAAATAAAAAGCGTACGGATGTTGACTGTTGTCACACTAACTAGCAGCAGTTGACCCATAGCTGTCTTAACATCTAGTGTAGTTGACCTATATCAGTCGTAACAGACAAACATATAACCCATATCAGCAGCAGTTGACCCAACTAAGAAGTATTTGACCTATATCAGTTTTAACATCTTGTGCAGACTAACATACTAACAGTCTTAAAACAATGTTGTCTTTATGATACTTGTCATCATCCTTTCTGATGTTCTAGGTCGTCAACATATTTGCCCTAATCAATTGATGATCGATCGTATGTATAGAAGATGAAGGGTGCAATGGTTCACAGGGTGCAATGGTTGTGGGGGTGATTGAATGGTTTCCTTATTTATTGTTTGGGGCTGAATTGACAATAATACCCTCACGTGTGGGTTAATTCCGTTAAAAGTTAACTGGGTTTAGTGCTAATACTCGACATTGATACAAATTAGAACGTTAATACCTTAAGATGTTACAATAAAAGCTTAGTACCTAACATTGAAATTCCACTGAAAGCACAAGGACCAATGGTGTAATTTTTTCTAAAAATAAATAATACATTCTTATAACCCTCATTTTGAAGAAGAGCAAACCTACATCCTATCATTTATTGGTCCACTATGCATAATCAGTGTATGTGGGTGACCCCTTCCAGTTTTAGGAAGCAGTAAATAGTGATTTCTACTTGAATAGATATGGTTTTGAAACTCTCGCGAGCCCATTAGAACTCATGCCACAACTATAAACCTAAAAGTATTGGTAAGACAACCGTTTCACGAGGCACACATGTCACGTCGGATCTGCCAATACCATGGAGACAAAAGGACAATATGAAAGCAACATGTTACCAATCAGACGTCGAGAATATCTGTTCCATGATCTCTACTAAACTGTTGTGGTAAGGGGGACACACCTTTCCCCCCTTACACAACTAACGATCAGCTGAGGGGGATGGGGACCAAAAGGATATGCGGAATGTGATGTCTCGACCAATAACTTCTCATCACTCTGACTATAAATACAACACTCCTCCAAGGTGACAAAGGTTGTCTATCTATACTCTCAGCACTCATACTTTACCCTCTAAAGAACAATACTCATTCTCACACTGGAGGGTGGTTATGAGGAAAACCCTTCACTTCTCCTCCTCGTGACGAGACTCGTGGTGTTGCTAGTTTTGAAGGATTGAACTAACGGAGATTGGATTAACTCCTCAGTTGAACATAATCAAACTAGTTGGTTGGATTGGTGTTTTTTCATTGGCGTCATCCGTATTTTTAGCTAGAACCACTTTTTCTTTTGGTCTAGTCATCATGAGTTCCAATCCTCCTCCTTTCCTTGGATCAACATTGAACGCACCCAAAACCAACGTATTTGGCTCTGGGTGCTTAGGAATCGATCCGTAAGGGGGGGGGGGGGATAGGTTTACTCAGAATCAGGTGGAGGGAAACATCCAAACCATATCACCATTAACAGTTTCTCCAAACTCAAATACGTCATTTCTTTTCACCATAAAAATCCTATCTAGCAGCACAACCAAACTCCTAAAAAATCTACATCCGTGGTTAGTTCGGAGATGTGGCTTAATCAGGAACAAAAAGCTCTGGGGAAGGCCTATGAGAAAATGGTTTGCGAGCAGCGTATCGCGGTGTGCCATTCGACAATTTTCCAAGTTAATCCTTATGACCTAATCATATATACATACTATAATAATGTGAAATTAGACTTAACTTTCACTAAATGAGTCCACAAAGTCTAGCAAAGTTCAGGTAAATGCATGAGATTGCATTTGGTAACTTTAGATATTGTCATATTACATTACGGTAAACTTGTACAAAACAATATTCGATAAACTATATATACTAAAGATTTCTTCAACATATTTGGAACATTAAATTGGTGGCTTATAAGTGTTAATTTTGGTGTGATTGGGTATATAAACCCTAAATGTGTGAGTAGAAGCCCTAATCCACCCTAGTTTCCTAAACAATGTCTAATTTTATGGTTTTTTTCTAGACTAGTCACCTTAATTGTAATTAGTGGCCTAATTACTCCCTAATCACCTAATTTACTAATAACCAAAGTTCTAAAAACCCTAATTACACCATAATCAAAACTTGATGAGCACATAATGGAACAAGTGTGACATCCCTCCCTTTCATATTAGCCATAATACATCTTTAGTCCTTTTTTTTTTTTTTTTTTTTTTTTGTAAAAATGTGTTTACGAATTCAGTTATTATATTTTATTTTCGTTTATCCCAAATAAGTAAAATGAAATGACATATTAAGTCTTTGCATTTTTTTTTTATATAAATGCGTTTCAATCGGATAAATATATAAGAATTCATATTACTCGTTTTCCTTTCAAAGTATAAATGTTACTTTTAAACATTTAAGTTTATAAAAGTTCAAAATTTAATATGTTTTATATAAGATTTATAAAGGAATTTATAGGTTTTATACCAAAATATAGCAAACATAAACTCAAAGGACCAAAGTTGCCAAAAGATAAAAGATTCAAATCAGTTTTCTTCCTTCACACGTTTTTGCCGGTTAGGAGTTGCAGCCGGATTCCGGTAGAACTCCGACGACCTATAAACTCAACCACACAAGGATCCTTAACCGTTTTAATTATCACCAGAGTATTTCTCCATCAATTCATAGTCGAACCTTACCATTATAATGCATTTAAACGCATTTTGAACGTTTTAATAGATCTCAAAGACCGGTAACGGTCGGACCTTAATAAAAATAATCAAACGACCGTTTTCTTCGAATCAATATATAAATCGAACCTATTGATCTGTTTCTGCACTCATTCACATTCTAAACCACCTAAAAACAGTCACTAATTGCGACCAGAAAGCTTGGAAATGCTGTGCTAAGATCGTGCCTGAAGACCCACCATTTCGGCTCAAATCACTTTTGTAAGTTCAATGTTTATGGTGTCGTTTTGTCCCTTATTTGCCCCTGATCAAAAGTCCTTTGTTTCTTGTGGGATTCTGTATCGTTATGGGTCTTATTGAAATCGGGTCTTAGGGTTAAGGTTTGTGTGATATATGGGGGAAAAAATGAAAAAGAACATTAATTTAAATATGTTTGTATTTGAAATATATCAACATCTTAGTCTAGTGCTCTAGTGGTTTGTGAGTGTGTGTGGCAATGAAGCAACCTGGGTTCGACCCAGGTGCCCCACACGTTTATTTCGGTTTTTATTTTTATTTGATTTCTTTAGATCATATATAATCATTTAAAAATATATTAAATTTATAATATTCATAGTTATTTCATTTTTAATCCAAAAATTATAAAAATTTAGGTGTAGCATCTTGACACCATAATAAAATTTCCACACTTTTATTTTCTGGAAAATATTTTATTTTCGTATATTTATTGATTTAATTTGTTTTAATCATATTTAATTGATTAAAATTTCATTTTTAACGATTTTAGTACCAAAATTTTTGTAAAATTATTTTTAAACATAGAAAATTTAATCCTAATTTATTGGACTAGAAATCCTTAATTTTTATATATTTTTTTTCTTTATATTTTAATCATTTAAAGACATTTTAAATTCAATAAATCATTTTTAAATACAAGTAAAATGAGAAAAATTGTGTAAAATTTGTTTTAATTATTTTTTTTATCAAAATGTATTTATTATTTTTTTTCAAAAATATCATTTTCGAACCATATCTTATATTTTAGTTGTATTTATGCTTATTTAAGTACAACAAATCATTGTTAATTCATAATAGTTAAAATCTGTTTTATAAATTTAATTTTTATAAAAACAGAATAATTTTAATGTTCCAAAGTCATAATCATCACTATTTTACTCATTTATGTAACTTATAACTATTTGTTCAATTATTTCTAATTATTGTAATTATCGTAATTATAGTTTAAAGCAATTAAATTAATTATTTTGTCCCAAATAATTGAAGTTGCTTTATTATAATATTCAATTGGTAATAATTATATTACCTAATCATGTCTATATCTTTTAATCATATTATTTTTGGGATATACAAGTTTTATATTAATTCGATTTGTCACAAAAACTCTAATTCCCCTAATCGACTTAGCAAACCCTAATGTCTTAGAACCCTAGATGCCTTAGACATTTTTTTAGACATTTCCCTTATTAGTAATCTTAAATGTTATAGGTAGAATTCCTTGGAATTCCCAGTTCTTTAACTCACGACAACTTAAGTTGGATTTTAATCGCTTTCGCAAACTGTGAGTATACTTATCCTCCTTTTTCATTTTTACACTTTTGGGGGTGAAACATGTACACATGTACAAACTTACACATACACTTACACATAATCTTTTATAGGCTTACAATTTTTATACGTGCCTTTTTATCTTTATGCTTTATGCTAGACATAAGCGTAGTTTAGTTACATTGGTTGCTCGAAGTCGCTATCTAGACTTAACTAAGGTTAAGCTGCTCAAATGAACAAATGAATAAATGCTCAAAATCATTATCTAGACTTAAGTTAGGTTAAGGTGATCAAATGAACAAATGCTCAATAGACGTAACTTAGGTTACGGTGCTCAAATGCTCAAACAGACGTAACACATGTTACGGTGCTCAAATCATTGTGAAACGTGTTAGGTTACTTTATGTGAATCATATTCGTTAAACTTTACTATGTTTGTTTACTACATGTTTACATAATGCCTTGATCAGTCTTGACACATGAGTTGTAAATCTTTTCCTTTAAACTTATATTATATGTATACAAACTCAAGTATGCTCACCAACATTATTTATGTTGACAAAATTATTTTCATACATGTTTCAGGTATGCTTGATGCTTCACGTAGGACTCTAGGCTTAGAATGAATTTAATTAGTTTAGTACATTGAGACATGTTGTAATTGCAATCTTTGTAAATCAACTTATATTTAATACAACTTACATTTTAGTACCATAAGCTTTTGAACAATCGTTATTACGTGACACCTTGATGTTTCCGCCATCGGTTGGGGTGTTACAGATTGGTATTAGAGCTGTGGTTATAGGGAATTATTAGTAAATGGCCTAGACTATAACTAAGTATCCATTGTTGCCCCTCTTTTGTGTTTAATTGTTTTGTGTATACTTGCCTCTTCTTTATGTTTCCTTGTGTTTATTTGTTCATTTGCTCCACTAACTCTCCTCTTTTATCACCTCTCATTCTTTCCCTTACATCTCTTCATTTCTTTCTTTCTTTCTTCATCATGGGCTTTGAGGAGTGACTCCACTTAGAGAAATTTTCTACACTATGGAGCATGTTGGATATTCTTGGCTTAATTGCCTACCCTCGTTTTTCATTGATTTTTCATTTCTTTAAGGTGTTGAACTCTACGTGAGAGAACACGTGCAATCTGGAAGGGTGGATGCCTATACACTGCGTTTTCTGGCATAGGCAAGCATAACGCATAAATCCGAATCAACCGACATACCTGTTATGCTTACCTGGGGATTCCTGGAGTGAGTGTCCACGTATACACTAAAGCACATCTTCATAATCTCCAATTGAGTTCGCTTCTTTGAACAATCAAAGTTTTTGTCGGGTCTTATGACTAGACAAGAACAATCCAATGTTTTATTCTTGATTTATTGATTTCATAGTGATTTGCTTTATGTTATTATCTTTTACTCCCCCCGTCCCTATTTAAATGTCCATCTTTCCATTTTTAGTTGTCCCAAATTAAATATCCATTTCCAAAAATAGAAATGCAATTTCTAGTTTGCCCATAAAAAGACAAAACACAATCACCACTTTTGAGGATATTATTGTCATTTTACCACATACAAACAAAAGATTTCTTAAAATGTGTGTTTTTGGCCCACGACATTTCAATAGGGACGGAGGGAGTATATTTTTTTGATGCATTTTCATACTTGGTTATTTCATACAAATGTTGCATAACCTCATTTATACCTATAATGATTTTATTATCTTGTGTTGACTCTCATAATATTCGTTATTTGTAGATGGCTGGTCGTCATTTCGCTCGTACTCCTAAGCGTAACACTCGTCTTGGATCCAATCGTCAAATTACGTCACTAGTGGCAGAACATGTTGCTGTTGTGATTCTGTATGTGTCAAGGATCGATCTTCAAACAAAGAATATGATCAAACAAGTTCAATTCAGGTGCAGAATCCCTGAATTGATTACAAAATGATAATATATCTAGCAAAACACACAAATCATCTCAAACATTTTCATTTCATTGATAAACATAATCATAATCACTTTAAAACTTTGTTTACAATGATAGATATCAGTTACAGACTCAAAAGACCAAGGGAGACGGCACACTCAGAGAGGGAAACAAAAATGACAAAAAGTTAAACTTAGAAAATGATTCAACCTATATATAGACCTGCACATTCGACCATTCGATTGGGCGAATGTGCAGGTTCGACCATTCAATATGGGCGAATCAACACATATATACAATCAGAACTTCATTCGACCTCTCTGAGCTTCTCCCTTCGACCATTCTATCTACATTCGACCAATTACATTTCACCTTCGACCGTCCGATATCACCAAAACATAATAAGATTTGCAATTCAATAGCACTAGTCGCACTTCGTGTATCTACAAACTCCCCCTCGACTATTGCTTGAATTGCTTCAGCTTTCGGTCTTCATCCATCCTCTTGTTCATCAACTTTATGTGCAACAATTTCTTCTGTTCTTTCGTCATGACTGGTTCATGAGTTTGCTTCGGTTTCTTCTTTTCAGCTTTCTGAATCTGAACAAACTTCCCCAGCTTCTTATCAAAATCACAACCCGCATTGACATCCCATGCAAAACATAAAAATACCACAAGTTGGTATTTAGCAGCTTGCTCACTATCTTTCTCTTCACAATAAATCGGATTGTAATATAACATGATAATGTCCTCATGAGAGCAATTGATTAACCACATCGGGTCAAAGATAGGTATCTTCTTGAAGTCATTCTTCCCATCCTTCAAAACGATAATAGCCTCTGTCGTCTTCCAGTCATAATACCACCACATAAAGTCTTTAGAGAAATGTTGTGGAATAAGCATCAAAGGTATTTGTTTCAGAACAGTCGGTGGTTATATTTCAAAGTCACCTTGTTCAACCCCGTTATCTGATCTCTTTCCTTCTTATGAACTATCCGTTTAGGATACTGAGGGGTGAACACTTCCCATTTCATTCTGCTCTCTATCGCCATGTGATCTGCAAAGTAACCAACAAGATTGTTGTTTACTGAAGCCCCTGACATTGTATGTCTGCAGATATCGCGAACAGCCCAATAAGGTAGTGTCTTTATATCGTGGAATCTGTTGAAGTACAGAATTCCTTTTTCCCACTTTACAGCGACACACCTTAGCTATCTCAAGTATTTCCATCCGAGAGCTTTGCCTTTGAACAATTCATTATGAAATTTGTAGAAACTACCCTGAACTTCAGTCTTAGGGCGGTTAGCTTCTTTTTCTTTAAGCTTCCTCAGCAAGTCTTTCAGATCGTCTGATTGTTCAACAGTTGGCTTTTGACAATCTGAGTCCTTAAACACTTCTTCAACAAATTTCTTGCTTTTCTCACGAGCAAGTTTCTCAGCTTGACTCAATAACTCTTCAGAGAATTCAGGAAATCCAGAGTCTTTATCATTTTTGAAGTATTTTGGATATTCCTCACTAGTAATATCCTCCATTTCAAGTTCTTCAAACACTGGAACATCTCTATCATCAGAGTGATTTCCTGCTTCTTTCTCAGGAATGTTCGGTATTTGGTTCTCACTCATCAACTCTTCAAGAGATTTACCAACCTGTTTAGCCAATCCTTCCAGTATTTCTTTAGTCACAGCTACAGAAACTTCTCCATCTTCCAGATCAGGATCATTATACTCTAGTTCAAACCTCATATCATCTGACTCAAATATCTCTGGAAATCTACCAGCCATCTCAATCGTCCAGACTCTATCAGTCAACATCTGGCGATATAATTTCTTGTATTTTTCTGATAAAGATCTGATCTTCTCGTTCCAGAATATGTCATCATCATCAGTATTACCACCAGGAGCTTTTGAACTAGACTCTCCTGCATCTTTACCTGTTTCTCTCTTCTCATACTTATACTTATCAGTATCATCATCATCATCATCATCATCATCATCACTATCAGCAGAGCTATTACCATCACCAGAATCATCACCTGAACCATCTTTATCATCACCATCTTTCTTCTTCTTCTTTTCAGGAGCATCACCGACATCCTGTTCAAGATCCTCATCATCTTCTTCATCTTTCTCTGATTCAGATGGTTCGAAATCAACAAGCTCTTCTTTTTTTTCTTTATCCTCTTCTCCTTCTTTCAATTGAGGAGCTTTCGAGTATAATTCATCAATGATATTTTTCATGCTCTTGTTGTTTGCTCTCAACTTCTTGTTTTCAAGCCTCATGGTGATATACCTTCGAGTATTTCTCTGCTCATGCAATAACAACTTTTGATTTTCTTTCTGGAGCAGCTTGATTTTAGTAGATAATTCTTAATGCCTCTCCTGTGAAGATTCAACTACTTCCAACATCTTCCTGTCATTCTTTCTTAACTGTTCAATCTCAGCTTGTTGCTGGTTAATGATTTTCATCATGTCAGTCAGCTTCTGGTTCACTGCATCCATCTTATCACTTGATACAGTAACCTGTGGTGTTGAAGCTTCAGCAACTGGAGTCTTTTGTTTCCTAAACTTCTTCAAGACTCTGTCCAACGCATCATTGAAATTATCAGTTGGAAGTTCAGATTGCTCAGCAGCAGATGTTTTCTGTTTCTTCGCTGCTGGGGATGTCACAGGAGATTTAGAACTAGACATTACAGTAACTTTCTTTCCTGCAATTAGGCTTTCAATGTCCTTCGCTCTTTTCTTCATCGGCTTTTCAATCTCTACAGCTTTAGCCTTCTTCTTGTAAGTTGGATTTTCTGTTTCTCTCCAGTCTTTGGCGATCCACCAAAATCATCAGATCCCAAACCAAGACCTTCGTCAACATCGTCCATCACAATCGGACTTTTCATTCTTTGTTCCTCCAAAGATTTATTCAGACTTTCAGACTCACCAGCCACAGTGGCCTTGGGCGTGGTGCTCTTAACAGTCTCATTATCAGAATCCCATTTCTCTTCTACCTGAGTTTCTTTAGAATCCATCGATTCTTCATCAACCAAGTGTGTACCTTTCTTCACAACACTCTTCTTCCTCCGAGATGTCTTCTTTGGTGTTCAGCATCATCCTCTTTTTCCTTTCCTTTCCCTTTTCCACTTTTCGCACCAACATTCACAACTTGCCTTTTCATTTTAGCTTCAGGATCAACATAGCATAAAGGATTATCTTCATCAGAATCACTGTTTTCATTCCTGGCTTTGTCAACACCTGGATCTTCATAACCTGGAGTGATCAGGTGACCAAACAAGTTCTTCAAAGGTGGCCTTTCATTCATCGGCACACCTTTGTATCCCTTCATTCTTACTAACGTCCTCAAATTCATGTGATCCTGTACTACTATTTGAGTAGGATCTTTTCTCAAATTCTTGTACTTCTCATCAAAGATCATTTGCAGGAATCTTGGATATAATAAAAACTTCTTACTCTTCAATCCTCTCAATGGTTCTAGCATGTGTTCAAGTATCATTCCAGATACGTTGAATGGCTTGTTCAAGATCAGGGCAACCATTAAAGAGCTAATACTCTTTCTCATCACGTCGTATCCTCCACTCACAGATCCGAAAAATGTAGCATGACGTGAGCAAGGTACTTGAATTGCGGGCACATTTTTCCTTTATGTAATGAACCATCAGTAATCGGTCCATTGTACTTCATTCTCAGGAAACACTTCCTCTGCTCAATCCAAGAAAGAACTCTCGGATCAGTCTTCTTATCCGTCAGCTTCAATGCTTGTCTAATGTCGTCTTCAGATATTATCACTAGCTCCCCCTGAATCTTACTCACGATAGCAGATTCGTTGTCCCAAAAATCCATTCTTGCATTCGTCCAGAACTCTTTTTGATGATCTCTGTATATGATGGCAGGAGTAGCAATAGCATCAACAACACGGCTTCTCTTTAGAAAATCAACAATACCGGTGAATTCGGTATGTTTCTTCAAATCGCCCAGATAAGCACTGCAGTTATGTGCTTCTTCGAACGGTAAGTCTTCTACGGGTTTCTTTCCGGCTGACTTGTCTGATGAACCTGCGGGAATATTAGAACTCTGTTGTTCAGACATGATTAAACTGCAAAACAAAACAAGAAAACACGTTAAAAACGGACAAAATATTCAAAATTTGAAATTTTTGATTTTAGAAATCCACATTAGACCAATCGAGGGTACGAATGTGGGAAATGGGGTTCGAATGTGGAAAATAAGGTTCGAATGTGAAAAATCAATGATAAAAATGTACATTCGACCCTTTTATCCACTTTCGACCATTTGAACTTGGTACATTCGACCAAAAAGTCACATTCGACCCTTTTGAATTGGTCGAAAATGGCTGTTCATATTCAAAATTTGCAGATTTTGATTTTGTGTATTTAAACATGCCATTTTGATTTGTAAAGCATCTAACATGAACGATTAACCTTTCCCAACCATCAATTGTTATTATTATTCAGTTTTTAAGTGTTTTATCCTAAAATCTAGGGTTTGAACTTTCTGAACAATCAATTCATTAATCTGTTGTGATTAAACCCTGGATTTTGTTACATTCTCTACCTAAAACACTTAAACAATGAATCCTTATCAAGAATTGTCCTTATAACAGTCAATAATCCATGTTTTGATTCAGTTTATGTTTCGAACACATAATCATGGATTCTGAAATGGATAATGAACGATAACCTGCAAAGAATGGCTTAAAATGATCAGCAAGAAACGAGGATCACAATGATATGATTTTAAAAACACGAGCAACAAGGCGTCTTAATCTCAGAATTTGAATTTTTTTTTTGAAATGGGGTTCGAAAGTGCAGAAAGGTATGTATAGGCTCCACATTCAACCCTTTTACATGGGCGAAAGTGAAAATTTTTCCACATTCGACCCTATTTAAAGGTTCGAAGGAAGAAAAATGGTTCGAATGTACAATCAGACATAAGAACACTCACATTCGACCGTTTGGAAGGTTCGAATGAACAGCAATATTCCACATTCGACCCATCGAAGGGGCGAATGAAATTTGGAATTTTTGAACTTCTTACCAAATCTCAAAATCGAGTCCCGTTCAATATTTTTCCCAACTTTTAAGCATCCGACATTCATTATATCTTTTTTTTTTTTTTTTAAAGATGACCAAACTCAAATGGTCCATCAAGTTTCAGAAAATGACCATCAACCACCATCGGTTATAAAAAAAATATATAGAAATGTAAAATCTTTTGGATTTTCTGAAAATTTTTGTTAAAACACACCTAAAATCTTTTTGAGTTTTGTATATTTGACGAGAAATGTAAAATGCAAAAATGTAAAGATAAAACAGTAAATGTTTTGTGATTTCCGGTAAGAGGATCATATCAGGTATTGAGAAATCTGATCACATCGTTGATCTTTTGATTTATTATCATTAAAGACAATGTGTGATCTGGCAACTGCTGATATTGTTGTCCACATAAGCTCACATGCAGACTGTTGTGCAGTGCTTTAGACTGATACAGTTATTTATAGTATAAACTCAATTGTCTGTGGTTCCCACGCACACGACATACTCCCGTATCAAGAAGTAAATGCACAAAGACTCATTGTAACGCGTGATTATGCTTTCGTCATCTGTAATTTACAAGGTATGAGGCACAGAGGTGTACAGGTCAGCAATTCAATGCTACAAAGTAATTTATGCACTCTACCAGGTTGAGGGCTGATATCAATCATGATTTGCATCAATGATTGGATACGATGCATTAGATAATCTTTGATTATCGTCATACATTGAAAGTTCCTCAATTCGGTAACTTTAGGATTTGGCTTTACAGCTCTTTTATAAAGACACCCTGTCTGATCTAGGTCCGTAATGACTTACAGCAGAAGATCAGAGAGGCTATCCCCAGATAACTAATAACATAATGACCCGAAACCTCTGAATTTTGTACAAATACCCTATCA
The DNA here is from genome assembly GCA_028751855.1 of Ambrosia trifida. Classification (NCBI taxonomy): domain Eukaryota; kingdom Viridiplantae; phylum Streptophyta; class Magnoliopsida; order Asterales; family Asteraceae; genus Ambrosia; species Ambrosia trifida. The sequence goes on from CM054130.1 coordinate 109,374,695, forward strand.
AACGAAATTACGGTACTAAGACCATATGCCCATGAGGAGTTCATCCACACAACAATTCGTTTGATATGTATGTATCAGGCACGCAGTAATAGATCTACGAAGCCTATCAACACATCACACAGACTCAAACACACGCCTTATATTGCATTACACTTCTTTAGCATGTGTCAGATCCTCACTGATATACTATCATTTCCCCTTTTTCTCCTGGAAATCATTTTGGGTTTTTCTAATTTTTATGGGTTTTTTTATTTTTTCAATGTTTTGTTTTTTGAAAATAAACTCCCCCTAAAATGAAAAACATATTTTTGGGTTTTTGTATTTTTCTGAAAAACAATAAAAACTAAAAAGCGATAAACCGATGTGATGATCAGTCTTGTTTTTCTTTTATACCGTTAGCTTTTAAAAGATATTCAAATCTTGATTTATCAAAAGCTTTGGTAAAAAGATCTGCACGTTGATAGTCAGTGTGGATTTTGACCATATCGATCAACTCTTTTGCATTACAATCACGAATAAAATGATATTTAATCCAGATATGCTTAGCTTTCGAGTGATTGACTAAATCTTTTGTTAATGCAATTGCGGCCTCATTATCACAGTAAATAGGGGTTTTAAGAAATTGCAAACCGTAGTCCACCATCTGTTGTTGGATCCGGAGAACTTGTGAGCAGCAGTTTGATGCTGAGACGTATTCTGCTTCACATGTTGATAAGGCGACTGCAGTTTGTTTCTTGCATTGCCAGGTCACGAGCCTGCTCCCCATAAACTGACATCTAGCCGTTGTGGATTTGCTGTCTTTGTCACAGCCTCCCCAAGCTGCATCACTAAAATCAATTAGGTCAAAATTATCATCATTAGGGTACCAAAGTCCTCTCGACGGATAACCCTTCATATATCTAAGGATATGTTTGACAGCTGCTAAATGACTTTGTTTCAGCTTTGATTGATAACGTGCAGAAAGTCATGTGGCGAACATTATGTCTGGTCTGGATGCGGTGAGGTACATCAGAGATCCGACGATTGCTCTGTATGTAAAAGGATCAGTCAGCTCCCCCTTAGCGTCAACAGCAATCCCGTGATTAGGTTGTATCGGGGTATCCATCGGCTTCGAATCATTCATCTGGAATCAGCTCAAGACTTCAGAAACATATTTGGTTTGGTGAATAAAGATCCCCGTTGGTCTTTGGTCCACCTGCAAGCCTAGGAAAAACTACATCTCTCCCGTCACACTCATTTCGAACTTTTCCTGCATAACTTTTTCGAATTCTCTGCATAAAAGTTCATTAGTAGATCCAAAAATAATGTCATCAACATAAATTTTGCACTAGAAGCAAGTCATCTCCTGTTCGTTTTGTGAACAGTGTGCAATCTACCAAACCTCGCTTAAATCCTTTGGATAGAAGACACGTGCTCAGCTCCTCATACCATTGCCTTGGAGCCTGGTGCAACCCATAGAGAGCTTTGTTTAGAACGCAGACCTTATCCCGGTGGATAGGATCCTCAATGCCTGGTGGTTGACCTACGTAAACTTCTTCCTTGACCACACCATAAAGAAATGCGCTTTTAACGTCCATTTGATACACCTTAAATTTCTTGTAAGATGCAAACGCTAGAAACATGCGGATAGATTTTAAGCGTGCAACCGGTGCATAAATCTCGTTATAATCGATTCCTTCCACTTGATGAAAGCCTTGTACGACCAATCGAGCTTTGTTTCTAACAATCACTCCTCTGTCATCCTTCTTACACTTAAACACCCATTTGGTTCCAATCTTTTTCCGTCCTGGAGGTAAATCTGTCAGTGTCCACACTCCAAGTTTCTGAAATTGTAATAACTCCTCTTGCATAGCCTCTACCCAAGCATCATCCAAAAGAGCATCCTTGTATTTACGCGGCTCAACCTGCGAAACATAACAAGCAAAAGACCAGTCATTCTGACAACCTGACTTTTGAATTTTAGCATATAAGGCTAGAGCGCCATGATTTTCGGGTGAGTTAGCATTCCTCAGTTGTCTTCTTGTCATCACACTGCTACCAGGATCACTAATAACTTGCTCGAGCGGGTGAATACGATGTATCCGAGATTCCGGATAATCAGGTACTTGCACTCCCGTTTGAATAGTCAAATTCTCTGTCGAATCCAGATCATTACCCAAGTTTGATGATGAAGCACCATTTGGATTTGGGTTCACTAGAGGTGTCTCTGTAGCAATATCTGGAACAGATTCACTTGTAACATCATCATCATCATCTTCCGATTCTGATGAATTGAGAGTTATGGAAGCTTCCTGAAATACCTCTTCTTCAGCTGCAGGAGCATTGGTATCATTAGAAGCTGTTTGAGGGGTTACGGTGATTGGACGCACCAACGGTGATGTCACTGCGTTTTCACACTCGTAATATAATCGTAATACAGCCTCTTCAACCAAGCTATCTAGATTGAATGATTCAAAGAAATCTTTGTAATCAAACATCCAATCTGGACCGCTACTCTGTACATTCTGAGTATACCGTTGAACTTCAACATTAGCCCACTCCTCTACCTGACGAGTTCGTTTGTTGAATACCCGTTTGAGCGGGGTTGCATATCCAACAAAGAATCCTTCTTCAGCTTTTGGTGCAAACTTCTCAGATGGATTAAGCATTGTACATGGTGCTCCAAACGGTTCTAGATACTCTAAGTTCGGCTTTCGTCTGTTTAATAGCTCATAAGAAGTTTTACCAAACTTCTTCACTGTTAGAACACGATTGAGAGTATAACAATCTGCGTAAATGGCTTCATTCCAGAACATTACTGGAAGGTTGGAATCCACAAGCATTGTCCTAACCGCTTCTATAAGAGTCCTGTTTTTACGTTCTGCGACACCATACTGTTGCGGGGTATACGGAGCACTATATTCATGATGAATTCCTTTGTCTTCACAAAGAGCATCCATTTGTGCGTTCTTGAACTCCGTCCCATTATCACTCCTAATTATCTTGATCTTCAGACCATAGATATTTTCTAGTCGACTGAACAGAACATTCAGATTGTTAAACGTGTCGCTCTTATGATGCAAGCACATAACCACTGAAAATCTGGAATAGTCATCTGTAACCATAAGACAGTATAATTCACCAGCATGACTTTTACGCTTGACTGGTCCCAATAGGTCCATGTGCAAACGCTCAAGTGGTAATTCAACTGAATTGACTTTCTTTGGTTTGTGGGATTGCTTGTGCTGCTTTCCTTTCTTGCAACTCACACACTTGTCGTTCAAATGGAAATGTTTAACATTTACGCCTTCGACAAGTTCATTCTTCACCAGATGGTTCATTTTTCTAAGGTGAATGTGTCCCCTCCTCCTATGCCACATGACTGATTCTTTTTCAGTAGCCTTGGAGAGGAAACACGTTACTTGACCCTGGGTTGTCATGGCTTTTGACATGTTGAGAATGTACAGATTGTTCACTCTCGGTGCTTTCAGCATTACCCACTCTTTTGGAAGTACGAATCCTGGCTTGAGAATGTAGCAAGATTTGTCATCAAAGAATACAGAAAACTGCTTATCACAGATTTGACTGACACTGAGCAGATTATAATCTATTTGCTTCACGTACGATATCTTTTCAAAACTCACGATACCATTACTCACACTATCCTCCATAGTAATGTATCCTCCTTTATTCCCAGCAAATGCTACGTATCCGCCATTGATATTTCTTATGTCAAACAGTAGCGATAAATCCCCTGTCATGTGACCAGAAGCTCCACTGTCAACAATCCATAGACTGCTCACAGGGCCCGCTGAAGCTCCCTGCACATATCAAGTAAAAAGATTAGATTTTTCGGGGGACCCAAGCCTGCTTGGTCTTGGGTCTTTGAACATTCAGTTTCAAAGAATCTTTTTCACAAACAGTTGAATTTGAATTGATCTTTTTCTGATCAGTTAAATCCTTTTCGGTTTCAGATTTCTCATTCACTTTTGAAGATGAAGCACCTTGAGAACCCTTTGGGGACCAAAATTGTTCCAAATATTTCAAGATCCGGATCTGAGATTTTGGAGTCTCAGACGGTTTCTTTACTTCGTCTTTGAAGGAAACTTTTTTGGTTACCTTCTCTGATTTAACAGAGATAGGTCCAACTGTTGGTTTCACTGCATGTTTTAAAGCTACCTTTTGCTTGTCAACAGTTGTGTTCACCACAGGTTTCTTAAAAGGATTTTCCATGGAGATCCGGTTACGACGATCATATGTCATCTGATGATTTTCCCTCTTTTGAAAATATCTGCTCTGGTTAAAACGGTGCTGGTTGAGGAATAAAGCGTCTTTGTGGATAACAATGATTATCGACTGGACTTTGATACTTTTGCTTCACTTCAACCTCGTGCCTTTTGTGCCTAACATTTGGGTAGTGAGCAAGTAAATGCCCTCTCTCCCCGCATTTAAAACATGCACGGTATTCCTCAAAGTTGTTCTTGGCGTCCGACTTTGCATAAGTAGTGATAGGATATTGATCATCCACACACCTTCTTCTTAAACTCTCAGGAGCTGGGTCCTTAGAGTAAGTCGGCTCAAGAAAACTATTCACCTTCTCCTTTGGCTTAATAAACTCCATGACATGAACCTTTGGTTCTTTTGGAACATCCAAATAAATTTTCTTTAAAACCTCTGGAGGTACATCATTTGTTCTCTCATGTTTTGGGAACCAAATGGTACTCTCCTGCCAAATTTTCTCAATCTTGGAATAGTTGGCAAATTTAATTGGATATTCCTCGTCAGAAATTATCTTATCGGATCCTTCCATCCGATAAAACACTTTGATTGGTTTGTCACTTTGTTCATTCTTCTCAACCTGCTTAACTGACTGATTTACTCTATGAGCGTTAGCCATTGGATGTATAATCTGAGATGGTGACACTGGTTCATTGGTAATAATGTGATTTTCAGCAGGAATATCACACACCTTCTCAGATTTGTCATCCTCAGAGTCAGAATCATCAGTTACAGCTATCACTCCTTCATCATTTAGTCCCAAAATAGGTCTAACATCAGAATTAGGGTCTCCCACACTGGAAGTGTTAGACTCATCATCCGATGTAGAGTTAGACTTAACTGAACTCTCCGGTGTTATTGAATGCAAAGTATGATTTCAAACAACACTGGAGATGGGACGACCTTGTAGTTTGCACTACTCGATTGTGAAGGCTCCTTAATAATATGGTCAACAACATATGCAATATGTTTATAGCTTTCAAGCTTCTTGTTGACTTTCTCAGCAAAGCATTTGATGGTGGCCATTTCAAGTTTTGTTTCTTCTAATTCATTGATGTAATTGTTAATGGCTAATTGTTTTAATGATAATGTCTTTTTAAGATCGGAAATGTCTTTCTTATAATCATCAAGCACCTTATTGAATTCTCGTGCTTCTTTTTGATACGATTGACAATTGATCTTAGCACTCTCAAGCTGAACCCTGAGTTGCTTATTATCCTCTGTCAATCTATCGCTCGCACCACAATACTTATCACTGTTCATATCTAGAGAAGATTCAGAACTTACCTGTTTTGGAGGCTCTGTCATCGCCATTATTGCAAAATGTGCTTCCTTTCCAGCAAAGAATTTAGAATAATCGATTTTGGTAAAAGCATCATCCACTATGCACGATTTGCAAGTCATCAGAAAATCAGCTTCGGCTAGAAGTTGATCAATATCATCATCTAGTGAGTTAACACTTGCTTCAGAATCAGAATCGCTCTCCGAGTCAGAATAAGCTGAATCACACTGTTCGGAAACATCAGTAACAGAGTCAAGAATCAATCCCGACTTCTTCTCAACACAAACATCATTTTCTTCAACTAACTCCTCAATCTTCACCTCAGACATCTTTTTAGTCTACAAAACATCTTCAACTGACACTGGCTCCTCCAAATCCATCTTCTGGGCAACACACGCCACATTACCAGCAGTCATTTCCTCAACACCAAGTTGCATACCAGTCCAATCAAATCCCTCATCTTTCTGAATTACCAAAGCCTGGTTCTGGTAATCTGGTTGGGTTTGGCTGTTTGGTGTAGAAATTGGAATGATAGTTCTGGTTGGATTGTGTGGTGTTTGATTTTGGTTCTGGTTTTGTGTAGTGGTTTGTCTAATAGTATTGTTTGGTGAGGTGTTTTGGCGGTTTTGGTAATTATTTTGTAGTTGAAAGTTGGAGTTGTTTTGGCTTTGATATGAAACCTGATTTTGAGATTGTCGGTTCTGGTAATTAGTGTAAAACGGATTCCTGTTTCCCTGTTATGTTGGCTGTGTGCATTCTCTTTTGAAGTGACCTTTCCCACCATAGTTAAAACATGTGACGATGGCTTTGTTGAAGCCATATGTGGTGTTGGGAGATGTAGAAAGATCAGTTCTGCCCGTCTTCTCAATGAACTCAGTCGCTCGCCTTATAACACTAGCAAATTCCCACTGGATGTCAATGAGCTCCATCTCCTCCTTGTCAATTTGAGCGTAGTCCTCACTGGTTAAGTTGTTATTACCAATTTGACTAGCTACTAACCCGTTATACGAAGCGACCATAGCAGAAACCAAGGCTACATGTTGCTGTGCAACTTCAACAGTAACATTGTTCAAGTTTGATGTCTCCAACACAATTGGGCTCTGGTTAGGTTGACATGGGTTCATTTGAGTTTGGTTCATTTAAGGAATGTAAGTTTGTTTTTGAGGTTGGTTCAGATTAGCTGAATAGCATGCAGCTTGTTGCATAGGTGAAAATGGTGGAATGTAAGTAGTAGGGTATGATGGTGGGGTATAAGATGAGGTTTGAGCCAGATAGTTTATGGGAGTTTTGGTTGGTTCAACAATGCTTGAAACACAAGCTATGTGTGGAGCAACAGTAGTACTGGAACTTGAACTAGTTAGAGATGAAGATGTACCACCATGATATAACTCTGGATTATGAGGAACTTGTGCTCTTTTCGCCTTCCTCTTTTCTTCCATCTCTTTGTTCTCAAGCTTTTGGATGAATTCATTGATGGTCCAGTATTGGTACGCGTCTTTCTCCTTAAGGACCTCAATATGTTGATTCCAGTATGGTGGTAATGCATCAGCGAACTTATCCACTAGCTCAGACATCGGTATATTGATCTCATAACTTGAAAGTTCGGTCAACAAATGACAATACCTCGGAATCAACTCTTTCAATGTCTCCTTTCCCATATAGCTAAAGTTCTTAAACTCTTTTCTCAACTCCTCCATTCTAAGCTTCCTCGTCTTCTCATTCCCATCGTGACGATTCCTTAACATATCACATAATTTCTTCAAAGTGGTGCACGACCCGAACTGATGTAAAAGATCAGTGTTAATGGCCTGGGACAGTTGGGAAAACGCCTTCTTTTCTACCACAAACTTTTTCTTCTCGTCCTCAGCTAGACTCTCTAATGGAATCGGTTCACCAGTGTTCTCCAAAATCGGAGCTACATACCCCTTAGCAATCATTTGCCAAGCTTCTGTGCCTTCCAACACATATATACAATCAAAACTTCATTTGACCTCTCTGAGCTTCTCCCTTCGACCATTCTATCTACATTCGACCAATTACATTTCACCTTCGACCGTCCGATATCACCAAAACATAATAAGATTTGCAATTCAATAGCACTAGTCGCACTTCGTGTATCTACAGATTCCAAACTTAGTTGCTGAGTTGAGCCAAAGCAACAACACTGGGAATTCTTGAACCATGGGAGGCGGTAACACTCGTAGCACCTTCAAACATTTTAACTCCTGCACACCAACAAAATTCTCTAGGGAAGAAGGTGCTACTAGCCTTCTTTAATGGTTTGAGAGCATGGAGAACACTTTTATTAACAACGAATGTCCTGACAAACTTTGCGTTCGCTATGCCACCAGTGTCCTCCAAAAGGTGGCATTGACTTGGTGGAATGGCGAGAAACGAAAACAGGACAGTGGAGAAAATTTGACGTACAATACTCGTTATCATGAACTCAGTTTATTGGTTCCACATATGGTTACTCCAGTCTCTTGAGCAATCGAGAAGTACATTGAACGATTACCTGACCCGATTCAAGATGTAGTCACTGGAAGCAAGCCCACTACGGTTGAAGAAGCCATCCAACATGCAGCCTCATTGACAGACAAACATGTGAGGAAAGGAAACCTGGTTAGGAAAGGAACGAAGGCGACTGCTAAAAAAACTACCACTCATGTAGGACCATCTAAAGTGGTTTCACCTAAGGCCGCCACCACTTTTTCAAATCCCAAGAAACAAAAAGGCGATAATCACGACCACATAGTTCAAACTCCTGTGACACAACCTCCTGTCAAGAAAGGCTACATGGGAGTCCATCCTCAATGCAACACTTGTAGGTACCATTACCCTGCTCACTTCCCATGTCGTAAGTGCACTACATGTGGAAAGGACTCAAGATGAAGAAGAACGACTTCAGATTACTAATGGTAGGAGGTGTTACAACTGTGGCGACTAATGTGTGTGGGTGTTTCAAGAAAACTTAATATCTTTTCAAAAAGGGCAAAGTCCTGGAGGAGGTGCCAAAAGCGTTGGTGAATAGGTGAGTAAGTTAGAAAACAAGAAGACACTTGCAAGTTTTAAATTTATAAATTAAAACGATAGTTGCTCAACGTTCCACACCCAGCATAATAGGCAAGCGTACATATCGTGTACAGTATAGAAATGTGCAAGTACCGAGTATCGAATCCGTGGACAAGATTTTTACTACTCAGCTTCCTAAAATTACTAAAAGACTTTTTTTTTTAAATGCGAGAAGAAAAGTAAAAAGAGAGATGTAAACGTTTAAGAGAAATCAATGACAAAACAATGGTGTTGCTTTGGGATCAGATGGAACCTGGTATGATGATAGTTATCTTTATTCAAAGTGGTGTGTTTGAGTTGCGCACTTGTGCTTAAACTTAGAATTGCTACTGCATTTTCTAGAGATGACTGTTTTGCATAACTATACAAACAACTGTGTTCTTAATGTTATTATGAGGGTCTCCCGAACCGGGCAACTCACCTCTCAACACTGAAAAGAAAATGACTCGAGACCGTGTCAGCTCAACCCCGAATTACCTGCCTCACAGTGTTGCGATATAGACATCAAACTACTCTAGACTTTTATGAATAACTTGCCGGTGGCCGGAGCATAACCGAACAAATTATCACTTAATATCATAAAGGAGTCGTGACTAACCAGAACACGTGCATCCCCTACTTGATTTAATCAACTTATCAAAAAGTGAGTGGTCTATTATTAACTGTGCGACAATTAAATAATGAAAGAAAATAAAGACCGTTTTCTTTCAACGCGGGTTCATCAATCCTTAACTTGCGCCAAAGCTTTCACATAGACCATGAAGCTAAGTCACATAATTAAATCTTATCACTAGGACCGAGTATAAACACCATACCAACCCTAAATGAGATCTTGATAGTAGAGGATTAAGCCACTAAGTGTGTGGATTTCTACCCACAAATGGGCTGATCACTACTCGCGAGATTAGGTTAGCTCACAAGTGCATGAGTTTTTACACGCCATGGGTACACTCATGAGTCCTCCCGCTTCCTATCAAGACACCGACAAGACCAAAGACTAAGTGATTTATTAATTAGATCATTAAACAAAGTTTAGAATAGAAAGAATTGTTAAGAACACAAAACACCACTTTAAAATAAAAGATAAACTATATTAATTCATACAAAGTTTCCATCATCACCCTAGCAACACCAACAGAAATCTAGCCTAGCATGGTTGATACAACAAGCTCACAAGGTTGGGTTTGTGTACAAGACATGGTGGAAGGCTGTATGGAGATTTCTAAGGGTTTTGGATGATTTTGGGTTGTTTCTCTCTTGATCAAGGTGTTTATGGAGTGATCCTAAGATCCAAAGGACACCTACAATCCTTAAGGAGGGCAGAAACTTCGTGGAGAAGTGTTGGTTTGTGAGTGGAAAAGGATTCTTCAAAATGCGGGGTGAAGACCTCTATTTATAGGCAAATCAACTTAAGCATTCCCGTGCTCATTCCTTGGCACACCCCTGCTCGACAACGGGTACTGTTGCAGAGTCCTTTTTGCATAAATGTTGGTCTGTAGGTTAAGCACGCCCATGCCACAACCCCTGGCACGCCCGTACTCCTTAGTACACTTAACCGTCTTGTCAGTTTTGGTCGGTTTAAGCCTTGGAGAACACGCTGGAGTTAAGCACACCCGTGCCATACAGTGGGGCACGCCTGTGCACGTACTGAAATGCTGAAATTGACCTCCGTTGACTTGGAAATGTTGACTTGTTGACCCGGGACAGTTGCACGGCCGTAAGCACGGCCGTGCCATATCTGTCAGAGCTTCAAGGTCTTCAATTCTTCGCCCGGTTAGTGCCGTTTTGTGCGGGTTTCCACTTCTTTTCACCTCCTGACCTCGGATCCTGCAATTATCAACAAAGAAAGATAAATTATGATAAAACAGAGATAAAAGCACGACTTTGAGTATAAGATAGGTGATAATTATGGGTATTTTTGGAAATGAGCTTTTAAGAGCTTTTAGGAGCTTCAAGCTTTTAAGAAAAAGCTCCTACTCAATAAAAAGCCTTGTTTGGTTGAAGAGCTGGAAGCTTTTAGGTTAGGAGAAAAAGCTCTATAGTGAAAAGCTACTAGTACTAGCTTTCAAGAAAAAGCTCTACTAGCTACAAGCTTTTAATTAGTAAGTGACACAAATACCCATTCTATTTAAAAAAATTAAAACTTTCTTTACAAGCTTTTAATTATACCCATTTTGGTCATTTTATACATTTTATTAAAAGCCCCAGCTACTCTGCCAAACACCAAAATATATTTAAAAAGCTTCCATCTACCAGCTTCTAGCTACTAGCTTGCAGCTAGCAGCTTCCAGCTTCCAGCCACCAGCCACTAGCTAGTTTTGCCAAACATACCCTATGTGTGGAAAACATATCAATTTCTCGACACATCAGTGACCCTAATCATATGCGACATCGATGCTCTGAACTCATTAACATTAATCAGGCGACTGGTCAAAACTGAGCTATGGATGGAATCTTCTTAAGTCGCAAGAATGCTATACCTGTCTTTTCATTTTCTTGATTTTCATTTTCATTTTGTACTCAATCTATATCGTACTCTTAAGCATATAACGTTTGTAGATCTTTTTACACTTTATTATGAACGAATCTCAGTTTGAAATCTATCGTGTTTGACTTTATTTTGCAATCTATTGAAATGCATGAAGTTGATAACTTGAATTATGTGACACTTGTGTAGTATGTTACAAATCTCTTTATATCATATTACATGTTTGTAATAAAGAGATCTATCCATTATACGTGTGAATTTGATTAGCGATATATGTGCTAGTATATCTATAGACATGAGAATTTGCTAAACGTGAATTTTCAAAAATCATTGCCCTTGCAACATTGTATATAGTCATCTTTAAACGGAGTACATATATACACCAATTTGTGTGTCAAGCTAGTCTTTATGTGAATCATTTTTTTTTCAATATTTTTGAGTTAAAGTATTTGTTTAACTTGAGAGACAATCATAGAATCTTAGTGTGTTATTGTGAATTGGTGTTATAGAAGGACATAACACCTTAATGTAAGGTAAATTAGCAATTTCGGTCCAGAACGTAATCATTAATTTACAGATACATTGAGGTGGTGTGAAATTCTATTAGGGTTTTTGGTAAGAAATCCAGTACGTTTTTGAGGTATCAAAGGTGTGGTGGGTTAGCTGCGGTACACCCTATATATAAACACTAATGGTACATTGGAAATGCGACTGGGTGTCGAACCAGAAACAAACCCTAGTTAGTGTACTATTGTAATCATTCTTATCATAATCTAAACATAATCATCACTTTTATCACAACATTACCACGGAATCGCATGAAATTTTTAGAGTTCTATGGAACCTTGGTATTCTTGATAAATGTTGATCAACAAGATTCAAGTTTCCATCATCTTCCAACTACAACCTTAATCACATGTCAGACAATTCCTTCGTTATGCAAGCCTCGAGTTCCTTTTGAGCTCAATCGTAAGAATTCGTCGCATTGCTACAACTATCTTCAATACCCATAGACGCATTCAATCGTTTCTTTAAATAAATTTTGAGACAAAATTTTCTAAAGTAGGGGAGACTGTGATATCCGTCCATTTTCTTATTAGCCATAATACATCTTTAGTCTTTTTATTTTATTATTTTTTTTTGACTTTGTTAACATAAGTTATCCACCTGAATTCAAAAAACATATCCATAAGGTAATTACAAAAAAGATGTGAAATGATACCAAATATATACATATAAAAAAACATAGAATGCATACCTTAGCCTACTGTTAACATATGCATGCAATGCACATGCACATGTTAAACTAGCTTTTCAACAATTTCTTTTACATATGCATGCAATGCACATGCACATGTTAAACTACCTTTCAACAATTTCTTTTACACATGGATTCAAAAATACATAACCCACTTAATTGTACTTTTTGGCTCAACAATCATATTAATAATAATAACGTATGAAAAAAGGTTAATTAATGTGTAAGCCCACGTGCATGTTATCCGCCTTTTGTTAAAATATGTTATCTATCTGCATTCAAAATGCATAATTCACATAACAAACACAATAATCCCAAATAATCCAAAAACCAATTCACCCACCAAATCCACATACTATGAAAAAAAAATCCTAAATCCTTAAAAAAAACAATCCCAAAAATCCAAAACTCAATTCACCTCCTAATCATCATAAAATCGTTAGCCTACTGTCTTCAAACTTTATTGAAGACTCACATAAACAGAGGTAGCATTTCACTCCATCCATGATAAAAAATGACTTTGTTAACATATGCATGCAATGCACATTCACATGTTAAACTAGCTTTTCAACAATTTCTTTTACACATGGATTCAAAAATACATAACCCACATAATTTTACTTTTTGGTTCAACATCCATATTAATAATAATAACGTATGAAAAAAGGTTAATTAATGTGTAAGCCTACATGTATATATCCACCTTTTGTTAACATATGTTATCTATCTGCATTCAAAATGCATAATCCACATAAAAAACACATATAATCTCAAATAATCCAAAAACCAATTCACCCACTGTAACCTCACGAATTTTCCCATTTATTTTGCATTAATGTATTTCCCGATCCATGATATAAAGTCTAATTTATTTCTAAGTATTCTTATCTTTATCCGTGCATTCTATTTTTCTAAGTTCCTTTTATAATTGTACTTAAAAAAAAATCTTCAATCATGACATATGTCCTATCCTAATTCTATTTATAAAATCGTCATTTTATAAGACGGTGTTTTTTATTTTCTAATTCAAACTAATGATTTTTTTTTTATTTCTTAAATAAAGCCTTGAGTCAAATAGTCAAAGTCATAGTCAAGGTCCTAGTCAAAGTCTTAGTCAAACAGTCAAAGTCCTAGTCAAATAGTCAATTCATCATAAAACCTTACTTTATGGTGTTGACCAATTTTAATGGCTAATTGAATCCAAAACTAATATAAAAACCCACCTATGAACCATTACACTTGCCACCTCTAAATCGATTGTTTCAATCCGATTAAACTTTCCCTCATACTTTTCTTCTATAGTCTATTACTTCTACAATTGAAGCTTTGATTATAAGCTCTTGTAATTGGCAACTTTGGGGCTACACATATTTTTTTTCTTGAGACTTAATACTTTGCTAAGGTGAGTTTACGTAACCATGTTTATGCAATTCTTTCTACTTGCAACATTATACTTAAGCAATTCTACATACATGTCTAGTTGTAAACTTTAATGCCTCATGATTTAGACAACAACAACAGTTTCAACAAGTTTCAACATTACATAATCATTAGCTATGGCCAAGCCGGCGATACTCAATAATAGATCTAGTGGATTGACAATCCCACCTAGATTCGTTGACCATCTTTTATGGGGAGCGCGGGTGATTGTTATCGTTCCAACATATTATTAAGGTGAACCGTGGATGACGGGATGGACCTAAACTAGTCGGAGGTTTGATTATGTCGATTCAACATATTATGTTTATTCATGTAGACTTAAACTTACGATAGACATACGAATTGCTAAACTTTTATACTTAAACTATTTGCTTGACATGGCTTATGTATTCTCACCAACTTCTAGTTGACCCCCCCATTTTTACAACTCAACAGGAAATAATGATGCATGAAGACTAGAGTATTTACATGAGAAGGCAAACTGAAGTCTATGCTTATTTGGTTTTTGTGATGTATTAGATTTCCACTTAAAACTCATTATGTATTTCCATTTTTGGATATTTGCACTTTAAATTAATTTCAATTAAAAGTTGAATACCATGTGCTACTGTATACTCATTCTTACGTGACACCTCGATGTTTCCGCCATCGGTTGGGGTGTTACACCCACCAAATCCATACACCCTCAAAAACTCTTAAATCCTTAAAAAAAACAAAAACAATTCCAAAAAAAATCCAAAACTCAATTCACCCACCTAATCTTAATCATCATAAAATCATTCAAACCAAAAAGCTCCAACTTAACAAACCCATGAAAGAATAATAATAATAATATTAATAACTAAAATAACAAAAAAAGGGTTTTCAAATTAAAATATGAAAAAAAGTTAATAAACCCATATTTGGAATCTCATCACACACCTTATAATATACAACACATAATGGGAAAAAGAAGAAAAAAAACTGATTTCAACTTACTTAAAAATCCAAAGCATATGGACAAAAGTTACCTTCATGTTGAGGCACCACATACACAGAAGATCTAAACAACATGAGCAAGTTCAACCACACAAAACACATCAAGAACCATGGTTTCAGAACTGTGCTCCACATCCCTCTGCGTCACCATCCCCAACGTCGCCATCATCAACATCTCCTGAAAACCATAGCCACGTCTAAAACCCAGAACCACAAACCACATTCAGACTTCACCATGACCACCGCCACTCAAGGTCCACTATCACTACCACCGGGATTGACCTCCACACCTTCAATTTCATTAAAAAAAAAGAGAAAGATAGAGAGAGGGTAGAGGAATCTGATTTTGAAAAGTATGAGAGAGAGAGAGAGAGAGAAAGAGAGAGAGAGAGAGAGAGAGAGAGAGAGAGAGAGAGAGAGAGAGAGAGAGGGAAGAAGACTTATATGGTTCAAAAATTGATAAATGTAAAATTCATCATTGTCCCTTAGATAATAAAATAACAATTTGTTGTTTGGTGATGTGGACAATTATAGGCCACACAATGGGTTTGCTAAAGTTTCCTCAATTTGGGTTGGTTTTCTCTAATTACTTCTCATATATATATATATATATATATATATATATATATATATATATATATATATATAAATCTATACTATATTATAAAGCATCGGTGAATGATACATGCAAAATTTAAGTAAATACAACCTTTATTGCTTATAGTACAATGCTTGTTGAAGTCATTTAGGGGGTAAAATTGTCTTTCTACCTAAATATTAAATTGTTGAAGAAATTAATTTTAACATAATTATAAAATTGATAAGGAAATTAACAATAATGTGGTGTCTCTTTACATTCATAACCTTCATGTCTTTATTACATTTGTATCATTGTTATAGTCTTATAAATAGTGGTCATGTATTTGATATTTAAATAATGCGGTGACTCTTCACATACATAACTTACATATCTTTCAATGTTTATAGCCTTATAAATAGTGACATTTTATTTGGTATATGAAACATATCAATGAATAAAGTTCTCTCTTCCGTCATTCTTTCTTTCCATACATGATGTCTAGAGTCTTCTTCTCATGGTTATATACTTGTATGTTGGTTGCTACTAGATTGTTATTTTCCAACATGTTGTTAGCACGAGTTTTCTTGTTGCTCTTCGTTTTAGCAATCTTAATAATGCAGTCTTAAAATCATATTTGAAGGAGTGTAAACAGGCTGAAAAGTATGATACATGGAGATCAAGTGGTGAAACCATGTATTACATGTTGCCAGCAACAAAAGATAGATTTAATGAAATCGACATTCCTTCTACCTGACAAGTTATTAAATTTAGAATCATTAATGCTAGGTTTGTTTTTGAAGTCACTTAATGTAACTTCCCGTTTTTGTTATATAAATAAAATGTGTTGGTTCATATTTATTTGTGAATGAAATGGGTCTTTGATCGGTAAAATGAATTAATGACATGTGAGGTAGATTTTTGTGTATTTAAAATTAGTTAACGACTAAGTGATGAATAGCATGATTGTTTGAAATATGGGATATAAGCAGGTAATTGGTATTATAGGAGACCGTTTAGTAATAATATAAATATATTATGTTATATGTGACCCTGCTCCGTTTTTAATGAAACTTAGGTTGGCGCATGAATAATAATTAGCTCGTCTTAACAGTATATTCAAAATTTTATAAAACGTTACATGTTAAAAGTTATACGAGAAAAACAACTGAAACAACTAAACTAAATTATAACATATAATAATAACACTATCTAACATTTGATAATTCAAATGTTGCGTGAGAAGGAAGGAGGCAAGTAGCCTGGTGAAAGTGATCCCACATCGAAATGTTTGGATTTTTGGAAAAGATCTTTGTCCCACATCGAACAGAAAGAGATTTTTAGGTACATCTTGTGAGCTTAATCCCATCCCACATCGACCCACTATATAAATTCAGTAGCCATTCCCTCCTATAAATAGATGTATGTAGGTTCTATTTTAGATACAATAAAATAAAATTTTTGGGAACACCTCCCAGGCCTACGATACCTCGTTGGGTGTTGTTGGTAGTTATTTTTAGAGCGCGAGTAGGAGCACGGGTAGGGGAGACTCTACACCGATTTGTCGTAGATAGTTTTGAGGTATGTTCTCATTTAAGTTATGTTTAGTTGATTATTATTTTTATTAGTATTATTATTATTAGTAGTAGTAGTATAGCATTATTATTTTTAGGTGCTAGGATTATTATTAAGGGTGGGTATCGGGTAGCTTAGCCTTAGTTAGGCATGGACTGATCATCCATGCTTAAGTAAGGTAGCGCTAACCAATATCCAACTGTAATAATAATTAGTTAGGTGTACTGTTACCTAACCTAGGAGTGTATAATTGTAGCAAGACCCTGAGATAATACCTGGTTGTATTAGCGTTGTCAACCGCTAAGGAACTGATAAAGAGTTGAGTTACTTAAACTATTTTCAAAACGTGATACTTGCTCATAAAATTGTTTTGGTGGTGATTGATCATGTATATGCATCGAACCATAGGTGTGGCATCCAGGGTGTTTTATATATTATAATGATCATTATATTTTCCATGCGTGGACATACACGTACAGCTATATGGGGTGTATTTACGCTGCATGTGTGAATATAATGCTTAGGCCGGATATATGATTATGGTGACGTGCAAGGAGCTCATACTTGATCAATAAAATTGTTTATGGGGTGTTTTACTGATGAGTCAGTTTATGTGGCTCACCAGCTGTGTGCTAACGTATTTTTATTACTCGAGCATGTATCACAGGTTGATGGTGTAAGGAATGGGATTTCCTAGCTGAGAGTTGGAATACTTTAGACGGTTCATCTTATTATAGTTAAGCTTTGTTTAGCTTGGTGGTACTTGGATCATATTGGCTTGTAATAAACACTCAAGTTATGTAATGAGATTATGTTTCCGCTTTAAGTTTGCGCCGACTGGTCACTGTAAGTGCCCCGGCCTGTGCGGGGTGTGACACTTAATTCTTAGTTTCTTGCATAAATACTATGTTTTACTTGTAATGTAAACCAATGAGTTTTTACTATAATCACACGTATACATACATTCATATTCATTTGATGGCTAATTCTTTTATCATTAATTTTGGAGTTGTGTTTATATATTGTTAATGAATTCGGATGCTTTTGTAAACAAAATATATTAAACCCACGGGATATGTAAAAATAGCAAGTTAATAAATTTGCATAAAAAATTCGTGTCTAAAATTTGTAGCAAAGACCATAGTTAAAAATACATAGCAAAAATGGTAACTAACATTTTCATAGCAAAAACCGTGTATAAAAATACATAAGCAAACATTTTTGTAGCAAATTCTGTAGTAAACATTTTGGTATTAAGTAAATACAATCTTTATTGTTTATAGTACAATACTTGTTGAAGTTATTTAAGGGGTAAAATTGTCTTTCTACCTAAATATTAAATTGTTGAAGAAATTAATTTAAACATAATTATAAAATTGATGAGGAAATTAACAATAATGTGGTGTCTCTTTACATTCATAACATTCATGTCTTTATTACATTTGTATCAATGTTATAGGCTTATAAATAGTGGTCATGTATTTGGTATCTAAATAATGCGGTGACTCTTCATATACATAACTTACATATAGTGTTAGTAAAAATGGTCGGGGAAACAGTTAATGAGGTCATATTCAATGTGAGATGGCTTGAGTTACTAGGTGGAAATCTATAACTTTTTTTAGATTTTTAATTTGGCATCATGTATAATATTTATGCCCTAACGTGTATATGATTTTCAATTCGGCAATGTTTTCAATTCTTGCTTTTTTTTCTTGGCCCGGAGACGCATTATACAACTATATTTATTTTCTTATATATGTCAATTGTAGAGGCATAATGCACGATGCATTAATACATGTTGGTTATAAATTCAAAGAATATATGGTGGTTAAATCTTCGGTAACAACCCATTTTTCACAAATGGGTTAAATAGATATTTATTTAACAACTAAAAACCATTTAACTTATTTATTTCACTAAAAGTTACTCATAAGTTTTATAAAACATATAAAAACAATATTACCAGTAATGACAATATGATATTTACCAGTAATGACAACATGACATAATTTTTTGTCGTTTTCTCAACCAAGTTTAGTAGTTTGTTACCAAAATTAATAGTTTGTTTGTATTTATTTTCTACAAGTCCAAAACCATCTTAAAAATAAAATCGATTAACAATACTAGTAAGAATGCCCGCGCGTTGCAGCGGGTGTCTCAATCGATATCAAGTTTAATTATAATGTCTATTATGAACCAACACCCATTGCAATGTTGCTTTCATATATTATTTTGAGTAAATAGCCATTTTCATCCCTGTGGTTTGGTCCAGTTTGCCACTCCAGTACAAAAGTTTTTTTTTTGCAATCTCTTACCTGTGGTTTGGATTTTTTTTTGCCAAATTCGTCCTTTTCATTAACCCAGTTAAAAAATCTCGTTAGTGTCAGGGGTAGGGTTGTCTTTTTACCAGTCAGGGACGAATTTGGCATTTAAAATTCAGTTAACCTTGAGGGACTGAATTTGCCTAATGATGAAAGTTTAAAAATAAAGAAAACACCCGCGGGTTGAGAGACTCGAACCCGGATCTGTTCTATGGAACCACACATACATAACCACTCTACCAAGAAGCAAGTTTGTTGAATAAATTTGAAATCAAAATAACTTAAACTTAAATAAAATACATCATCTTCTTCCCCAAACATAACTTTCAAGAACCCTAACCCTAGAATCATATTCAATTAACCCGAATCGGACACGATTAAGCAACAATGATAAAGGGCTTTTACTCGGTGTTAAAGAACAATCAAAACGACATAAAAGTTTTTGACTTACAATGTGGCATACGGAAAAAAACGAGGTGCACATGTTCGAAGCTTTGCGTCGAGATTAACAGACCTTCTGGTCACGTTTTGATTTGTTTAAAAGTGGGTTTGTAATGCACAAAGGTTGTGTGATGTATTTCAATGATCAGTATATAAGGTCGTTAGGCAAAATCGAACGTTTGATCTTGACATAAAGTTCCGACGGTTACCTTCATAAAACTCGATTAAATACACGATTAAAATGGATTAAATGTACGATAAAGACCAGGAATTGAATAATAACAGATGGAGAAACGTTTTGGGAACATTTAAACGAATTAAAACATTCTTATAACCGGGTTTTGGGTTGGCCGGAATAAAATCCAGTGGTCGGATTCTGGCAAGAACCTACCGGAAATTTCAGGGGAGGGAAGAGCAAGTTTGAAATGCCAAATTCGTCCCTGACTTGTAAAAAGACAACCCTACCCCTGACACTAATGAGATTTTTTAACTGGGTTAGTAAAAAGGATGAATTTGGCAAAAAAATCCAAACCACAGGTAAGGAATTGCAAAAAAAAAAAAAAAACTTTTGTACTGGAGTGACAAACTGGACCAAACCACAGGGACGAAAATGGCTATTAACTCTATTATTTTTTAAAACTTTATGCAATTAAGTGTATTGAACATATAAGCTTAAGCAATGGAAAAAAATAAAGTGTATTAAAAAATGGTTACGGGAATGGAAAAAAATATAAAAAACAATCAACATCAAACCCCTTTCCTAATCAAACCATGCATGCCCTACTCTTTCCAATCCTCATACCCATTTGGCCATTTATCCCCAAACATTCATCAAATAATTTGACATTTAATCCTTCAAACTTCAATGCAGGGGATGGTGTGCCAAGGAAATTAGGGTTGATGAAATCGTGAATATAGTGAAGGAGGGTAGGTACAATTGAAAGATGATTATAAGTTCAATATATACTATGTATTGCTAATGCTGGGAAGAGAATAGCAAAGGATTGTAACTGTTGATGCCATTGATGAAGGAAGAGTAATGAATTGCTTTCAATTGATTAAGGGTGGTTATAATCAAAGATAATGAATTGGTGTTACTATTAAAATGTACAAGTGGTTTTTGCACAACAAGGGTATGATTGGAAAGTTTTATATGACATTTGGTGTGTGATGCAACAAACTCTTCATATGCCATCTTAAAATAGAGATAAAATTACCTTTGAGCCCACATTTCCTCCTTAATGAGGAAACATAGATATTTACTAGATCTAGCACACCTTTAAAATCAAATACTACACAATATATCATGAGATGATCGATAAACTAACAGTAACGAGTATCGCGCTACAAATTGTCTCCTCGCAGCAACACACGGGTTCCTTACTAGAATATATATATACGAGTGATTCTTAATGACTAAGTTGTTGAGTGGATTTTATTAAAGTAATAAAAATATATAATTTTTCCAAACGACGAGTAATTTGAAAAGTATAAATATATAAGTTTGGAAATATATTTATGAAAGGGATTTGATGTGTGTCTACACGGGTTTTCAAACAAGGTTTCTGGATGAGATTATGGTGATTGTAAAAGTGTATGTTATTATATATATATATATATATTGTGTGAAAACATATATAATACAAATTCATATAATCAATCACCAACGGGTTGTTAAGTTAAACGTTTTTAAAAAGGTTAACATCTTATCCAGTCTAAGCGAGTTGGGTGTACAACTTGCCGGGAAGACATGTCTTTTAGGCCGTAGTGTCTTATTTTGTTTAGGACACTTGTAGGCCAAGTTTCTGTTTGTTGGATTGTTTGCTAGCTATTTTGCACAGGAGTAGTAGGCGAGCTTCACGACCCATTTGTTTTAAATGTTTTATCATCTGGGGAAATACATGCTCATTTCAGTGGGAATACCTATTTATTGTTTGGCACCATAACCGTTAGTCTGTTGAGACCGTAGAACATTCGAATAGATCTACTTGGATTGAAAGTTCCTACTCTTGGTTGGTAGCTCCATCCCGCTAAAGACAAAGAGCGTATTTGTATCCAAATCTTGTTTATGGTGTTCCACGCTGGTCGCTGAAGTGTTAAGAAGTTTTGTGATACAGTTTTGCTAGTGGAACCGTTTGTTGTATCCAAGGTACAAATTTTTGGTATGTGCAAACCCCATATGTTGTTTTATATAACTATTTAAATAGACTGTAACTAGATCACTGGTGGAATAATCCGTGGTTTTGTGTAAATCACACCATTCCCATCTAAATAATAATAAGAGTTATTAATATACTTCTTTGCTTGTATAATGTGATTTTTTATAAAACCCTAAAACATGAATGTTCGGTTAAAATTTTGAATATTTAATGTTGAATGTGTTGAGTATGCATTTAATTAATGAAAACTTCAAATCCTATAACTATACGTCACGTATAACGCTATACGAGGCGTATATCGTATACTGACATGTCATATGATACCCAAAAGTGACCGATCAAAGACCCTCCTATACGCCACGTATAGATCTATATGTGGTGTATAGGGGGTAGGAGTCATTGATAAGTCATTAATGACTGGTTAATCCTATATGCCACATATACGTTATATGGGACATATATAGGAGCGTCTAGATAATTTTGGGGGTGTGCCAATATTACAACCCTAAGATGTATACCTTTTATTCTTACAACTTTCTAATTATAATACCCTCTTTTTTTGAATAGCTAGCTAGCGAAGATGGTATATTAACCAATCTGCCACACACACTAGTAAAGTTTGATCCGCACCAAGGCAAAGGCGTAAGGCATCAAGACACCATGGATCGCACAACCACGTGCCAGAGATTGTGGGTGGCTAGGATTCGACCTCATGACCTGTCACACCCTCAAATTTCCACTTGCGGAGTTTTACCGCGAGGCGCATGATAAACCAGGATCCAAGTCAACGGTCACAATAAACAACACTACATGAAATACGTAAATTCAAAACATAGTTCTCATATCATAAAAACCGTAGCGGAAGCATTTAACCAGTTACAAAACCATGTACCAACATGTTCAAAATATTTATTTCAAAACATGAATACTAAGCCTAGACGTCATGCAGACTCGTGCGCCTAGTCCAACTGTTGCTACCTTAGCGACCTGAGAAAAACATGCCAAAATGACGTCAACATATAATGCTGGTGAGTTCACAGGTTTGTTCATAATGTTACGAAGTGTTACCAAATGTTACGAAATATTACCAAGTTCAAAACCTGTCAATACTATATCAATGTTACCAAAGTACGCTAGCTAGGCGTATGTTTTGTTACTACTACGATTGGAAAACCATTACTAGACTGTTACCAATGTTCGGCCCGAGTGTTCAGCAATGTTTAGCAAGTTCGAGACAATATGCACCCGCCCGGCCCTCCAAGCCGTCGAGTGGGGCTTCTCACGCCCAATATATCTATCCACATTTCCCCCGTTGTGCATCCCTGCACATTCATGGTTTCCCCCGGGACTTTGAAAGATCGTAAAGCAACACAAAAGTAGATCATAGTACGACATATGTTACCAAAAGATAAGTTTAGCGCATATTTTCTCCCCCAAAAGTAAAAGTAGTAAAAGTGGGGCCGTTAACTCACCTTAGGTTTTGTTCTTCAATTAAATAAGAAAAGCCAAGCTCTTGATAATCCCAACTACCGGAGATCTATCAAAATGTTCACATAAGTGTTCCGACTAATAACCATAAGGTTATCTAGTCCCAGATTGTCCAGATCGTGACCAAGTATGTTTTAAAACGTGTTTGACTGTTAAACCGACACACTAGACTGACCCGACATACCGTTGGTGACCCATTACATAAACTAATCAAGCATACATAGATTACACATAAAGTTCAAGAATATAACACTTAGTTTGCATCAAAAATCGCACATACGGAGTTGTAAGGTCGAATCAACATTTTATAGGTCTAGGTTTGACCCATTTGGCCTTGGTTCGACCCCCATGTTGCTCCTTCAACCCTTACTTAAGTTCATACAACCTATTACATGTTCCTTCGACCTTAACACATGTTTATTCGACCTTAACATGTGCTAATTCGACCTAAATCAAGTTCGTTCGACCAAACTGTACCACGTTCGATCTGCAGAGTCTACATTCGACCCCTGGACACCCACCTTCGACCCCACGCTGGTGGAAGGAGTGCCAGGTTCGACCCCTGCAGTCTCAATGTTCCTAAAACGTATCAAATCCCATCAAAACTATCCAAAAGCATCACGAAACATCATGAAACACTGCAGTCAATTGTGATTAACATGTTCCTACAAAACCCCACTAGTTTTGCCCCAAAACAGTTCGTTTTAACACAATCCCAAAATGGCAAAATTATGGAAATGTCACATCATGCATGAAATCTTTACCCAATTTGGAAACTTTTCGAAATCCTTTCATAATCATCTCAAAATGCTCAGTTCAATGTGTGTATGAAAACCCCTAATAGTTTTATCAATAATAATAACATGTAACAAGCCTTAGATTTATCAAAAAATTCCCAAAATACCCATAACATCATCATCCATCTAATTGTAACCTTAAATAATCATGAACCAACATCAATAGCGGCCCTAGATCATGTTTCTATCATTAGTATAGCAGCAAATCATTAAACAACACATAATATCACATAACACATCATTAACATATGTTTATTGATATGAAACCCCATGTTTAATGATAAGGTTTAGGTTTAGAAAGAAATTTAAAAGGTTTTTAATCATAAAAACACCATTAGAACAGATCTGGACATTTAGGGTTAGATAAAAACGAATCAAAATACTTTAAAAAGGGTTTATGATTAAGAACACACCTTGGATTATTGATTAGATGATGTTTGTAGATTAGATTATGAAAAAACGAGAGCAAAAACTCATTCCTCAGTAATTAAAATCGTTAGAGAGTGTTTAGAGGCGACTAGGGTTTGTGAAATGATGAAAAAGGACAAAGTATGGTATTTATACCTAAGCCACCTTCGACCCCTACGCTAGGTTGAACGAGACTTGTTAGTGCTTGAAAGCTACATTCGACCCCTACAAAAGTTCGAACGAGACTTTGTGAGGTTGAATGGCTTTTTAAGTTGTTTCCCAAGCCAGGTTCGACCTCCCTATAGGTCGAACCAGATGTATGTTTCCCATATTTTCCAGTTTTGTCGTTTAAACGCGTTTTAACACATCTTAACACATGATCATGCAATCCTAACATATGTTAAGCATATACAATCATGTTTACACCCTTGAAGCACGTATTTGCACATTGTATCACACGTATGTATAAATCTACGTATCCTACTTAATTCAATTCATGTAATTTCACCAACAACGGGACTCGGTACTAGTGTATTCCCAAAACGACTCCCAATGATCCTACAGATCATTGAACCCTGGACAATCCTAACCTGACCCGACTCAACTAAACCAGTTAAGTCCGTTTATAAATGTTTTTTGCTAAGGTAGAATTAAGTTTTGCCAAAATGTTTAAGCCGAACATGCAGGGTGTCACATGACCATTCGATCAGAAACCCACTAGATGGGTAAACCTTACTACTTTCCCTTAAACCAACTGGACTGGAACGAATGGCATTGATCTTTCTTTCTGTCTGTCTTTTCAAGACTAAAAATGCAATAAGAATACAGCTGTTGCCGTGTCTAAACAAAAAAGAAAATAAGGAGTCAAGTAATCACTAACCTTATTTTTCTTGGTCAATTAGATTTTATTAAAATTTTGTTTTATGAAAAACAAAAGGTCACTAATATGTATGGAAGTTTCTAAAAGACCAAAGACTTATTGTAATTGGGACTTTAATGAATTGATTAAATGAAAAGTATTCTAGTAATTTTAAATCTAAATGTTGGTTGCATTTACAAAAATGTAATTAACTTTAAAAATTCAAGTTTAACCCTTCATTTTTGTCACCAACATTTATAAAAATGTCACCAACTTTTAAAAATTGCAAATTTAAAACCCATCATTTTCCATCAATTATACAACCGCTTAACTTTTAAAAGTAACAACTTTAACCACTACACTGTTACTTAATTTTACAACCTCTCAATTTTTGAAAATTGCAAGTTTTAGCTATTTTCTTTAAAAAAAAAAAAAGCTAATTTTTCGTTGTGTTTAAGAATTTTGTAAAATATTATTTTTACCTACTCAATACCTCTTTCATTCCTTTACCTTAAAAAAAGCTATTTTTGTGTGCAATTTATTATATATGTGTCGATATAAATTCCAGTTGGATTGCGTTATGACATATATTTTTTTTTTATAAACAAGTTATGTCAAACATAAAATGTTTTCATGCATATTTTATGCAAGTTTTTAGTT
The DNA here is from genome assembly GCA_028751855.1 of Ambrosia trifida. Taxonomy (NCBI): domain Eukaryota; kingdom Viridiplantae; phylum Streptophyta; class Magnoliopsida; order Asterales; family Asteraceae; genus Ambrosia; species Ambrosia trifida. The sequence goes on from CM054130.1 coordinate 109,400,758, forward strand.
AGTCTACGTTTCGCCATAAATTTAGTTCCGTGTATAATAAGGTCAAATATAATTGCATTCTCTTTCGATAATATAAATACGAGTTACTCTACGTCTTGACCCCGCCGCACCCCACATAAGAATATGTTTTTTAATTACACGTGTCAGTTTTTCCTTTATACACATTTGATTTTCTTTTTGTATGTTTCCTATGTATGAGTTAGTTCACATATAAATAGTTTTGATTGTACAATAGCTATTGAGTTAAATTAGATACGTCGAAACATACGTTTTCATATGGTCAACGTATCATATAACGCTTGGACCAACCGCAATGCTATTGAAAAGTTATTTAAAAGGTTAAATTTATATTTATTAATTTTTTTACAATAACCCATACTCTTTAATCTACTCCTAAATTATTAATTCTTTCCCTAAGGGATTCAACTCATGAAAAAACTAGTTTTAAATGGAAATATATTTTGAAAAAAAAAAACCTTTACTAATCAGTGATATATTAAAAGTAACCTAACACTTTAAAACTTGAAAATATATATTTTACCTTCATTCTATCCTAAAAATACCCTTCCCTATCTTTTTACTTTCAAACTTAATACATAGAGTTAATGGCCAAAATAGTCCCCGAGATTTGGCTAGTTTTGCTACATCAGTCCAAAATTGATTCTTTTTATATTTGAGTCCTCCAGTTTTACATTTTGTTGCCAAATTCGTCCATGAAACTAACCCAGTAAAATATTGTCATTAAGTTGAGGGCTATTTCTGATTTTTTGCTTACCCATTTATTTTTTAATATTTTTTATTTAATAAGTAGGACTCACATCCCCACCTTCTTCTACCTCTAAACCACCATTGACTTGTGAAACCTAAACCACCACCTGTGACACCCGGCATATTCAACTTAACATTTTATAAACATATAAGTCTACCTTAGCGAAAAAAAAATTTAACAACGTACTTAATTGGGTCAGTTGAGTCAGGTTACATTACGTATTGACCAGGGTTCAATGATTCAGAGGATCATTGGGGTTATTTTATGTACACACGAGTCTTGAGTCCCGTTGTTGGTGAATTACATGAATTGAATTAAGTGACATACATAGATTTATCCATATATGATATATAATGTGCAAATAAGTGTTTTAACGGTGTTTATATGATTATATATGCTTAACATATGTTAGGATTGCATGTTCATGTTTTAGGATGTGTTAAAATGTGGTTAAACGACAAAACTGGAAATTGGGAAAATTGGGAAACTGGTTCGACCCATATGGGGTTCGAACCAGTATCATGTACATTCATTCGACCTGTTTTAATCTTCATTTGACCCATGCGGGGTGCGAATGAAGATGGGGGTATACATATCATACTTTGCAATTTTTCATCCTTTCACAAACCCTAAACGCCTCTAAGTGCTCTCTCTCGACCTTAATCACCCGGGGATGAGTTTTTGACCTTGTTTTTTCAGAATCTAACCTATAAACACGTTCTATATCATAAACACGAGAAGATCTAAGGTGTGTTCTTGATCTAAAATCCTTTTCAAGCATTTTCATTCGTTTTTATTAAACCCAAAAGGTCCAGATCTGTTCTAAGATGGTTTTCATGATTTAAAAACCTTTCTAACAACTTTCTAAACAAAACCTCTTATTAAACATGAGTTTTTATACAAATTAACATGTGTTTATTGTGTTTAATGATGTGTATTGTATTGTTTGATGATTGAATGTTGTTTAGATGTTATAACAATGATCTAGGGTTGTTATAGATGATGGTTTATGATTATCTTAGGTTACAAGTTGTTGGATGATGATGTTTTGCCCATTTTTAGGATTTTGTGTTAGATCTAGGGTTTGTTCATGATGTTATTGTTAATTAAACAATTGGGGGGGGGGGGGGGGGTTTAGACACATCATAATCTGAGCACATTGAGCTAATTGTTAAGTGATTTCGACAAGTTTCCATTTTGGGTATAGTTTACATGCATTGATGTGACATTTCTATAATTTGCCATTTTGTTTAAGTTGTAAAACAAACTGTTTTTGGAGTAAAATTAGTAGGGTTTTGTGGGGACAGGTTAATGATGTTTGACTGCTATGATTTGCAGTATTTCGTGATGTTTTTGGACTGTTTAGATGCGATTTGGTGCATTTTAGGAGTAATGTGCATCATAGGGTCGAACCTGGAAACTCCTTCGACCCTTCGTTGGTTCGAATGGAGTTCAAGAAGGTTGAACTAACTTCATTTTAGTCGAATGAACCTTATTTTCGTGGAATCAACATGTGTTAAGGTCAAATTAACATGTATTAGGTCGAATAAACATGTGTTTAGGTCAAATTAACATATGTTAGGTCAAGCAAACTTGTGTAAAGGTCGAATGAACATCATATGGGTCGAATGAGGATCTATATGGGTCGAATGAACTTCCAAATAACCTGATTCGACCTTACACCTTGCTGTGTGCGATTTTTAATGCAAACTAAGTGTTTTATGCATGAACCTTATGTGTAATCTATATGTACTTGATTAGTTTATGTAATGGGTCACCAATGGGATGCCAGGCTGTCTGGAGGGTCGGTTCAATAGTCAAACACGTTTTCAAACATACATAGTCATGATCCGGACAATTGGGGACTAGTTAACCTAAGGGTAATTAGTCAAAAAAACTTATGCAAACTTTTATGATAGATCGCCAGTATTTGGGACTATCAGGAATGTGTCTTTATTTAAACGAAGCAAACTAAGGTGAGTGTCACAACCCCATTCTTTACTGTTTTCATACTTTTGGGGAGAAACATGCAGTACGAACTTACAAACTTTTAGACCAGCATATTACATTATATCACATGGATACTTAGTGACTTTTATTCTTCGGTAAAGACCTCTCAAACTTTAGTGAACCATTAATATATGGATACATAGCGGGGAAATGTGAATAGATCTATTGGTCCTGTCAAGCCCCACTCGGGCCGATTGGAGGTCAGTGGCGGGTGCATATTTGTGCTACCAACCTTATGACACCGGGTGATGAACTGATGATGGTATAAAGACATTCTAACGTTCAGCAGTGGTCCACGACACTATAGTATCATGTAATGATGTCTAGCTAGCATCAGGTATAGATGTAAGGATTGTTGGGTCTGGAATACAAACTTTATCTCTGTGACTCACCGACACTATATGTGTTGACTAACTTGCATGTTTTCTCAGGTCGCTAAGGTAGCAGGGAGTCTTAGGCGCACTAGAGTCGCACTGCGTCGGGTCTTTACATTTATAAGTAAACCTTGTTTGGTTTAACTACATACTTTTGAACTTTGGTTTTGTAAACATATTTGCTTCCGCTGTCGATGTCATGGGTTATGAAACTTTTAAACTGCGTGGTCGGTTATTTTACGTTATTTTCATATCATATAGTTGTCGTTTATTGTGATTGTTGACTTGGATCCTGGTATGTCACGTGCCTCGCGGTAAAACCCCGCAAGTGGAATTTGAGGGTGTGACTGATTGGTATCAGAGCCGATGGTTATAGTGAACTAGGACTACATGTAGAGTCTGGTTTATAGCCGAGTCACACACACTAGACGGTCACATGTTTATTAGTCGTTTTAGTGGGAAACTTACTAACTTCGTCTGCGTGTCTATATCGTCATCATACTTATGTGTTACATCATTTATTCTTTCTTGAGTTTTACCTATTCTCTATCTTATCTTCTTCTTCAGGACTTGAAGACGAGGGGATTGACAAGTTGATTCTCGGCATGGCGGTGTTGTACATTGGAGTGGCTTTGGCATACCTTCGAGATCTGTCCAGTATTCGGACATCTTCCTTTTATGCTCCAATGGACACACTTGCTTGCATACACTATCTTGCACTTGTACTTGGTTTTGTACACCTTGGAATGATTATTCATTCGGGGATTCTTATACGCTTGGTATCCTGATTTGATGATTCGTAGTTTATACAAATTGGTCGGATCAGGATGATTCATTTTCAGTGTTACTAGTGGTTGATACTAGTGACGAATCTGAACATCTTATTCTTTTATATTCCAGAAGATGTCAGCTGCTCGTGGTGGTGGACGCCGTGGTGGCGGTGGTGGTCGTGGTGGGGGTCATGGTGATGGGAATGTCACTATGACTCAAGCCGAACTTAACAACTTGATTCAGAAACAAGTGTCTGTTGCCCTTGCTGTATCTTAGGCTGCGCAACAAGGTTTTGGTGGTAATTTAATTACTACTACTCTTGATTTCTTATACCTTGTGTGGTGTATCCGTTTTGTTTATCTGGTGTGTTGATACAAGTAATGTTGTTAACCCATCTCCTCCTGCTTGCACTTTTATGATGCTTATGGATTGCAAGCCGCACAATTTTGCTGGGCCTGAAGGAGCCGTGGGATTACTCCATTGGTTGGAGAAGGTTGGGTCGACATTTTCTATGCGTGGTTGTCCTGCTGAAAACCACGTGAAGTATGCTTCTGGTACGTTCGAGGGTCCCGCTTTGACATGGTGGAACTCTACTGTTAGGACTATGGGTTTGGCAAAGGGTAATGGTATGCCGTGGGCTGAATTTGTTTCTTGTCTGAAGAATGAGTATTGTCCTACGGATGAGATTAAGAGTTTGGAACATGAGCTGTGGAACCAGGAGATGGTTGGATCTGAGATCGAGGCGTATACTACTAGATATCATGAATTGGCTCTTATGTGTTTGGATGCTGATGCAGCTAACTTTAAGAGGATTGAGTTTTATGTGGCTGGGCTTGTGCCGGAGGTTCGCGGGTTGGTGACCGTATGTGATTCTGCTACTTTGTAAGTGACGATTCGGTTGGCTCACAAGCTAACCAATCAGAAGGTTCAAGAAGGTACCTTGCCACCTAGAGGTACAGTTGTGAAGGCTCCTGACAATAGCAATAAGCATAAGTGGGAGAGTTCTGTGAAGATTTCTGCTCCATCTCAGCTGCAGCAGCAGCAGAAGAAGTCTGATTCTTCTACCCCTTCATTTGGAGCCCAGTCTGGGCAGAAGTCTGGTTCTTATCATGGTAGTTGCACGAAGTGCAACAAGTGTAACTATCATCACAATGGGCAGTGCCGCAAGCTTCAGACTTGTCAGCGGTGTGGGAAACCGGGACACAAGGTTTAGACTTGTCGGGTTCGTTTGAGTGACAAGGCTGCTCCTCCAGCTACTAACCAGCCTAACCAGGGTTGCTACAACCGTGGTTAGACTGGACACTTTAAGCAGGATTGTCCCAAGCTGAAGCAAGGTGATGGTGGAAAGAACGGTGGTGGTAATGGGAACAACGGAGGTGACGGTAGAAATGCATTTGCTTTCGTCATTGGATCGGGGGAAGCTCGACAGGACCCAGACACAATTACCGGTACGTTCCTTCTTAACGATCGCTATACTTCTGTTTTGTTTAATTCTGGTGCCGATAGGAGTTTTATATCGGTAGGGTTTAGTCAGTTGCTAGATATAGTATCTACACCCTTAGAGGCTAAGTACTTGATAGAATTAGCTGATGGTAAGAAAATCGAAGCGACACATATTCTTCGGGAATGTCGTTTGGAAATTTTGGGTTTGTCTTTCCCTATTGACCTTATGCCGGTATCTTTGGGTAGTTTTGATGTCATTGTGGGCATGGATTGGTTATCGTTGTATCGTGCGGAGATCGTTTGTTTTGATAAGGTTATCCGGATCCCTCTCCCTGATGGAGAGATTCTTTTGGCGCATGGTGAGAAAAGCGGTGCTCCTTTGAGTATCATTTCTTGTATGAAAGCCCATAAGTATCTTCGGAAGGGTTATTCGGCCATTCTGGCTCTTGTTTTTGTTTCTTCTAATGATGAGAAGAAGATCGAGGATATCCCTATGGTTCGTGATTTTCTTGATGTGTTTCCTGATGACTTGCCTGGTCTTCCTCCTCATCGTCAGGTTGTGTTTGGTATTGATCTTGCACCTGGTGCAGATCCTATTGCTCGAGCTCCATATCATCTTGCACCTCCCGAGATGAAGGAGTTGTCTAACCAGTTACATGAACTCTTGGAAAAGGGTTTCATTCGACCGAGTTCTTCCCCGTGGGGAGCCCCTATTCTTTTTGTGAAAAAAGAATGATGGAAGCCTTCACATGTGTATCGATTATCGTGTGCTAAACAAGGTGACCATCAATAATCGTTATCCTCTTCCTCATATTGATGATCTCTTTGACCAGCTCCAGGGTTCTAGCTTTTACTCAAAGATTGATTTGAGGTCCGGTTATCACCAGTTGCGTGCGCAGGAAGCCGATATTCCGAAGACTGCTTTTCGTACTCGTTATGGCCATTTTGAGTTCTTGGCCATGCCTTTTGGTCTCACCAACGCACCAGCAGTTTTCATGGATTTGATGAACCGTGTTTGTAAGCCTTACCTTGATAAATTTGTAATCGTGTTTATTGATGATATTTTGGTCTATTCCAAGAGCAAGACGGACCATGAGAAACACTTGCGACTAGTCTTGGCTTTCTTAAGGCGAGAGAAGCTGTATGCTAAGTTTTCGAAGTGTGACTTTTGGTTGCGTGAAGTTCAGTTCCTAGGTCATGTAGTTAATGAACTGGGAATCCATGTTGATCAAGCTAAGATCGAAGCCATTAAAGACTGGGAAGCACCAAAGACGCCATCTGAGGTGCGGCAATTCCTAGGTCTTGCGGGTTATTATCTTCTTTCATCGAGGGATTTTCGAAGATTGCTTAACCCCTCACCTCTCTTACCCAGAAAGACCGGAAGTTTGACTGGGGCGATTCGCAGGAATCAGCATTCCAGATGCTGAAACTTAAACTCTGTTCTGCGCCTATTTTATCCTTACCTGATGGTACGGATGATTTTGTCATGTACTGTGACGCTTCTATCCATCTTCTCGGTTGCATGTTGATGCAACGCGAGAAGGTTATTGCTTACGCTTCCCGTCAGCTTAGGGTTCACGAGAAGAACTATACTACCCATGATCTGGAATTGGGTGCGGTGGTTTTCGCTTTGAAAATCTGGAGACACTACTTGTACGGTACCAAGTGCACTATTTATACCGATCACAAGAGTCTTCAGCATATCTTTGATCAAAAGGAGTTGAACATGCGACAACAATGTTGGGTCGAGCTCCTTAACGATTATGGCTGTGCTGTTAAGTTCCATCCTGGCAAGGCGAACGTTGTGGTGGACGCCTTGAGCAGGAAGGAATCTGCGAAGCCTCGTCGTGTTCGAGCTTTATAGCTCACCATCCATTCTTCTTTACCTAACCGAATTCGTTCTGCACAACAGTAAGCTTTGAAGGGGGAAAGTTTTAAAGCTGAAACCATGCATAGTGCCGATAAGCATCTCGAGCTTAGGTCGAACGGCCTACACTACTTTGCAAAAAAGCGTTTGGGTTCCCTTGTTTGGGGGATTACGGGAGCTTGTCTTGGATGAAGCTCACAAATCCCGGTATTTTGTTCACCTTGGCTCCGACAAGATGTATCAGGATTTGAAGATACTCTACTTGGAGCCAAACATGAAGGCTGATATAGCCACCTACGTGAGCAAATGTTTGACTTGTGCTAAAGTAAAGGTGGAGTATCAGAAGTCGTATGGTCTCCTGTAACAACCTGAGATTCCTGAATGGAAGTGGGAACGGATCACGATGGATTTTGTCACCAAACTACCGAAGTTACCAAGTGGTTGTGATATGATTTGGGTGATTGTCGACCTGTTGACAAAATCAACATACTTCCTTCCTATTAAGGAAACTGATGGACTTGAGCGGTTAGCTCGCATTAAACTTAAGGAAGTGGTCTCTCGGCACGGGGGTGCCAGTTTCTATCATTTCTGATCGTGATTCTCGTTTCGCTTCGCATTTATGGAAGGCTCTGCATAAAGCTTTGGGTACTCAGTTGGATATGAGTATGACTTATCATCCGCAAACTGACGGTCAGAGTGAGCAAACAATTCAAACTTTGGAGGTTATGCTCCGACCATGTGTTATTGACTTTGGTAAAAGTTAGGAGAGTCACCTACCGTTGGTGGAGTTCTCTTACAACAACAGCTACCATTCTAGCATTAAGGCAGCTCCGTTCGAAGCTCTTTACGGACGGAAATGTCGATCTCCTCTTTGTTGGGCCGAGGTGGGTGAGAGTTAGCTCACTGGTCCAGAACTTGTGTACGGAACTTTAGAGTAAAACGTACAAATTCATAGCCGTTTGGCAGCAGCTTGGGATCGTCAGAAGAGTTATGCTGATCGCCATCGCAAACCTTTGGAGTTCCAGGTTGGGGACATGGTACTTCTTAAAGTTTCTCCATGGAAGGGCGTTATACGCTTTGGAAAGTGTGGCAAACTTAACCCTCGTTATGTCAGACCGTTCGCAATATTGGAACGGATTGGACCGGTGGCATACAAACTTGACTTACCAGCGGAGCTTGGTAGTGTTCACAACGCCTTCCATGTGTCTAACTTGAAGAAGTGTTTGGCTGATGAATCTTTTATTGTTCCTCTCGAAGAGATCAAGGTTGATGATCGTCTGCGTATCGTGGAGGAACCGGTTGAAATTCTTGATTATAAGATTCGTAGCCTTCGTCGGAGTAAAATCTGCATCGTTAAAGTTAGTTGGAATTCAAATCGTGGACCGAAGTTCACGTGGGAACGGGAGGATCAGATGAAAGCTAAATATCCTCATCTTTTTCCTAAGCGCGCGTTTGAATCTAGACATGTTACCACTGAAGTCGAGTGAATCTCGGGGTGAGATTCCTTTCAACGGGGGGATGATGTAGAAATCGGTAAATTTTTATTTCTTTTCGTCTCTTTCCTTTTTGTCCTCGAGCAATTTTCGGGACGAAAGTTCTTTCAACATGGGGATGATGTGACACCCGGCATATTCAACTTAACATTTTACAAACATATAAGTCTACCTTGGCGAAAAACATTTATTAACGTACTTAATTGGTCAGTTGAGTCAGGTTACATTACGTATTGTCCAGGGTTCAATGATTCGGAGGATCATTGGGATTATTTTATGTACACACGAGTCATGAGTAAAGTTGTTGGGGAATTACATAAATTGAATTAAGTGACATACATAGATTGATTCATATATGATATATAATGTGCAAATACGTGTTTTAACGATGTTTATATGATTATACATGATTATATATGCCTAACATATGTTAGGATTGCATTTTCATGTGTTAGGATGTGTTAAAACGCGTTTAAACGACAAAACTGGAAATTTGGGAAATTTGGGAAGCTGGTTTGACCCATAGGGGTTCGAACCAGTATCATATACATTCATTCGACCTGTTTTGATCATCATTCGACCCCTGCAGGGTGCGAATGAAGATGGGGTATAAATACCATACTTTGCAATTTTCATCATTTCACAAACCCTAAACGCCTCTAAGTGCTTTCTCTCGACCTTAAACACCTGGGGTGGAGTTTTTGACCTTATTTATCAGAATCTAACCTACAAACACCTTCAATATCATAAACAAGAGAAGATCTAAGGTGTATTATTGATCTAAAATCCTTTTCAAGCATTATCATTCGTTTTTATTAAACCCCAAAGGTCCAGATCTGTTCTAAGATGGTTTTCATGATTTAAAAATCTTTTTAACATCTTTCTAAATAAAATCTCATCATTAAACATGAGTTTTTATACAAATTAACATGTGTTAATGGTGTTTAATGATGTGTATTGTATTGTTTGATGATTGAATGTTGTTTAGATGTTATAATAATGATCTCGGGCTATTATAGATGATGGTTTTTTATTATCTTAGGTTACAAGTTGTTGGATGATAATGTTTTGCCCATTTTGGGGATTTTGTGTTAGATTGAGGGGTTGTTCATGATGTTATTGCTAATTAAACGATTAGGGGTTTTCATACACATCATAATCTGAGCACATTGAGCTAATTGTTAAGTGATTTCGACAAGTTTCCATTTTGGGTAAAGTTTACATGCATTGATGTGACATTTCCATAATTTGCCGTTTTGGGTAAAATGTAAAACAGACTATTTTTGGAATAAAATTAGTAGGGTTTTGTGGGGATAGGTTAATGATGTTTGACTGCTGTGATTCGCGGCGTTTCGTGATGTTTTCGGACTGTTTAAATACGATTTGGTGTGTTTTAGGAGAAATGTGCAGCATAGGGTCGAACCTGGAAACTCCTTCGACCCTTCGTGGGTTCGAATGGAGTTCAAGGAGGTCGAACCAACTTCATTTTAGTCGAATGAACCTTATTTTGGTTGAATTAACATGTGTTAAGGTCGAATGAACATGTGTTAGGTCGAATGAACATGTGTTTACGTCGAATTAACATATGTTTGGTCAAATGAACTTGTGTAAGGGTTGAATGAACATCATATGGGTCGAATGATGACCCATATTGTAACACCCCAATCGATGGCGGAAACATCGAGGTGTCACATAAGAATGAGTATACAGTAGCACATGGTAATCAAGTTTTAATTGAAATTATTTTAAAGTGCAAATATCCAAAATTGAAATACATAATAAGTTTTGAATGGAAATCTAATACATCAAATAACCAAATAAGCATAAACTTCAATTTGTCTTCTCATGCTAACACTCTAGTCTTCACGCATCATTATTTCCTGTTGAGTTGTAAAAATGGGGGGGGGGGGGGGTCAACTAGAAGTTGGTGAGAATACATAAGCCATGTCAAGCAATTAAGTTTAAGAATAAAAGTTTTGCAATTCATATGTCTATCGTAAGTTTAAGTCTACATGAATAAACATGAAGTGTTGAATCCACATAATCAAACCTCCGACTAGTTTAGGTTCCCGTCATACACGGTTCACCTTAATATTATGTTGGAACGATAATAATCACCCGCGCTCCCCATAAAAGATGGTCACCGAATCTAGGTGGGATTGTCAATCCAATAGATCTATTATTGAGTATCGCCGGCTTGGCCATAGCTAATGATTATGTTTGTTGAAGCGTAAGTCTAACTGTTGTTGTCTAAATCATGAGGCATTAATGTTTACAACTAGACATGTATGTAGAATTTCTTAAGTATAATGTTGCAAGTATAAAGAATTGCATAAACATGGTTACGTAAACTCACCTTAGCAAAGTATTAAGTCTCGAAAAAAAGTATAAGTGTAGCCCCAAAGTTGCCAAGTATTACCCTATGTATAAGGTAACAAATAAGTCTAAGTCTATCTAGTCTACAAGTATATTCTAGGGTTTCGAATTGGGGATAAGTATTCGTTTGATTAATAAATAAAATGTTTAATAAGAGAAATTTGATAAATAAATAAACAAAAGTCTTTTTGTAAATTTTAGATTAAAGATGGTCACATCATAAAGTTTTAAGTATGAAAATAATTTTTATAAAATTATTTTCTTAAAAAATAGAATATTAATCTATTTATTTCAAATTGTCAAAATATAACTTTAATATTTAAAAATATTAAAATTAAAGAACTTTTAAATTAAAAATTGTATTTCTGTTCTAAATAAATAGAAATAATTTACATAAAATTTTGGTGCAAAAATATTGAAAAATGAATTTATTATGATTTATTTATGATTAAAACTAACAAAAATTGATTAAAAATAATAAATAAATGATTTTTCAGAAATAAAAATCATTTCAGAAATGTTTAATGTTATATAAACTTAGAATAATTTTTGTGGAAATTTATATAATCGTTTTGATATTTTTATAAAATTTTATAAATAAAATAAAATAAACTTGGAATATTTATTATATATATTAAATAAATAATTTTTGGAAAACTAAAAATTGTATGTTAAACATTTCTACTAAAATAACATAAAATAATTTTTGTAGAATTTATAAAAGAGTTTTAGTATTTTAAAACTAATTTTAAAAATACAAGAGAATATATATAAGCTTAAATGGTAAAAAAAATGTTTTGTTGATGCCGAGAGTCGAACCCGGGTCTGGGACGTTTGGGTTTTAATCACAAGCCTAGCCACCAACTGGGCTAGACCCTGAGAACGAATAAACCAAGTTTGAAATTAATTATATAGTGTATGTAAAACTGATTTATAATTCATTTAAAAGAAAAGAATTGAAATCGTGAAAGGGGGACTTAAACCCGTGTTCTCAGTTTAGCAAACAACAGACACAACCACTTGATCTAGATCAGTGGTTGTGTTGGGTTTGTTTCAGTTTTAAATAAATAATCATGTTCTGCACGTGTTCTTCCCCAATTCGAATTCATTCGTGCCCTAGCTTATCAATAATCCGATTTACACAACAATAACCCAATTGATCATAGGGTTATTGTTGTGTAGAGGCCGATGAACAAAACCCATCAAAGAAAAACAACTTACAAAAACGAAATCGTGTATAATGCTCAGTCAAACAGAAAGTCAAACACGCGTTGATTTGAAGCTTGAGAAGTGATTATTATCAGAAATTAGAGGTGAAGAGAGATGTATCGGCGAGTAGAGAGTGAATTGAAAGGTTCAATTTATAGTGTGAGGCTCAGGTGAATGATTTGGTAAGTTTGACTCGCTATGAATGTGATGACGCGTAACTTGGTAAAAATTGGAAGGTTTTAACGAGGATTGACTGTGTAATTGAGCGCGTATTAGTCAAACCATTCACCAATCATTCCATATCAAGAATCAAACGCGTTTGAATGGGTTAATTAAGGTAAATTGTTCTTCACAGTTGACTTTTCAAGTCAAATGTTAAGAACTAAATACATGATATAATTATAAAGGTGTTGAAACTCAGCAAGTGTGTTGTGTAGACCAGCTGGTTGTGTTGCTTGGTGTGGTGAACCGGCCATAGGCTCGGGTTCGAATCCCGGCCCAGGCCTTTTATTTTTGATAATTATTTCCTATATATATGTATAATATATATATATATATATATAGCATAGTATTAGGGGTCCAAATGCGTCACAAAATATTTTTAAAAGACGAAAAATGATGAAACTTGACGTTTTATTAATAATAATCGTAACGTACAAGTATTTTAATGCGAAATGTTACACATATGGGTCGAATGAAATTCCAAACAACCTGATTCGACCTTACACCTTGCTATGTGCGATTTTTGATGCAAACTAAGTGTTTTATGCATGAACATTATGTGTAATCTATATGTACTTGATTAGTTTATGTAATGGGTCACCAACGGGATTTCGGGTCTGTCTGGTGTGTTGGTTCAACAGTCAAACACGTTTTCAAACATACTTAGTCATGATTCTGACAATCGGGGACTAGTTAACCTAAGGGATATTAGTCAAAACACTTATGCAAAATTTTATGATAGTTCACCTGTGACACCCCGCATTTTCAGGTTAAATACTTTTACTGAACTCTAGTTAACTTACATGTTCATACATGGCTAGATACTTAACTAGGGTTAGTTAAGTAGGTTTAACATATGTTAGAAGATGCTAACATATGTTATACGTAGGAAAATCCTTGTTAAACACACACATGAGTCCTGTATCCCAAACGTTGGTGAATTATGTGACATACATAGCAATAATATATACAAGTGAATTTTGGTGAACATGAAGTACGTGCTTATGTGAATTACATGTCTTTGTGAATGATCGCCTAACTGAAAGGTAATGCGTAGATTATGCAAATTACGTGCACAACATGAATAATATGCTATGTAATAATAAAATAATGGTTTTTATATAATTTAGCATGGTTAATAATATTGGCTTCGGTATTGGGCTAGAACATGGTTAACGGGTTAAGTTAATGGACTAGAAGGGCCCTAATACCAATTGCTTGGGAAACAAGCAAAGCCCTTTTACAATTAGGAGGCAAGGAAAAAGATAAAAACCCTAACCCTTGCCCCCCTTGGTGCCGTGCGAAACCCCCCACCCCCCTCTCTCTTTGTTTTCAAGCAATCAAGCAATCTTTCACTAATCAAGCTAGTTCGGGTTTGATTTCAAGGCTCTAGGGAGTTTAATCTTTCACAAGGTATACGTTCTTACGATTTTTGATGAATTATAATGATTGAAAAACTTTAAAAACCCTAAAAATAATATATACAAAATCGCATACATGCATGTGTAGGAGTTCTTGAATGTTCTTGATGATTTGATGATGATGATTGTTATTAGCAGCCATGATTAGGGTTTTCATATGATAATATATGTGTTTTGCTATGATTAATATGGTGTTTAATCAGTACTATAGGTGTTATACATGTATTAGGGATGTTTATGAAGAATTAGGGTTTGTAGATTACTTGGGATGCAAGTTTAAGATTCTGACAGATTTGTTTGAACGTGTTGAAGGGGCTGTAACGGGTTGGTAAATCGATTGTTTTGATGATTTCTTTGCATGATTGTAATGTACAAGGTCTTAGCTTTTCATAATGGGCAAAACCATCGATTTTGGACACCGTATGAGTCGTTTTTGGAATTTTAATTGATTAGGGGTCATATCAGATTTTCGGATTTGTAAATTGGGCTAACTTTAAATGGTCATAACTTGAGATTTACAAGGAGTTAGGTTATGAAATTTTTACAGTAGGTCAATACTGGAAAAATAGAGCTTTTCCAAGTGGATTCATCTCGTTTGGATGAATACACAATTTTTAAGAATTTTCCTACTAAACTGACCTGTTGAGGAAATTTTCTGGACACTGCTGTGTTGTACGAATTTTTATAATTTTTGTGTTTGGAATTAAGACAA